>VWZU01005073.1:1606474-1637409 GCA_013397095.1 Sterrhoptilus dennistouni | reverse complement strand
TATTGTGACACCCAAACCTGCCCCCAGCACTGGAGGTGAGGCTGCCCCAGCTCAGAGCAGGGCAGGACAATCCCCTCCCTTGCCTGGCTGGCCCTGCTGTGCCTGGTGCCCCCAGGACAGGGTTGGCCCTCCTGGCTGCTGACTCAGATCTCATTTCCATTAATGAGTTGCTGGATTGGCAAGGCAGGTGAAAGATTGGTTTCCAGTAAGTGCAAGTGACACCACATCTGTGCTGGAATGCCACAAGCACACAGTTGTTCATTTTGGAACAATCTGATTTATGGTACAGCTGAATTTATATTCCAGTTTCAGATGACTTGGACTTCAGACTTCTTACTTGGACTAAATCCCAATTAACCTCGGTCAATAATATAATTCAAGATTAAGTCTTTTTATACTCAGTTGTGACTATTGCCTCACTTTTTCAGGGCCATTTAGAAATAAGAGGATGCTTCCTGGTGCTGAAAACAGAATATGAATGCCATTGTTATTGTGAAGTATGTTACTGTTCATTGCCATTCTTTAGCAATTTTTTTAAACTTGAAATACAGGCAAAAATCATTCTGCCACTGAATAATTAACTATTCATAGTATTACACTTGAACACAATCTTTGCTTTAAAAAACATGATTTATGCAGAAAAGTTACAGGATTTATTGGGTTTGTTTAGGATTTAAAGTCAGTTTTAAAGCACGCCTCTTAAGATTTAAAACTATATTCCAGGCTGAGGTAAGAGAGGCAGTTGGTATTGTCACTGTGACAGCAGTTCTTCAGAGTACAAGTGTTTACAAGTCTGACTGCAAGTTATTAGCATTGCACAGTGTAGCAGAGGAATCCAGATGTTCACACAGAAATCATTCCAACCCTGTGGTAATTATATGCTGTAACTGATAGCAAAATTATATGCTAGAGAAAATTGACTCATTTGTGCCATGGAAAGTGACACTATGTAAGTGCCATAGTAAGAATAATAGGGTAGTTCCTTGACTTAATCTAAATTTTAACTTGCTATGCTGCTACATAAAATAGAGTGCTATTTTATATATAAAAAACATGTTACTCTCTATTTAACAGCTGGAAACAAACAAACAAACCACCAAACCCACAACTGTGTGAAGATTGCTTTATCCAAAGGAAACCTCTTGATTTGTCAATCACAACTAAATAAATTAAATGAACTGTTAGAGTGACATGTTAAAGAGCTACAGTTTTAGATCTCAATAGGTGCCTCCAAAAATTAAGGCTGAAAAAGCAAACATCTTAATGCACGATGATCCATTTGTTTGAGAGATTCTAGTCTATGATTATGCAGCTTTATAAATAGGTGGTACTCTTAGGAAAATCTTTATATGCTTGGAATTACAGCTTATTAGATTAATCATTAGTTATTCATTCCAGGTTATCCATCAGTTGGAAGTAGGCACTCAAATGCAGTTAATGTAAACAGTTGTGGCGCACAGAAGCTAAAATTACTTCATCTAATTCCTGACTATCATAACCAAAATAATTACCTTTAATCAGGTACAATAAAACCAAAAATTGTCTCTGTATAATTTGAAATTACGTACATACAGATTGATATATTTGTCCAGATTATATACTGCCAGGTAGTATATCATAGATTGTTAATTTCCAACTGCTTGTGTTTGTGTTCTTAAGCAACAAGGAGTCAGATGAGCCAAAGGTAATGGAGACACCACCACTTACTATTTTAATTTATTTTTTAACTGAAAAATTGCTAGGCACTCCAGGAACATAAGAGCGATAGATATGTTAAAATTATTGGAAGTTTTAATATAGATTACTTTCCATATAAATCACATTTAGCACAAGCCCCTGAATACTTTTGCATTTACCCTTGTTTGCCACCAAGGGACACTGTTTCTCTATAAATGAAGAGAAGCCTTGAGGGCTGTGGGATTTTCTTTAGTCTCTAGGATTTGGAATCTCTCAGAAATATTTAGATAATTATGTGAACTTGAAATGCCATCAAGTTGTTAGAAAAACCTGGGGTTTGAGGTCCTAAAATTAGTGCTATTTAGATGGAGTAGCACATTTTCATTTAAGCAGCAACAAAATATTTGAGTTTCCATTTTAATGTATATAAGTATTTCTTTACCTAAATATAACTCCCTCGAAATATTTTTCCATGCTTTATTTCATAATTTATTATTATAATTGTATATAGTCTTTTATTTTGATAGAAGTTGAAACGCAAAGGCTTTTCATGTTAAGCACCATACTAGCACAGCAGCAGGTGCTGAGTGTGGACGTCTCTCAGCAAATGCTCCAGGTGTGGAGCCTGCTTGCTTTTATTTGTCAGAAGCAGCAGAAGGGTAAAACAGGCACATTCAAGTTAAAGGTCATGTTCCTCTTTAAAATCCAAATAGTCATGTATTTGCTGTGATGGTAGGGAAGAAAACTTGAGGGGGGAGCATGCCAGAGTATGTTCTTTAGTTTTTATTTGCTTGAGCTTTTTCTGTTCTATTCATCTTCACAGCAAGTACAAGAATTAAGACAAGGAATTGAAAGTTTCTCAGGATTATTGTCTTCAGCTTTTGAGTTGTCCTTTGGTTTCCTTTTTTTTCTTCTTCTTTCCTTAGATGAGAAGGAATCAAATACAAATTCAAGATTCATTTTGTAATCTTACAGTGTTAAGTACAATATACATTCCTTTTCCTCTTTTTAAGATGGATTGTTAAGGCTTTATTACTGGAAAGTAACAATTGTGTGTATTTTCTAGGTATTTAGCTGGTGCTCAGTATACTTTCTGCATATAATGGTTTTGGTTTCAACATTTGCTAGAAGTAACACCGGAATTAAAAATACAGTTTTCAGTAAGGAAAATACATTTATTTCACTTGTGAACCTTTAAATTTGGTATTATATATATTATGCTGTTTCTGAGAGCCCTTTTAAGACTCTTTTGAGGTGAACAAAAGCACATTGACTTTTATCCAAAAAAAGGAGAATATTTTCTTCCAGTAGGATTTTTTACACATTTTTCTTTTAATGCAGGTTTCTTAGTATCAATGCAATTGTGCAGGTCATTTGCCTCAAAAACATTTCATTATCTTACTTAATTGAGATGTTTATAAGAGTCTAATTAGCATGTGTTTAGCCTGTGTTTTTAACACTAATGATTTCCTTTAATATTTAATTGCAGATAATTTTTAAATAAGAGGGAGACTTGTTAGGTAGCAGCAATTAAGAAAAAAGATAAAAACAGTGCTTACTGTTTCAAAACTACAGAATAATTTCCTTGTATTTGTATATGATTTTCTCTTGGTTTTTTTAACCTGTGTAGCTTACCTTTTGTTCTAGGGGCTACAAAGTCCAAGAAATCACATAACTGCACAAAATCTCAGTGCCTTAAACTGTAAGTAAAAAATTACCAACTTTTAAGAGTTACTAATTGCAGTGTGTAGATGAAAGGACAAACATACAGGACACCTGCTTTAAGACAAACTTTACGTTTGTTTTAAAAATTATTCATCTGATACTGAGATACTGAGATAGATCCACGAGTGATGTAGATTTGTGTCACAGAAGCTCAAAATTTGGTGCAAGGCTGAAGATGACTGCATATAATCTATAGCATGAAAAATGAGAAGTGAATCTGGAAGCACGTTTGGAAAATCCTATGTAGAATACAAATGCTGTATACCAGAATGGAATTTCTCTGTCTTGCTGATGCTTTTATTAAGGAATAATATGCACAGAGATATATGTATATAATGCATGCAATAATTAGGTTTAATTCTTTGATGGACTAGGTGTATTTTACAAAATGTAAATTTGATAGAGAGAAGCTCTGTGTCTAGATTTGGATGTGATTAAATCACATAGAAACAAATTTAGTGGAAACTGAACATTCTGCCTAAAAGTAGAACTTAAATTTCAAAACTTAAACCAGTTGAACTATTTTTATGTTATTTTACATGGTTAATCATAAATACTGTGATTGTTTTCCCAATGGTGATTTTTGCAACACCTGCCACTGCAGTAATTGTTACAGCAGCTGAGTTCATGAAACTGAGTGATTAAAAGCCAGTAAGGTTAAAAAAAAAAAGGAAAAAAAAATGTACAGTACACACTGATATCAGCTTCATGTATAAAAAATGCAGGGTATTTTTTCCATTAGTATTTGAAATACATTATTTTTAGCCTAAAGAAGGATGATTGTTGCCTCTGTATTATTTTTACATAAAGAAATGTAGGGGTGTCATTCATTCCCTTCATAAAATGTTGGATGAAAACTAGTCATATGTTAATTAAATTATAATTTTTATTCTTTCAAGGAAGCATTCTACCCCAAATTTAGTTTCAGAAAGCTTTTTACTTGAATGAAAAGATATAGTATCCCAAAGTCAGACAATAATTAAAGGGCATGAGGCAGGATCTGACTGTTGCATGCAGATGGAGTAAGAGACTTTTTGTTTAACCTTTCCCTGTCTGCACCCATTCAGCAGAATTGATACAGTTTAATTATGTAGTGAGAACACAGTCTTCCATGTGACAAATGTGGAAAAACTCAGAAGCAATCTGTTAGAAGCAGAAGCTACTCAGTGTAGAACAGAAACCACCTCCAGCACAGTTGAGTTTCAGTAGGATTGTTACCAGTAAACAAGAAATTAGGGCTAGAACTAATGACATAAACATGGATTAAATGTAGAAATTATGAGTATAAATTAAAAATAAAATTTAAAACTACTGGGATGAGTAGAAAAAGATAAATACATTACAAGATGAACTTAGAATTCGTGAAAAACTGAATTTCGTGTAATATGCTCTCATTATCAGATGCATCTTTATTTGAGAATACACAGCAAGGAACAATGCCATAATATAAAGTGTAAAGTTATTAAATTCAAAAGACAATTGAGCTCAAATGATGATGGGGGAAAAAAAATAGGAATTTTGACTAGTCAAGAGGTAGGAAAATAATAAAGAGGTAAAAAATCACAGGGAAAATTTAAAAGAAATAATTAAGAGAATTAAGACACAATCCACTCCATTAGATATTTCATAAAAATTGAAAGCTGCTATTAGCTGCCCTCCCTGAAGTTAGTCCCTGCTTGATTGGACCTGGTGACATCAAATTTAGTCAACTATACTTAATGTTCTTAGGGATTAAATATTCCCCTTTCAATGTAGAGATTATAAAAAACTGTAACACTTCCTGACAGGAAAGCCTTTCTCTTATCACACTACATGTAAATTTGGTCCATTTGAAAAACTGACATATATGGACAGAAAAAGAAAATAGTAAATGTCAAAGGGCCCCAAGTTTTAATAAAAAAGCAGAATGCAGAGGAACATGAAAGGAAATGGAAATATGAGACACACCCCAGGAAGAGTGTCACATGGAATGAAGTAGCAGGATGTAAGAAAGAGCTTCTAATTCTGTATAGTTTTGTACTGGTTTTAGGCAAGGGGAGGCAAAAAGGAAGATGTGAATTAAATAGTGAATCAAAAGGCTACCACTATTTGTTCATATCATACAGCTATGAAAAAACTTCATACTGTTCTAGGGAGTACTGGAAAGTATATTTTTAGTAGAGGAAGGAAGATATTTGTAGTATTTTATAAAATGCTGGGAAATCTCCATTTGGTTTACTGTATACAGTTCTGGTCATCTGTGCTCACGAAAAAGAAACTTGATTTGGAACAGATGCAGTCCTCAAAGTCTCCTGGGACAAATGAGAGAATGGAATATGTGTCTTTAATGGAGAGAATAGAGGAGTTTGATTTAGTCTAGGCAGATTAAGTCTGAGAAGATATATGCTTCCTCTTCATAACTAAATTCAGGAAATCAGTATTGAAGAGGACTAGTCATTAAATGATACATATCACTTAAATTTAGAATGGAAAGGAAGTTTTCTTAACTGTTCAAAGAGTAAGGTTCAGAAATGTTCTTCCAGAGAGAATAGTATGATCCAGGGACCTAAACTATTTAAAAATGGAACTTCAAAAATTGTGTAATTAAAACAGATTTCCTGGAGGCAATAAATCCATGGTACAAAGTTTTGGGTGTCTATACACATATTGGCATATTCAGAGGATTCTTGAAGGAAAGACAGTGGATGAAGCCATTTTCCTTGCCTGAATCCCATATTTCAGGACTTTTACTAGTCATCCATGGCACCCAAAAAAAATCTTCAGCTCATTGATATGTCTTTCTTAGAACCACTAAGTAGTGAACATTAAGAGATGCTGAGGCAAAATGCAGGCAGTGTGTATTCAGCTTCCTGGAGATATTGAATAGTCCTGTTTAAATGCTAACCTTGAATTGATCAAACACTTTTTTGGATCATGAAAGAATTTTCAACTACAAAAATAGGGGGATTTTTTGGTTGGTTGGTTGATGGTTTGGGGGTGTTTGTTTGTTTGTTTGTTTGTTTGTTTGTTTGGGGTTTTTTGTTGTTTTATTAGGGGGGTTGCAGTTTTTTTATGATTCTCTGTGAGAGAATTGGGAACAATACTAATGTTATGTCAGTTTAAAGACTTACTTGACGTTCTTGCTTCTGTTATCTGCAGAATCTGATAGTTTCTCACAGCCTGTTGTGTTAACCCTGGCCAGGTCTGGCCTTCTGTATACATACCTTTGTAATTAATATTGCTGAAAGTGACAAATTTTGTACTGATATAAAATTATTATATTCTTCTCATTCTATTATGCTGCACTATTAGGGGGAGCAGTCATTTCATAATGAATGACAAAACTCTACTGTCATCATTTAATCCCTATGTTTAGGTGATTTTCATTTATGTTTTCAGGAAAATATAACAGGAGTAGCAGTAATAACAGCAAAAACAAAGGGGGAAGGAAGACTTACCATACCTGTGGTAATGACAGTTCTATGCATGTTTGGTACTCTGGGTGTGTCTGTGTTTCTGCTGCTGCATTGTAAAGACATTCTGTAGAGTCAGCTCATTCTGTAGAGCTACTTGTGAGCAATTGGTCTCTACCCAAATGGTTTTCATTCCAGCTGTGGCAGTGAGGCAACCCGCTGTGGCTTATTTTATAGTTTGTTTATTCACTATGGTGTTTTTTTGCAATCATAGTCAATAACTAATTTAGCTATGTCAGGCCTTTTGAGACATGCTAGTGAGTTTAAAAATTTACTAGTTATTTGCACACTACAGACGGAAATTATGTGGAGTGTGGCTAAGGAGCTGAAGAGGGAAGATCTTTGAAGATCGGAGTTCACTTTTGCACTGTCACATGCTTCTGGGCTGGTCTTGAGGTACTCACTGAATTTCCATGGCTTTGACTCAGCAAAATATGTGAGTGAATGCTGAATAATACAGTCAGTCATGTTGTCAAGAGCCTTCTTAAGTTAGGACTCTTGGAAGTGGGATGACAGGCCCCTACCTCCACCTTGTTTTCCAGTAGTCTGTCATTTAGGAGTCCATGTGCCACCCAAAGTCTCCCCAAGCAAGCTGTAACTTGGGCTTTTAAAAGAATAAGGAATACCAGGTCTTGACCAGGTACCTCACAGAAAGGCACCCTGAGGCCAGCTGGGAGCCCAGTCTCAACTGGAACAAAAATGACATGTTTGGAAAGAGAAGAGGTGTACAGTTAATTTGCAAAGCCCAGTCGCTGTCCTGTAACTACATGCCAAAATAATGCTTTCATAAATCTTCATTACAGAGTGGATATTTGCCATTCAGTATAGCCCACTTCAGAGACCAAATGTGACTCATTATTAAATTACTTCAATCTGTGCTGATGTAGAAGCACCCCTGACACATCTCTTTGTGAGCCATTTCTTCAGAGTAATTGCATTAGTAATAGCCGATTACACAGCAATCTTATGTTCCTACAAAATTAAGGTAATTACTGTAGCTAAAAACACATCCCTCTGTATTCTGTCCTAGCAAGGAAGCTGGTAAAAGGCAGAGTAATGCTTCAATTCTTTGTAACAAGAGAAACATTAAGGTATAATTACATTATTGATGCGGCGTAGGAGAAGTTTTCATATTTGAAAGGAGCATGGAAACAAAATAAGAGTTTGAAGCTATAAAATCTTAGTCTAGAAAAGTGGGGGGAGAAGATCTTCTGCATTTAGATGCCTTAACAAGTATGGAGGACATGTATTTGAAATACATGAATGAGTTTGTATTCTCTACTTTGAAAGTTTTAGATGTCTGTCTTTGAAATAGATTTTATTAAGCAAAAGTGCAATTTTCTTGGTTCCAGAGAAACTCACGTGGTTTTATTTTTTTATACAAAATAAATGGGTATTAATTTTTTAATGTAATGGCAAACCTCTTGAATGCTGAGATCAAATTCTAATTAGACTGTGTGCTATAGAATTTGATTTGTATTTTAATTTTCACCTTTCTTTATGTCTTTGAGGGAAATTTGACATTTTACATTTTCTTTGATACAATATTAGAAGTTTAGTACAACAGCTGAGGGAGAAGAGACAGGCCATTCCTTGTAAATGTAGCTAAGTAATTAAAACTTAAATATTCTAGGAGGGATATTGAAAAATTAATCTCTTCGGAGACATTATGCAGTGTCAAAATTCATAGACAGAGGGTACTGCTGGGTCATGAGAAAGCGGCAGTTTGTGTTTGCTGGGGCTGATGAGAGTCTGTTGCATGGTGTGAGTACTCCTTGCAGATTTTGCTTTCTGTAGGATCAACGTGCCATGGTTGAAATGCTGATAGCCCTCCAGCAAAGAAGAAATTTTCAGTTGTGGAATATATCTTGCAATGTATCATATGCAAAACTCATAAGATTAATGTGGTGCTCAAAATTGCTTTGATGGCAAAGGTAAATCCTAGCAACTAAACATGGATTTTTCAACTGACACAGCAGAATATGAGAATGTGTCAAGTTAAGGTAAATTCCTTTTATGCAACTTTCAATTGTTGTATATCGTTTACATCTATTAGGAATATTCATGGTGAAGGAAGTGGCTCTTTTAAAATGTTTACAAATTAGAGATCTTGTGGGATCAGGGTAACAACTTCAAAAACATGTTTTGCAGGAAGAGAAATTATGGAAGGTAATACTGTATTTTTCTGTTACACGCCACCAGCACTGGGGACAATGGACAGCAACTACAGCAGGGAGCTATCCAAAGCTCCATTTTTAAAGATAACGTTGTGAACTCCCACATGTTCTGTTTTAAAAGGTATTTTTCATCTGCTGTGTCAGGTGATCACAGAGACTGTGTTTACATGGAGACTCCTCACTCCCTTCAGCAGTTTAGTTCCTGACAGGCCCAGGAATAGAGAGAAGCTGAATATAATTAATCATGGAGTTGAATGAATATGGTTGCATCATATGACAGGTTTTGGAAGGAAGCTCTCTGAGGATGGCAAAGACATATTTATCTGATATTTTGAATACTGGTGCTTCCCACAGATAACTTTAGAAATTATATGGGAAACTATAAGCTTTTCATTTACTTAATACTACCTCATGCATAATGTAAGGAGAAGAAAAGATGAGCAATATTAGTAAGCCTCTAGCTTTCATAACTCTCAGATGTTATTTTAATGAGATAAAAGGAAGTTTCAGCCTGGAACAAATTGATTTAACACTTTCTGGTCTTTAAAGAAACTTATACAGTGACTTCACAATAGTTACATTCAGTTGACTTTTTAAATTATTGATATTCAGCGTGAGGAGAGGTTTGCAGCAAACATCAGGAAAGTTTTCTTTTATTAAAAGCAGCTTATGTATGTACATTGTACTGTAAATCTTCTTTTGATGTTCAGAACTTTCCTTGGTGTTGAACTCGGGTTTTTTATTCTAAAGCCCAAATCAGAAAAAAATACAAAAGTGCAGGTATTTCCTGGGCATTCTGCAGAGAGCAATGCTTGGTATCTATGATTATTTTTCCTAACCTATTATAGCTGCACTGAGAACCAGAAGCTTCCTCTGACAAAAGCAGATGTTGGATTTGGGTCCTACATCTGTAAAGCTGCTGCAGACATCCAGCTGTTTATCTTACAAGCCTGGAGTATTGTTCTTGCTAAGCCTTGAAAGCATCTATTTATCTAGTTCCATACCAGGAGATGAAACCCAAATCATTCAATGATTCTTTGCATCCTTATCTTGTCAGGGCTGTTTCTGTTTTCTGCTTGTCATCCTGCTGCTGTTCTTTTGGATGTGGCAAATGCATTAAATTGTTGTCAGCCTTTTCTCTACTTCAGATACACAGAAAAATCACAAAAATCCTAATTTGGTGGGGGTTTTTATCCAAAAAATAATTTAATCCTTAGAATACCACTGGTTTTGGAGAGAGAGCAGCATAGTGTGCTTAGTGCATTATGCTCTTAGAGAACTCAGATTGGCACTGGCAGCAGACACAAAATAATTCAGACTGCTTTGAAAAATCCTGACCCCCCTCTGTTGTCCTGTAGATTTCAGTTGGCATACCAAACCAAGGAATGGATTCTCTTTAGTGTGAATAATCCCATGTAGTTAGAACTACTTACACCATCAGAAAAGTATTTTACTTTTCATGGGATAAAAATGTCTATGTAGCTTGTATATTGGTAAATTACGTAAAGTTTTTCTTTTAAAATTGCTTTTGAAAAGCAAAAATCCTCCAGAACAAGCTTGTAGTATTGTCCATCATTATCAGAAGCATATCTTCTGCCATCTAGTAATAATGAGAGCAAGAAACAAACAATTCAGGAAAACTGTTCCATCAACACAGCACCCAGTTCAAGGCAGCAGGTGTTAGACTACCTGCTGTTGGCCTGGATTTCTGCCAGCACAGATGAGGCAAAAGTGTGGACAAGATTATAACCTGCTGCAATTCCATAAAGTTTGTCTGACACCTGGGAGAATCATTTATTCCTTATCCTGGCATTCACTGTTCCAATGAGAAAGAAGCAACTGGAATATGGCATTATTGACATCTCAATTCTAGCCAAAAATGATCCTACTTTGACGAATAATCCCATGGCTGGTTAAATTCACCTCAGGATTAACATATATACACCTTGAAAGTATTTTGATTTCAAGTTGAACTGTTCCAAAATCATTGTAATAATGCCTCAATCTAGAATAAAACTTCCTAGGCAAGACTGACTAACTTTTGAAAAGCCAAGGGATATATAGTGACTCCTGGATCATCACTCACTCCTTGAAATTGTTCCTGAGGTATTGTGCATAAATCTTAAAAGTCGACAGTAGGTCAGATAAAATCCACAGTCTCTAGAGCAAATGCCACCTGAATAATATCTGAAGTAGGTGTAGCATTCTCTGTTGTTTAAGTGACATTAATTCAAATGTCTTGGTTTCAAAGATACTTGTAGAGGGGCTGCCTACTCAGTGACATTCTGTTGTCAAGTGGCAGCAAACTTCACATTCCACTCAATCATTGCTCACAAGCACTTGCCTTTTTTCAGTTAATATAGTAAGATTCTTAATATAAGAAGAAGATTGCATGCCATGTAGATTCCTTTAATTAGCAGTAAAAAATAGGCTACCTACTTACTTGGTAGCCTTAAAAGTCCTCAGAACTGGTGTTTTAAACCCTGCAATAAGGTGCATAGGTCTGTTTCCTGGTAAAAGAACAGGTAATTAATAATGTTTTTCTATTTTTGACAGCTTGACTACAAGCAGAAGCATAAGATAAAAGGTAGGGTTTAGCTGTGTGCTAATGGTAATCTTACCATTCTATCACATCTGCTGGCACACCCTTCTGTCATTCAAATACTGCCCAAGTTTTTAACCTGTAGAATAGCTGAAGATCATCAAATATATAAATCTCAGTTCAGGTGGTCTTGGTCCTTCCCAGGTTTCTGTCTCACAGTGTTTGTGTGCAGGTTAGTTTGTGAAAATTAGGTATAAGATACTCACCTACTTTTGTGATTATGTGGCAGGCTCCATGATATCAGGGTTGTTAATGATGGTTCACCCCAGGAGATCCGGAAATAATCTGTAGCTGAAAGAAAAAAAATCACAACACAGAAGTTGACAAAATGTCAGGCATTCCTCATGTGTTTTAAGGATGTTGTATGCTGATGTACAAGGTGACACTCTGTGCACTGATAGAACACTTGTAAATAGTGAAAATGGGATCACTTTCTTATGTCTTCTATGCAACAAGTGAAACCTAGCACAGCTTACATTTTTATTTCTCTGTTAGCAGGCCTGGCAACAGAGAAAATACCAAAGGTGAGGGAAATACAGGTTTATCTTCCTCCCAAATTTCCCACAGAAGTGTTGTCTAGCTGAAGATCTAAAAGTGAAGAAAATAACTTCTTTCTTTCTTTCTTTCTCAAGCAAACTGTAATGATCTGTAATGACTTGTCCAAACAAGCTCCCATAGGTCATTTCAATCACAGCTTTGATAATTTATTAAAATTTAATCTCATTTAAATCCATCCCACACACTAATGATAACCTAATTAATACATGGAATTGGCAAGACTTTCCTCAGTATCCACTCAAATTCTTCTTTAGGTTAATTCTCTTTTTGATACTCTTAATGCTGGATTGAAAGGGGGTTGATTATATTACTGTGATGAATACAGAAGGAACATCAGATGAGTTATGACAAAGGAAGACACACCTTTTTTAATTGATTTCTTTGAACTAGCTATTTCACAGCATCTCTATTGGGATGACCATTTCAGGACAATAAGAAGTCTAATAACATAATGTGGCACAATATCAATGTATTCACTGCACAGAAGAAAGATGTAGCATTTACCTATACAGAATATGCTTTTATAAGGAAAGAGCTGAGGGCACCCACATCCCCTTTAATATCTGTCAGAAATGTTGCCTCCTGAATGAACTCCACAGAGCTGTTGTTTGATTTAATCTTTTCCAGGTAGCCTAATTTGAGTATGTATAGACATAGTGAGAAATAACATTTCTGTTAAAGGAGAAGCCTCTGCCTGAGCAGTTGCACAGACCACCACAGATTTTACCTGCTGTGGCCTGAGTCCCTTTGCACTTCTTCCTTCTACAGACTTGACTCTGGGTCCCCAGGAGCAGAATCTCGGGTACTGGGTTTATAAAAATAAACAATTCAATAGTGTGATACAGCAACAGGTCAGCTTGAGTTGGGTGCCTCTGTAGAGGGACTCAGAACAAAGAAATAATTAAGGCAATTATACCCTTAAAACTCATGTACCCATCCCTGCTCTCCTCTTTAAGCCCTTTGCATGTACCTCTTGGTGGAATGGTAATTTTTGATCTGGGATCTTTTCACATCTTATTGCATTTTTTTTTCTCTCTGTTCATGCAGGCAGGTCATGCCCTGTTCTTGTCTTGTCAAGTTGCATCTCCTGCTGATGGTTAGAGCTTCCTTATCTTCTTGTTTGTGCTTCTGGTGCACCTGCTTGCTGGTAGGGCATGGGAAACTAAAAAAGCCCTGGATTGAAGGTAAACATTACTTAGCAACCACTAAAACTTCCTTCTCATACTGAAGACAAAACACAGGATTGTACCAGATAGCAAAAAAATTAGGAAGAAAATTTATTCTATTCCAGCTGAAAACATATCTAGGCGTGAGCTCACAGTCTGCAGCCCAAGGTTTCAGCAAATCACACTACTCCTTAGGCTACAAACAAGTAAAGTTAGCAAAGAATATACTAAATCACACAGTATTATGAATCTGTATAACTCATTCTACTTAAAACTTACCTGTGCTGAAAATTTTTTATTTATCACCATATAAGGTTTGTCTTATTAACAAGCAAAGGGTTTATATGAGTTCACTGCTATTAAAAGCAAAGGACTGAACTTGGTGGGCTAAAAAGTTTTTGTTTTGTACCATCCCTGAAAGTAAATCCATGCTGTGCAATTCTGCATTCCCATTGCCCAGTACTAATGTCTGCCTCTGCCTTGGCCTACCTAAAAGTTGCTTATTCTTGCTGCAAGTGGCACTCCTGAGAATGAGAGGTCCTTGTTCTGAGAACTAGGAACAGAGTTCAAATTCGAGTGTTGGACACCCACAGGTAATATGGTTTCTCGTGTTTACAGGCTTGAAGGCCACTGCATTGTTACCTCTTTTACAGAAAGAGGTATTGTAAACCTTAGAGTGGTTAAAACCAAGATCTTTAAATGGGTCAATGGAATCACAAGAGAAAAAAAAAAACTGTTAGAAAATTATAATTAAAACCTTTAAAAAATATTATTGATAAACAGCATATGTGAGGTCTTTTTAAGGAGATGAGGAGAAAAATGAAAGCCTTATGATAAAGTAGACTAAATGCTGTCCTGTTATATGCTTAAGTGAGAATCTCTTTGTACCAAGACAAAAGAAAATTGCTGTGGGTCAAGGTAGTGTGATTTACTTTTTTTTCCACTGAGTTGCTACCTTCTGCAGAGATGACAAGCATAAAAGTCACATCATTGCAAAGTCTGTTTCTTCAGACTAAATGAACTCCCTCACAATGGGCAGCGATTTATGAGTTGAGTCCTTTTGGTGAAGAGTGCACAAAGAGCATTCACTAACCACGGATTAGACAGCCAGAAGATGAGTGAACTATTACTGACATGACCCAATCATTTAAACATCACAGGTAATTGATGCAATCCTTCTTTATTTGGTCAAGGATAAAAGGCCTGATTCTAAAACTTTTAGTGGAGGTAGTATCTAGTTGTGGAAATAGTGCCTTGACTTAACATGGGATGATTTAAAAGTCTGCACTCAGATGTGATGGTAAAATTTAAACTCTTAATTTTCCTTTTATTGCAGCCTGTGCAAAACACTGTGCTGTAAAGTCTGCCATGGCTAGTAGGGTTCAAGTGTAACACAAGAAGAATTACAGATCCTTTGTGAAATTATGTGGAATAAGTTTTAAATTGCATTGCAATATTGTTCTTCAAGTATCATCTCAGAGTAAGTAAAACCTTGTAATGGAATTGCTTGCCCACACAATAATTGCTGAGCTGTGTGATTAGAAATTGAAGTGTCAATTTGCATGTGCCATGGTCTTTATTCAACATGAATATAGCACACATCCATTGTCTGGAAATTTTTTTTCATGCAATTTTAACACCAGGGTGTTCCTTGGAGTCCACAGACATGTGCTATGTTTTAGAATAGTGTTCTAAATCAGCAATGTTTCTGTTCATTTATGTGAATGATCAGACAATTGGTTTATGCCTGGGACTGATACACTATCTACAAGCCCAAGTATCCAGATTTATTATTCTCTAAATCAATAGGTTTGCCTTACATAAAACAAATGTATATAAATAAATACATATTTTTTTATATATAGGATGTTTTCTTGTGCTTTTAAGCACTGAAATGTGTAAGCCTTGCTCAGCAATAACAAAAACATCTCTGCATTTTCAACCCTGTGTTCAGCAGAAATCCAAAACACAGCCTCATATTGGCCACTGGGAAGAAAACTAACTATACCTCAGTTCAAATCAGAGGAGCTATAAGTTTACTTATTTCTAATGCAAAACTTATGAATGTGTTTTCCCCATTATTTCTCACTAAAACCTTGGCAATTTACCCAGACAGCCACTGCACGACTCTGGTGGATTTTATCACCTGGCTTTATTCCCCTGATGTTCTTAATATTTGTCATGCTACTACAAGAGCATTTTTTAAATCACAGTTTACTGTCAGTGTGTATCACTGAACCAGGGCATTTCTCTCTTAGCCAGCACACTGTGTTCTACTAGAAGTTTTCACTTCCACATTTCCAAAGGCACTACTGTTCTTTGTAATTATCATTCTTAGCAAATCAGACATCTCTACAGAGTCTGCTAAACATGCCTGAGCTTTCCCATGAAGAGCACTATTACCACCTTGTGGCTATTTAAACCATCTATTACACTCAGAAGAATGGTGCTGGAGTATATTGCAGCCTTCTAAGTTGTCAACGTTCTCTGCATTATCTTTGACTTCACCTGCATGCACAAAAACTAGAGAACTAAAGCACTGAGAACAAACAGCCCTAACATGCTCTACATAATATTTTAAATCGAAGAAAAACAACAACAAAACAACAAAGAAAGCTATAAGCCTTGATCCTTCAAATATCTAAAACTTTTCTTCTGGAAACCCTTACCATGTTTTCTCCAAAGTTTTTCAAGTTGTGGGTTTTTACCTTTAGGAAAAAAGTCCAAAAGGGTTGTGAGACAGGGCATAATAATTCTCCTGAAACATACTGGTTTAGTAACAGCAAATGGAAAAAATATTCCCATATTCATGGTCAACAAAATAATTGCTTGATAGAAAAGGCACAGCTGAACAGAAAATGAGCCCAGGAACATAGTGTACCTGTCCCCTCTGGTTGTGATTTTGCTGGCAATTGGCACCAGGGAGCTCAGAAGGGAAGTGCCATAATACCAGGCAATGAAGAAAGATTGTGCATAGAGGGTTTCCTGGCTCTTTTCAGAAAATACAGGTATATTCAGTGTTCATCTTTTTATTCATACCTTTCTTCTTCTAAAAGGAGGTCCTTTCTGCTGCAAGCTATAGTTTCAGCTTTTTATGTGATTTTAGGATTATTAGTCCTAACAGGAACTGAAAGTTCTGCAAAAATTTTTCCGAGTCTGGATGGCATAAGGGTAAATTCTTCAGATCTAAGACCCAAGCCCAATTTTCTAGCACAATTTTTATCATTTTGGTGCCAAAGTCTTATAATATTTGAGAGGAAATTTAGCTGATAGCATAAGTTAATAGTGTTCTCCATGCTTTCACCTATAGAGGGGATTTATTTTGGCATTCTAAGATTAAGATGTTTATAAAGTTGGATTTGTAAGAGCACATGAGTTCTTGCTTTGATAATGGTTCATATTGCATATAAATAATTAAAATTTCAGATCTCCTTGGTAATTCAATACTTGACTTCGTTGTATGGTCTAATAGATCCAATCAAGTGTGTTTCTGCATCTCAAAATAACGTAACATCTCCAAAAAAAGTAGTCCTCAAATAATTTTTGAAAATAAAGTATTAAAATCCTTTATTTTAATTATTGTTTTAAATTATTGCATTAATTCTTCTGAAGAATGTATTCCAAGTCTGTCAACAGATGGAACTCCACTATGAATTCACAAAAGGTAGTGTGGTAAAAATACTAGTTTTTTTCTCTCTAAAGGAAAGCTTCCTTTTTGTCTGGCTGAGGTAAAGAATAATGCTTATGCTTAATAACTACTACAGATGATAGAAGGAAAAAACAAGTTACATGTTCTTCCCTTTATCCAGTCTACAATATCTGGCTTATCAACACTGTCACAAATATTAATTTTCGGTAATTGCTATGTTTTATGCTAAAACATAGCTAGAATGGGGAGAAGAATATCAAAATAATAATTAACATTCCAGAATTATGTCTATTTAAACAGATGTTTGAGGGCTCTGTGAACAATAAAATACCATCGATAATGTGCACTGTAAAAGGAATTAAAACAAAAATGGACTAGACAACAACAACAAAAAAATATTTGGGGGAAAAAGTGTTACATACTTTGAACTACATAAAATTAATCAAAATTTCACAGATGTGGAGATCTTCTAAATAACACATGGAGTATAATATCTTTAATGGCTAGAATCAGTAGATGGTTCTTGATGGCACAAAGTGACAGTAGGAATTAATGAACAACTTGCTTTGCAGCAGGTGGAAAGGAGGAGTATTGTTGATGGAATAAGGATGACTATAGTTTTATTTCTGAAATTTTATTCTTTATGTACGATTTGAGATTTGTTAGAATTAATTTCTTTTAATAACATTGCTGCACTGTATAAAGTCGAACCATAGCTGATATAAATAAATGTACTTTCAGGTTCAACAGTACCACTGCAGTTAGTTTCATAGGTCAGCATTTAGCCCTTATTTTTTGAATTTGTTGAGCTTTGTTTTTAAACAGTGGCTAAGTGGATAATCAACAGGAAAGCCAAACAAGCATAATTTGCAAATCCATGTTTTGAAAAGTGGGGCAAAAATGTAACATTTAGCTGTAAAAACATGGTTATTTTTTTCCTGTGCTTCCACTGGTTCTCTAAGCCTTAGGGCCTAGGTTCATTCTGCTTGATTTGAAGAAGAAAATCCAAATGTCAAACCATTTAAAAGGTTGCTTTGGATTCAGAGCCAGCACCCGTGCTCTGCTAGCAGGGAACAGATTCAAATCTTCATTTTTCAGAACTGTCCTCTGCAGTTCCAGAGCCCAGAGTGCCCGTGGAGAGCCCTAGAAGCACTTACTCAATGTAAGTGTCCTCAAACTCTGATTTGCAGAGAAGATGCACCAAATTCTCACAGAAACCTTTGGAGAATCCTTTAAGTAGGATTTCAATTGCTGCAGAGAACAATAGATATGAAAAATATCAGAAAGCTAAGAATTCTTAAATTTACTATCTTTTAGATCAGAAGTTGAAGAAGAATCAGGCAGCATTATCAAATTGCAGAAATATCTTAGGGAAGCAGGGTGTGATTCCCCTACACTGTTTTCTGCATAACTAGTAAGCAAAGAATACTAAAGATATAGGAATTTAGAAGATAGAATACTAAAGACATAGGAACTTCCACTGATGTAAATAACTGAAGCATCAGTTTAAGGTTTTGTCAAGAAATGCTACCTTTAATACTGATAAATGTAAATAATAGCCATAGGGTTCATAAATTTGATCAATTATTTTCCAATAAAATGATTTTTAATGGAAGGGAATAGTTTCAAGGAAATGCATTATCTTGTGAACATTCTGAAGGGGAAATTATAGAAGCATTACATTCGGAATTAATTATATATGTGTTGGTAAGTGATAAATAGGCCACAAGTATTTTAGAAACTGTAAAAAAAAATCCAATCTGAATGATAACAGATTGGATTTTAGACTTTTTATATTTATATATTTTAGAATTTCTCCTCAGGCAGGCATTCTGTATGAGACTCATGTCTCCAGCACTCAGAAAGGCTGTATGATTTATATATACTTAATTAGGAAAAAAATCCATAGAGATCAATTAAATTTGAAATGCTTGAATAGAATCTCAAGGGAATTGGATAAAATTTTAGGGAATAAGTTTTTTTATAAATTTTTTGCTCCTTTACAAGCTAGGAGATAAAATAATTCTCATCTTCTGTTCAACTCTAGCTTTTCACAGCTCATCTCTGGGAGGTTCTGAGTGTGGCATTGACAAATGTCCAGTGCTCTGAGGTATTAACAATCTTAACAACTTGATATTTGTATATCCAGCTACTGAATCTGATTAGTAAAGGGATCAGTGAGGTTCGGTTTTTTATGGCTGGGTCACACTCAGTCCTCATACAGTTAGGTATCAGAATTATTACTTGCATTTATTTAAAGATAACTGATAGAACACAAAATACTGACAGAAGTACTGCATTGTTAATGTACTCTGTGAATTGGAGAAAAGTTGTTCTGCTAATAACACTTGAGTCTAAACTTTCTTTTAACCTTTTTAAACTTAGAAAACTCCTGATGCAATCTGCATTCTGGACAAACTGCAAAATACTTCTCTAACTTGCTTCCATTTTGTGTCACATATCCTGAAATAATTTTAAAATACTTCTGCCATTTTGGGGGGAGTTATTAAAGTGTTTCTTCACATGCTATCTTGTGTCCTATCTCCTCATCTCTTTGGGAAAAACAAAAGAGCACTTAAGAATATGTCAGAATCTTTGTAAACAGACTCACACCGAGCTTCTCCATGACCTCAGGCAAAAGGAGCTGTATTTGAACTGTGGTAACATTAAACCTGGAAGCAGGATTCTGTCAACCCCTATATCAAGCCCCCTCAAATATCCTCAGTACTCTGAGTCCTATCTAATTTTTCTATGCTAGTGTTGCAGTCTGACCTTTACATGAGTAGACAGGTGGGAAAATACATGTATCTTGTCAGCTCCCTAATGACTTCCTAATCTGAATAGACTCTTCTGTGCCAGCTGTGCTACCAGAAATTCCCCCTTTTATGCTGAACTGATTTGCATCTAAACAAGTTTTAATGAGACTACTGGGCAGGTAGGTGAAATACTATATAAAATTATAGGGTTTTTTTGTTATACATGGTGCTCAGAATTCAGTATTTTCCAGAATTTTTAGCCAAATAGATGTGATTTCCAAGCTTCTGCTGTAAATTGGCATCAAATGCTGTGCAGCTGAAGGACTCCTGTTTAATTAGTCCCTGGGTCAGGTTCTAAGGGCTGTTTTATAACTCTGTGCTCTCATGTCCCTAATTTGGTCTGAAAAAAAATAGTTAAACATTTGGACCTTGAAGGACTTTTCTTCCATGAATATCATTGTTTCAGAACCTATGGCTTCCACAGAGCCCTGTGCCACAATTTCATCAGGAGATGTATGGAAAAGGCCTTCTGAGTTTTTCTGGGCGTGGAGTTTAAGTGTTACTTGATAATTTTATCATCTTTTGACATTTAATCATCATATCTTGGGTTACAAGAAGAAGCACTTTTAGCACAACATTTAAGATTCTCCTCTCCCACCTATTTAATTTCTCTGTGTATGAAAATCACTGTAAAAATATTTTTCACTTTTGCCTATGGCTTTTCTGGCCTGACAGTGATTTTTTCTCTGCAGTGAACTGCCTAGAACGGCTGTTGGTATCGAAACTGGGAATGGTATATTTTCATTGGAATTCCTAATATTCCCTTTGGCCTTCTATCCAATACTGAGGTTTAAAAAAACATTTTTAGAGGACTGTGTACAATGAACCTGAGTTACATTTCCAGACACAATTTGGAGCATCAGTATCCGTATGCAAAATTAGAGTTGTTTTTCTCTGCTTACATAATTTGCTTGCATCAGCATTTAATCTCATCTTCCATTTTATTGTCCAGTCATTGAGCATCATGCAAGCCTTCTGTTCATTGTCAAAGTTAAATTTGCATGAAGGGTGATTTCATATCACTGGTAAACATTACAAGAAGTGTTTACTCTTCTTTTTTTAATTTGGCTTTTTTCTGTAGTGTAAGTATAAATTTGAGCTAATCCTACACAACAGTGGAATAGAATATATACAAATAAGCAATAGATGATACAATGAGATGGAAAAGGGTTTTTTTATTATTATTTTCTACTGAAATGTCACCTTCTTTTATTGTTCATTTGCTCTGTTGAAACTTATTGGTTTTAAATTGTGGATTAAAGGACATTGGACATTTTAATCAGGTGTTTATCCAAGACATTGATTATGGAGATGTTATTCCAAATATTTGCAGAACTTATGTTTGAGATGAAGTGATTTAAGACATACTTTAAATAAAATGAGTGTTAATAAAATAATAATGTTACTGGAATTGTGAAATTAGTTCAGAAGAATGGCCCCTTACCGTGGTTTTCCCCCTTCCTATTTGCCAAGATAAGAGGCATTACAAGGGTGAAGAAACAAGCTGAAAATTTTACCTGTCTCCATTTCAGAATATTATCAATATGTTTGAATGCAGAAATTATGAAAGTATGTGGACTGCTTTTGGTAATTAGTTTATAATAATCTGTTTTCTACAATATATACATATAACAGTGGAGCACAATGTAAAACCTTGTGAGCCTCCCTGTTTAGACAGTGCTGTAAGTCTTCCTGATCCTATGAGTTTTCCACTATTTCAAATAATCTCAAATTTCAGAATTTTAAATAACTCTTCTAACAGGGCAACTCCAACTCTAAGGTGCTGAAGGTATGCTAATTTGATCAAAGTAATAACTGTTTTCAAATTCTATCTTATTATTTCTAATTTCTTATTCTTTTTGAAAAGGAAAGAAATTCAATGCTAAAATGAAGTTCCTTTTATTTAATCATAGATTCAGCTGCTTTGCCAGAGATGGTTTGCTACTGAGATCTTCAAATAGACCCTGGATTTTAACAGTCAATGAACCAAAGTCCATGGAAGTCAAAGAAAAGAAAACCTCCTGATTTTAGTGAGCTCTGCTTCAAGGTTATGTGAGAAGTGTGGACATTATTAGTGGAAATGAGAGTTTGGACTTCCTGAGCTATACCAATGTACAGAGGTTAAATTTCACTCTATTCTTTTTTTCACATTTTGGGAAGCCTAAAAATTTGCCAAATATGTATATTAACTGTGTATACTTATTTCATTACTCTTAAAAAGAAAACTCAAAAAGAAATCCAGTAAAATATAGTGCGAAGGGTTTCCTTAGAAGCTCACTTGATCTAATGTGAAGTGTATTTTCACACTTTGGAAAGTGAAAACATCAGACATTAGATCAGAGGCTGAGTATCACAGGAAGAGCACATCCTGAATGACAGGGTGGGATAGATGTGTGGGTACAAAGCACACACTAGAGCTTGGCTTTTAGAATTTTGCTATGCTAAAAGTGAAAAACACATTAGATAATAAAGGTCTGCAAAATTTCTGTCAGTCTGTGCACTCCAGTGCATGTCAGCATTCTGAAGGGATGATATTTCATTGCACTGTGCAGAGACTGAAAGTCATCTGAATATGAAAAACCTTTCTGAGGTTCTGTATCCTCTCAGACCTTTCCTCAGTCTTGATCTGACATTTATTGTGTGCAGGCCTAGCAACCTGGTCCTCCAGTACATCAAAGCTGTTTTGCATGGATTAAACATGGATCCAAGTGCTTTGCTAGATTCACAATAAAGCACCTCATGGAGTATATTTTTAATCTTGCAGCAGCCAGGAGCTTTTGTTCATTAAGAAGGGCAGCCCCAGTGTTCTCGATGACATGGGAATCCTACACGTAAGATTTGTGTAAACTTGCACAGAACAGTTAAATTTGCCTTGCTTCAAGGCAATGGGCCAGAGTACTACAGGTGAATAACATGAAATTTATCATGAACAGTTTATTTCATGTCCATGAAAATATGAACAGGAAGTAATGCTTCCTTGAAGCACAGAAGTATAGACAAATCTGTGACAAAATGATTCTGCATGGCAGCATTCTGAAGTCACTGTTGTTTCTTGTTGTGACAGGTAGAAGAATTATAAAAGAAAGGCCTCATAAAATCAGGCCTGCTCTATTAAATTAATAACTAGTCTGTCATCTCTTCTAAGTGTAGTCAAGCAATTTGCAAGTTCCCATGTGAAAACAATCTTGGTATGAAAGGTTCATCAACAACCTATCCTTGGTTTGAAAAATAAATGCATCTGTGTGAAGATGCATAAGATCTGTTCCATGAGAACTCATAAAGGAAAAATGTAAACAGCCTCAATCTTAGCACATACAGACAAATCACCTTCTGACCGAAAAACAAAGTAATAAACTACACCAGCCAATAGGTGTTCCACACGAGGTCTATGAAAAGTGCACAAAATAAGTGATGTGAATAAAGAATTGGCTTTTCCTGCATGAAGAAAATGGAGTCTCGGCTGACTCATTACAATAGTTTCTCTGTTATTTAAAGTACCCAATGTATAGTGGATATGTTTTATTTTGCTCTAATATTGCAGACTATAGATGCAGTGTAATCTTGCAATTTACCCCGAGCTTTGTATATGATGCATTGTGTGCTGGTACGTACATAATTTTGAAATGAAACAACTTTTTTGCTCTTTATTTTTATTTTCTCATTTACCTACAGAAAAATTTTACCAAAGCAAAATTATACACTATAACAATGCAGGAGAAGAAGGGAAGGAAAAAAAAAGCAAAAAATAATCCAACAAACCAACCAGAGGGCAGAATGCTGTTTACCATTTATCAGATAAATGCAAACCATACTTCTTAACTTCAGGTCATTTTGGTATTTTGTTTAGAATTCAGTCTAAATCTACACTGCAACAAAATAAAAATGAGTTCTTCAAGACTGGTTCATTTCCTCTGGTGCAGGTAGCTTGTCAAGTGCTCCCACCTCTGCAAAATAGGAAAAAAAAAATTAATACATATGTAAGTATGCATATTTATCTTAGCAATTAAGTAATGAGATCCAGTTTCAGTAATATATATATTTTTAATACTTTTCTCAACTATAAGATACAAATCTTTGAACTTTTCATATTTTAATTTATAAAACACTGGGGTTTTGTCTTTTGTATGTCAGTAATATCTTCCTATTTCAACATTTTAGAAACACCAGCGACAGAAGAACAATTATATTAATTTTATTATGTCAATTGATCTTGCTGGATCCCAGCATCTCATAAGACTTAATATTATCTAATTACAGCTGCCATCCTACATGGTGCTCTTTATGAGAAGCACTTAAAACTGGAGGGAATAATTTCCAAAAGAGGTGAAGGCCACTTTTAGTTATTACCAAGGTACTTCTTAGCAGTAAAAATACTTCCTTTTTCTTGCAAATTAAATTGTGTATCTAATCTGAATAACTATTGCCTGAATCTGAACCCCACCAAGGAATACAACTAAACCAATGTATTTAATGTAGAAAGGTTTCATTTAAGCAAACATGTTAAAGGATTTCTATCATTAAAAAATATGGTTTTCACTTGCTTCATTTACAGTTCTGGGTTTGTGTAAGAGTTTGTACTAAACCTTTCCAATAAATATTCTTAAGAGATAATATGTGATAACATTCTGTGTCTGTTGCAACCTGAGAATACAGGAGCTATGTCTGGGAAAAGCCAGATCTGGAGATTCATTTTTTTTGTCATGAGGACATGGTAATACCAGCACCTTCACTGAATAAAAACAACGGTTTGTCATCACTATCCTAAGAAGGGAGCCTTCTCAGCACATTTATTCCAGGGAAGAAATAATTTGTAATTCTGTGAGATGCCTTTTTATTTTCTTGTCTGATTGAGCAGCTTTTAGCCTACACATAGGGTGTGTGTTTGAGCTTGTTTTACACAATGTTTTTGATGTGTCCAAATATTGATTTTACTCCCTAGCTCACACAGCAGAGTAAAGGAGTGTTTCTTCACAATGGGAAAACAAACTACTACTTTGTCCAAAGTAAATACATATGCTAATAATCTACTTTAAATATGTATTTGAATTATTTTAGGCCCTTAGGACTACTTATAAAGAGGTCTTGTTTTCAAATGCAAATTCAATTTAATAAACACTGGGTTCACACTTTCAGTAATGAGAATTATTTTCCTTGGGTGGATACAAATAATTCAGAAAACAATGAGCAAAAATCATCCCAGGTATGCAGAAAATGAACCAATCTGCTGAAAGTCTCATTTAATAATGAAATTAAAACACAAATGTACACACAGTTCCACAGCAAACACTTGCCACAAAGTTGCTTATAATTCGTTCTATACAAAAGTAAGAGTATAGAAGGGACTGATTTATTGAATTGTCTACTTTTTGAGACAGAAACACTCCCCAAATGTTTGCAGTAGAATAACTTTTTTCTACTTTTTGCTTTCTTTGCAGCTATGTATTACAGTTTTATATATTTTGTAGACAGTTTTAGAAGAGCTGAAGAGGTTTTTAAAAGCTGAACACTGTGATTTTTTGGGATTTTTTAAAGCAAAACTAATGAAAATTCAGAAGCAGATAAATTTCTTCTTCACTGAATTCCATAGTAAAATTACCATTCTTACAGAATCAGCTCAGCATTACAACTCTTGTCACACTGTGAGGCTGTACAGAGTTTTTACTTCAGAGCATCCTGAGCTGTTTGCCAGTGTTGTTGCAATTTTGTCATGCAACTTTATTGTAGAATACATGCAAAAAGGGAGGTGTATTTCTTTTGTCACAAACAAGTGATGAAATGGTATCAGAACTCTGCTGCATCAGTTCTCCACTGAACTGCAATTTTTCAGCATCACTCTGTGTGTGTGAGTGATCCCAGAGGTGCTGTTCCAAGTCTTGAACACTCAAATCTGCAGCAGATGTGTACATTAAGGGATAGCCTTTTCCTACCAGAAACTGTGAAAGATTAAAAGATATTCACTAACCTTTCAGATGCAAGTAAGTCAAAAACTCAATTACTGTGCGCATGATGTTTTCATCAGCCATGGGTCTCCCAAGGTTCCCTGTAAAACAACCTGGTTGTTACTCAGAGTCAACATGCTTCAAAGAGACATTGTATGAGATATTGTGGCTAAGTTTATGAGTACTCTGGAGAGGAAAAAAAAAAACAAAAACAAACAAAACTACCTGAAATTCCTTTTGCCTTAAAATCCTTGATGGAAAGCCTCATTTCATGGAAGAGCAAAGCCCCCATAAGGTGACTGCAATTCTCAGAACCAAAATCACCCAGCCTCATATGCCCTTGCTGCTTAGCAGCTGCTATGACACCTTAATGGTTGTGGTCTCTAGGCCTTATGAGATCTGTTGCAGAAGAGAGTTCTCTTCTGTTCTCAGGTCTCTCCAATGTGTCCACCTGAGCCTGCAGGGATAGGTTAAAATTCAAATTTAGCAAACAAAATCATCAGCTTTACAAAAGAGTTAAAACTCTGTTTACGTAGCCTGACTTTGTTCCAAATAAGCCTTTCAAGTTATATAGAAGTGATTTGTAGCCCAAAATCTAGGCCTGGGTGCTTTTTTTAAAGTCCAGAAAACTATATTTTTACATAGGTATCTAATCCAATACACTTTGAGCTTGTGAAAATAGCTTTTTGATACTATTTTAATGACCTAATTGGTGCTTGTTATTGCACTTTTGGGAAGGATGCTTTCTGCATCTGTTAATGAGAGAAAAAAAAAATCAGTAGGGGTTTGGAGGAAGACACCTTGCTACTTTTTGGAGGATGAAGAACTGGTCTCTAGTAAGAGCAAATGGTAAGCAATTTCCACAAGATTTATAATTCTCTGCACACAGATGTGGGTACCAGAACCAACAGTCCATTATTACATCACTGAAAACATTATCAAATGGGTCAGAAGGCAGGCTGAGCTCTGTAGCACAAATTAAAAACATTGATGAGGGTTGCAAGGGACACAAAGGTTTCTGCTACAAGGAGACTAAGCATTTAAGAATGCATTTAATAGGCTTCCACCTAAAAATTTTGTCTTCCAGTCTTTGAACTCACAAAAATATGCATTATTATTATTAATTGCATTAACATTACTCTTTCATTTGAATTTTTCCTTAACTTTTATTCCCACTAACCTGTTATGGATGTTTATTATTATTGTATTACTCACATTTTTACCCAGATTTTATTATCCATGTGATATTTATTGGATAAATATTTTTCTTCAGTGACTTGGAAATATTGTACTTATGTATTGCTCTGCTATTGACCTTATGCATTTTATTTTTATACATATATATATATATATATTTAAATCCCCCTTGGGTAGGAACTCTGTAATAAACTTCAAAGAAACATCCGATGACAGAAGACAATGAAGCTCATAGCAGAGGCAGCTGTATAGTTTTGAAGTCTCATCCTGACAGGTTTGGTTGGGTTTATCTGCAATTGTGGAGGCTCAACAGGACTCAGCAAGAGAGTTCCATAAATCCATAAATTCATATTCCTGTAAGGGACCTGGTATATGCACGAATAGCAATATGTTGCAATGTGATCTCTACTGCTGGACTTCAAATACCTTACTTTTACATTGTTTTTGACTGGCCATATATTGTTTTAACACTGAGACAGCAGGGTTGGGGGTTTTCCTTAAAGACCAACAAGAAAAAACAAAGCAGAGCACCAAAAAAATACCACACATAAATCCCTACTTTTTAACTATGTACCAGAACTGAACTGACAGTCCTTCAGAGAGTGTTAACAATTAAGAAATATATTAATGTTTCTCTTCTTTTTACTATGTATGTATGAGATTGTAATAAAGCACATGTCCTTTATTTATGAACTTATTTAGTGTTAACTACATTACTGTTTTGGGTGTATTTAAAATAGGCTCCAAAACCTTTGTTTTGCCCCCATTAGTGCAGTGATAAATGTGCTCAGTAAGCACTGTGGTACTTTTATCAGCCTAAGGGTGAGATTCATCCCAGCTCCCTTTAGATGTCTGCAGCAGGTTCAGTTTCTCCTCAGGAGATAAAGCAGGTTTTTCTAGAAGTTTCTGCACCTTATCCTGAAATAGGTGGTCAAAATAAAGCCTAAAAATTGTCAGCTTCTCTTCATAAAAGGACTCTAGACATCTATTTCAGACAGCCAGCTTTGGATGACAAATCTAGAACAAGGCTGCACCCTTTTCATTGCCATTTACTAAATTCTGACACATGCAACATCTAAGCATTTTTACTTCAGTTGTGACCAGGTTCTCAATCTTTTAATGAAGATAATCCATCTTGTTCAATCATAGGAAATACTGAGACTTGGTATTTTCTATAGCCTTCATTACTGAAAGACCCCTTTATGGACCCCCTTCTTTACCAAAAAAACAATTAACTCTGGAGTAACTAGAGTGACATTTGAAATACCTGTTTGGACATATGAAAAGAGAAAAACGTCTAAGTTTTTTCAAAGCAAGATGATCTATTACACCTTTAAAGCAACAAAATTATGATACATTTTCCTAATCACTTAGATGTTGTAATCTATGTAATCATACAAAGATCATACCAAATGGCCAAATGTCATTTTTCTTCCTTTCATGTTTATTAGGATTTCTGTTGAAACGCAGAAATAATTTTGTAACCAAGTAGTCAGTTCAATAGTAAATAAATTACTTAACATAAAAAACAAATCAAAAATGCTGGTTTCCAGATTTTCATTACCTGCTTTAATATTCTCCTCAGGCGGTATTTCACGTTTACCAGTGAAACCATGCTTGTCATTCAAAGATCTGTGGTTATCTACTGCATCTGATAAATAAATTAAAAATCAGAGGAGTTAATCGACTTAGCAACCACCTTCCCTATACTGCTTACTTGTCATGGATTTCAGTGAAAAGATCATGATGGGCAGTTTTGATGTACAAAACTACAAGTAGTTAATGTGTAATTAAATACAATAACCTTTCTTCTGAATTTGTGCTTATGGTTTATCTAAATTACAAACCCAGTCCTGTGCTTCATACTTGCTGAAACTATTACTGGATTCCGAAGTTGTAAAGAAAAAAGAAAGGATATATCTGCATATAAACTGGGAAGTTGTTCTTACTACTCTTTTCTCTGTCTTCAAGAGAGCGTTGCTGGTGAGTGTGCTTAAAAGGAAACTGCAGATAGTTTACATGAGTAACTTTCAGAAACTATGTTACATGCCCCTGCTGCCTCTTCTCCCCCCCTTGCAATGGGAATTTCCTTTGTCAGTAAAAGCTGATCAATATGACTTGCAACAAAGGATGAGTCCTAATATCCACTCTTAGATGTAAAATCTAAGTCTTTGACAAGCACATTTCCCCACAAATTTTTTTTTTCCAATTTGCTTAGATCTGCTTTGGGCAAATATACTTCCAGACATTTACAGAATCAGTTAATACATTTAAGATGCATTAAACCACTTTTCTGTTTTTTATGTATCCTTAATTGTTAGCTAAAAAGAATGAAGAGTGGCAGAGTAAGTGTGTGTACTACTTGTCTATGTGTTACTGAGACTGAAAATACAAAAACACTGGTGATGAATTTTACCACATTCACAAGAATTAATGGTAAAAAGAAAAAATATTTGAGACAGCTTAAATTCTGCATTACTTTTCTTACAACTTGCATTTGTTATCTTCACCTGTAAACCAGTACTCCTGTATTTTGAACACCTTGTATATTGATTTTTCACACACTGAACTGTTAACAGTCTTGAGTTTGCAAGTTACTGTTTGTTTTTTTTTTTTAATTAGAGCAAAATAAATTAAAAGTAGTATGATAAAGTCAAGTAGTGAAAGTTTGTAAAAAGATTTAAAGGTGAAATCTGAAATACTTGGAGAAATGCCAAATGCCACATTTTGTCATTCTGCCCTCGACATCTAAGATGCATCTAAGATTTTTTAACACTTCTGGTGGTGACGTATTTGTCATATGAAAATTACAGCTCAGAAGCACAAAATGTGAGCAGATGTGTTTCTGGACATAAGGCCTCCCATCACACTTCCTTAGAAAAGAACAGCTGTTGTCTAAGACAACTCAGTTCTATGATAGGCATGTAACAAACATCTAAACAAGTGTTTTCCCAAATGAGTTGCTTCAGTCTTGCAGGTTTAGACAAAATTACTATATTCAGAGAAGGGAATAACACAGTTTTTGCATTTTGAAATAATGGAGGGGGAATAAAAGTGCCTCACTTACGCGGCCCAAGTAGATAACCAGCACTATTCAAAGTCCAACCCCTTTTGTCTTTTGCCTTAAAGAAAAAAAAGGTGAATATGTTATTGCACGACCTACACTCAAAAGGACATTCTCTTAGCAGAGTCTTCTAAAGGCTCAAAATTCAAAAAAAATATTTTAAAAATAAAGCAAATCATATTGAAGTAAATATTCATGGTGAGCTCTTGCCCCTCCCTAAGTCTATAGTGTTGCTATTGACATCAGTGTGGTTTGACGGTTTCACACCACGTAAGTGCTGGCTGCAAATCACACTTTGGAGGCAGAAATTTCTACTTTATACTTGAAGTTTATATCACCTCCTGATAGCCACCTTAGCAAACAGCAATGCTTCTTTTTATTGCTTGGATTTATACGACAGCCTCTTCACAAAAGAAGCCTATATGTGCATCATCTTTTCTGAGGCAGGTGGGACGCCCATTCAATTTTGGTCTAACAACCAGATATTCTTAGTCACAGTAATTTTTTACAAGGGAGATAATATTTAAAATCTCCAATTTCTTAACTGAAAAAAAAAAAAGCCACAAGCAAACTGTTTATAGCCCGAAATGGTTTTGAGTGCTGCATCCTCTGCAACCCCTCTATCTAAGCACAGCGTTTATCCGTGGGAGGCTCACGGCTCCTCGCTGGCTGAGACACGGATACTTACTGAGAAAACCAGCCCGAGCGTTTCCGAGAGGGCGGCACAAAGGATTAGAGACAGAAACAGGAAACTGGTGCACCTCTGCATCTGGAAGAAAGCGCAGCGGGGTAAAGGCTCTGCCTGCCCGGGGCACAGGCGGCGGGCTGGGGAGCGGGGGCCAACCTTCTCCCCACTGCGGCTGCCAGGGCTCGGCAGCCCGGCTCCCCGCCGGGAGAAGGGCCGGGGGGACAG
>VWZU01005073.1:1529681-1606365 GCA_013397095.1 Sterrhoptilus dennistouni | reverse complement strand
CCAATTAGAGGTACTTGGAAGCACGACGCAGGGAGCTGCCATCACCCCTGCCCTGTGCCCGCCGCATCGGGGGACGAGGGTGCGGGACGGGGACGAGCATCACTTGTCACTTGTCAGACCCTCAGGCACACCTGTCTGCAGTCACGGCCTCTGCGGACAGTGAGGACTTCACGCAGCTCTGCTCTGCTCTCTGCAGCTCCCTGCGGGTCACTCGCGGCCCTTTGAAATCCCTTTGACTCGTGCCCGGTGCTCCAGCATCAGTGAGAGGAGCTGCCAAGAGCCCGTACTTCCTGCAGCTCCGCATCTGAGACAGCGCTTCTTTCAGGGTTAGATATAAAAGCCAGGGATGTAGCTCTCTCCAGTGACTAGACTAGCCCTGGACTGTGCATTATTCACAACCAGTGGAGTTTCACCAGTTTCTTATCTTAGTTGTGCTTACAGCTGCCATCGGGATGTGCAAAACTGAATCACAAAGCAGAGATTCCAATATTAGTTCCATTTCCCCCCCCACCCCGGCAAATTCTACTTTCTTTACAACAAATTAGTTTAGTCACTGCAAGTCCCTCAAATTCATTTCTCTTTCAATGAGAAAACATCACAGATGCTGCACAGAATAAATTATACTTACAGCTCTTTTTCCAGAAACTGCTGAAGAGTCTCTGCAAACTTTTGAACAACACACTTATCATTCACTAGTTTAAAAGCAAACTTTTTTTTACTCTAATGTAGCATAATGTTCATTATCCAAACTGGAAGCAGAGGCTGTGTCTTGTATTTCTATTTCCTACCCTCTTTTGTTGGATGCAGCAGGGTTACAATAGTGTAGCCTTGGCTTTGGGTCTCTGAGCAAAAACTGCTGGGATAAAGTTTATTTTATGCAATTCTTAAATGCTGATGTACATGCATGGGAAGTTCAGCTTTGCAGATTTCATTCAATACTTTTTATCATTTGCTGAAGGTGTTCTCTCAGCTTTTGCATGATTCTCACAATTCAAATGAGATGGATTTGGAAAACAGCAATATATTTTTTGCAAAGTGATGTTTTCTTCACTTTCTTTCACTTTATCAAAAGTGCACTTTTGACTGAAATTCCCTAGCTCTCAGCTATTAACTTCCACTAATTAATTTTTGAAACATGAAGCTTCTTTGTGACACAAAATGTTTTCTTTTTGTTATGTTATTTGAAAAAAAAAACAACAAAAGATGGTTATATCCAGACATGTCCAATTTTGGATTCAAGAAATATCACAAAAATGCGTAAATTCTGTGAGCTTTGACTGATTTTATTTTTGATGCGCCTGTAAAATGTATTTGAAATGTTTTTGAACCTGCAGGTTTTATTCTGATTTTTCATCCACAGTACTTGCACCTTCCTGTCAAATTAGAGTGAAATGATCTCTTCATCTCCACTAGAGTCAGATGCAAAAGAAAGCCTTCTTGTATACTGAAAAGCTTAATCTATCACTTGCCCATCATACTTTCTTGTCTAAATCTATCTTTATGTTAGTGTCAATTAAATAATTTTATCAGTCATTCCTACAATTGATGCTCTCATTCCCACAATTTTCTTTCTCAAGAATGCTATTAGCCCTTTTTTTATTCCATAGAAATTTTAAATCTCACTGTTCAGAGAAAAAAACTGAGCATTAGTCTGAAGCCTGCCTTTCCTAGTTTAGCTTGACTAATGGCCATCTCTGTGACTGCACAGCTTGTTTTCATTGAGATCCTTCAGTGTACTAATTTCTCCATTGATTTATTTATTGTCTGGTTAATTGTCAAGGTTAAATGCAATTTGCAGTAGCTGTTAGGTTATGCCTAATCCTCACCAGAGGTCCACTATCAGATAAACTCACAATGAAGCTCATCTAAAATTCCCTCAAGTTAATGGAACAATAAGCTTTGATAACGAAAGTGTCTCTGATGTCTCTAAACTGATACATGAGAGGCAGGATTGGCTGTCTCACACAGCAACACGTATATGCAATTTTATAGATGTGATTGTAACTGCATTTCAAAAGCAATTAAAAGAAAAACAGGGAAGAACACTGTTTGCAGCCAGAGCAAAAAGCTTTGAATTTTTAAGGAAATGGTAATATGGATTAAATAAATTAAAGTATTGAAACATTGGACTTGAGAAATAAAACCATTGCATTTTTGTCACTGAAGGTTAAATTTTAAGAACAAACAGTAAATCCTAAGGATTCTACCATATCTTTAATGATAAAAATTTCTCTTTTATACAATTGGTGAGGTTGGATGGACCATTTAATTTTTAATTAGAAAAAAAACAAACCATACAGAAGGGCTATCTTATATATTAGGAAAAACACTGAACAAAAGTGGATTGTGCATTATATTTTCAAAGGGTCTGGAGTCTGCAGTTGCCTCCCTTCACCGCTGAGACTACTGAGAGATAATGAATGAAGCAGGAAAAAGCATGTCTGCTATTTCTGTGTTGAAATTGTCTAATAGGGTTGTTTTCACCAACTCACCAATGAATATTAAAATTTTAGAATATTAATATTAGAAACTGCTGCACTCACAGACATGTCCATCTGTACAAAAAACGAGTGAGGTTTTTTCCTACTTGCCAGGCAACATCAAGTTTTCTCAGGTATGTACACAAAACCTCTAACATAATATGAGCAATTGTAATGAATTCCAGGCTTGGGAGGTAAATTATCAGAAAAAAATGTCTCCCATATATGACTAATTCAGTGAAACAATGACAGTACAGAAAGTAAATGCTTTATTGGAGGAGTCTCACCATGGAGCTAACTAGAAAAGATTGCAGAAGTTTCAAGATGTCTATTTTGAATCCTATTCAATATTGATCACTAAAATGCAGTGACACCAGTAATTTACATTGCTGTCTTTTCTGCACTGGAAACAATTTTAAATTTTTGAGATCAGTGTTTCCACCCTGAATAGAGAGATTGATTATAACTGAGCATGGAGAACACAAATGCAAGACTTTCTGTGGCTAAATCCGAGTGGGAAAGGCACAGATCTCTTTCTAACAGAGCGTGGACACAGAGATCTGAGTACTCAGAAACATTCCAGTTGCCATCAAGGCTGTGAATTGCTTCACTGATCTAAAGACCTATTGCTGTTCTTGTAGTAAATGAATCTGGTGGTTCTGCCAACGCTGGAAAGTATTTAAAGTTTTTCTTTCAGCACAAAACCCTAACCCCAGCCCTCAACATCTGCATCTCAGCTGCTCATTGCTAACTTAAGCAAAAATAAGTTCCAGATGAGGCTGTCTGCATCTGAAGATGAGAGAACTTCAATATAAAACTATCATTTTGTAAGTAGTTTGCTCTTAAGTCTTAAAGAAACCTCCTGATTATTCTTTCCTGCACATGCATAGAATTACTTCCTTCTTTAATGGAGGTAGAACAGAGAACAGGTTGTCATGGTTTGGTTTTTTTTTCTTTTTTTAATTATTAATAAGAGAAGGTAATTTCTTCCATCCTTCAAAATCCTTTGCATTGTTTTCTTCCCATTTTGTAATTTCTGTGAAATGTAGGCAATGTTCATTGAGTTAATCTGTTGCATGTTTTACCATCTCAGCATCAAATAGAACTAAATATTGTAGATATCTTCTGAATGAAAGGCTATCCTCTGTTCTGAATTACACTGGTATCAACCAACAATTTCCTCTTATTACACCATTCATTGTGCTACCAGAGCTATTATTCACGAACATTCCATTGCATCAAAACTGTGACTACCACGTTAGATCATCTCCTGTATTTTTAAAATTAATTTTGATTCAAGAAGCATGGTGATTTTGAGACTAATTGTGTATATATAAAAAAGAAACCACAGAATAAACACTTCAGAGAAAAATTCTGAAAGTTAGTTACTGCACACATAAACAATATTGTGATATTGTGAGAAATTAGGGGGAAAAAACACTAAATCTTGATTCCTGCTTCCTTACAGGCAAATAATGCATCAATTTGGGTAAGATAAGCCAGTAGGTTCAAACCTGTCATGGACAGATTTCTCACCAGCACAAAGACACAAGCTTCAGTTCTGAAAGATGTCAGACAGTACCAGAGGCTCTCCTGATGACAATTTATCTGAAAAGTGTTGAGAATTTGAAATATTCTAAGAAATACCATTTTCAGGTGTTTCTGATATGAACAGTAGTGGATCAATACAGATTGCACACCCTACTGCCATTCCCAGTCCATGCATCCCCAGAACACTTCTATTTGGGCAAAGAAGATATAAGCAGAAGGCTCACTGAAATTCCAGGATAGCCATTACTTCAGCTATTTCCTTTGTAGGCCAAGGAGAAGGATGAGTCAGAGGCACTGTCTCTCTCAGAAGCAAACACAGATTTTTTACATATTCCAGCTCTGTAAGGGACTGAGTTTGGCACTCAGCTCCTGCTAACATTAGAGCTCAGCTTCTCTGATGCTCTCTGAGTTCAAGTGGGAACCTCTGACTCAAAGGGCTGACTCAGGATTTATAGTTGCAGAGGCTCCCTTACCAAACTCTGAATTTTGATGCTTACCTGAAGGAGGCTGGTTCTTGGCTTAGTTTTCCATTTCATTCCTCACTCACTGATGATTTCCTCCTCCTTTGATCAGCCTCAGGGGAAGCTCACACCTACCGAACACAAGGGAGTTTCAGGTCTTGCAAAATCTCAGGAGAAATTCCCGCCTCCCCAATCCCTATAGGGCTGCATGCTGTTTAACATCCTCCTCAATGGTCTGGATGATGAGATTGAAAGCACCTTCACCAAATCTGGTGGTGGCACCGAACTGGGTGGGGCATTGAACACGTCAAAAGGGATATCTTACAGGGAGAGCCGGACAGGCTGGAAGAGTGGGATAGAAAGAACAGTGTGAAGTTTAACAAAGACAAGTGTCCCTGGGATGGCATCACCCAAGTTCCCAGGCTAGGATCCATCTGTCTGAGGAGGACCTTGGTGAAATGGACCTGGAAATCCTGGTGGACAAGATAACATGAGCCCACGGTGAGCTGCTGAAGCAAGGAAGGCAAAGTGGATCCTAGGGTGCATCCATGGAGCATAACTAACAGAGATAGAGTCGTGATCATCCCAGTCTAGTCAGCACTTGTCAGGCCACACCTGCAGTACGGTGCCCACTCCTGGGATGCACCATTCAAAAAAGGCATAGACACATTGGAGAGGGCTCAAAGGAGGGCCACAAAGGTGATCAAAGAGCTGGAGAACCTGCTCTGTGGGGAAAGACTTAAGGAGTTAGGTCTTTTCACCGTGGAGAAGAGGAGGCTCAAGGGAATCTCATCATCATTTTCCAGTTCCCAAAAGGCAGCCACAAAAAGCAGGAATGCTCTCTCTTCACAAGGATACACATGGAGAGGAAAATTAGCAAAGGGCACAAGCTGTACTCAGAGGTTTCATTTTGATGTAAGAGAGGAATTATTTACAGTGAAAACAATCAATGTCCCAGGGCCTTAGTGGCCTCCCCATCATGGAGGTTTTAAAGTCAAGTGGTCAGGGTGCTAAACAAGAGATGATTTTTCAACATCCATTCCAACCCAAGCTAAATTACAATAAGTGCTTTACCAAATTATGTGTACTAAAATCAGATGCCACAGGAAAGCAGGTCAGCACTTCCACGGCTCCTATTTTTTAACAGGACACAGTGCCAGGTGCTTCATTAGCAAGTATGTTGCAACCTTATAATACAAAAAGCCTGACAAGTAGGCATTTCAGACATGAACTGCATTCACAGTAATTTAAAAAGGAGCTACAGAATAATACTTACATCAAATATTTTCCAAATGTGTTTTTATATTAAGTTTCATTGAAGCGTAAAAAAAATACACAGAATGTTAAAAGACAGATATTCATCTTCAAAATGCACTTTTGTATTTTGCTTGTTACTGGTTTTTATTTTGTTAAAGCATAGAGTTAACAGGATGATAATATGCAGCCTTCATTATTGTACTGTAAGTGCACCCAGTTAGTCTTTTTCTCCTATGATAAGAAATAACCCATTCCATCTTACAGGCTCACTGTGTAATTTGAAAAGAGGTTAGAGAAAATTGGTTGGAGTACCTTTCTTGCTGTCCTCGACATCCCTTACTATGTTTAATTCCAAGTGGTCCTCAGCATTCCTCATCACATCTCTGCATACTCTGACTATGTTCCTATATTCCTCCCAAACAGTCTGTCCCTTTTCTGGCATTTAGTAAATTTTCTTCTTCCTTTTGGGTTTTGCCAGAAGCTCTTTGCTCATCCATGCAGGTCTCCTGCTCTGCTTTGTGGGATTTCTTATTCCTAGGGAGGCACCCGTCTTGAGGCTGGAGGAAGTGATGCTTGGGTATTAACCAGGTCTCTTGGACACCCTCCCCTTCTAGATCCCTAGCCCATGGGATTCCTCCAAGTAAATCCTTGAGGAAGCCAAAGGTAGCTCTCTTGAAGCCAAAGGTTGTGATCCTATTCATTGCCTGGCTTCCTCCATGATGGATCCTGTACTCCATTGACACTGCAGACAAGGCTGACCCCAACATTCACACGGTTGGACATGATGAACCTGGAGGTCATTTCCAAGCTTAGTGATTCTATGATTCCCCAGCCAGTCCTTCCTTGTTTGTCAGTACAAGTGCAGCAGAACTCCTCTCCTTGATGGCTCTTCCACCACCTGTGTCAAAACATTACCACCAGTGCTCTGCAGGAACCTCCTGGGCTCCTCTGTGCCCTCATGAGTTGTTTTTCCAGCAGAGATCAGGGTGGCAGAAGTTCCCCATGAGCACCAGAGCCTGTGACTGTGAGGCTCCATCAGCTGACTGGAGAATTCCTCACCGACTTCCTCTTCCTGACAGGGTGGCCTGTAGCAAACACCCAGAGCAGTGTCACCCACCTTGTCCCTGAATTCTTACCCATAAACTCTTCATCTTGTTCTTCACCCAGCCCAAGGCAGACCTTGGTACATCCCAGTTGCTCTCTCACATAAAGAGCAGTTCCACCATCTCTCCTTGCTGGTCTGTCTTTCCTAAAAAAATATATAGCCATCCATGACAGCATTCCAGTCATGTGAGCTATCCCACCATGTCTCTGTAACAGTGGTGAGAATGTGCACACAGATCTCTAATTCTGCCTGGTTTTTCCCCATGCTCTGTGTGCTGGTGTACAGGCATTTCAGAGAGGCAATTGATACTGCTGCCAAAACACCCAATAAAAACCACTTTGGAGTCTCCTCAGTACACACATAAAAAGAAAATAAGATTTTAAAAAGTAGCAAGCCCCACTCAAAGGCCTAATTTGCAAGACAAATGCAGGAATTGGTTCTGTTCTACCTATCCTCTCAAAACACAAAACACATGATATCCTAGATGTGGATGGAACTGACACAATATTTGATCAAGGAGAGGCTTAATCTGGCTGCTTGCAGAGTTACCTGGCTTTTTATGCACAGAAACTGTATGCTCTAAGTTTTGCAGTATTTATAAAGTGGAAAAATTCTCAGGTGTTGGAGAAATGTTAAGAGTTTTATCCTAGTGAACCAGCACTGCTACATTATATGAGCATCTTGATTCTGTGCCATTTTCAAAACTATCTGTTATGACTGGTAGCCAAACATGAATTTGCAGGCTTCAAATTGAGTGTTTCCTCCCACTTCTATCCAAGGAAAATATATGTTTTCTCATACACACACACATATATACACAATCTTTTCATATATACAGTCTGTATACACTATATACAATCTTTTGCAATATTACTTCAAAGGACTTGAACTTTGAGAAGAAGAGGACTCATTTGTTTTGAATGAAAGTTAGAGATTTCTAGTAACTACTAGCAAATAGTTGAAAACTCTTCAAGAAAAAAGCAAAAAGCAGTATCTCATTGAGTCCTTTGGATTGCCATCTTTGGAATTACCACACACATTTATTATGTAACACAATGTAAATCCAGATAAAGCCTGCATTTTATCCTCTCTATTTCCCCCACCCACACTCATTTAATTTTTTAATGTCTTTTTTTTTTTATGGGTAAAAAGGAATAAATGTGAAACACTTATCAGAGGAACATGTTACCTTATTTCTGGTTGATGCCTGTGTTCTGTGTTTCCTAAGAGGTACTTCAGGATATTTTGTTTTCACCTGAGGGAAAGAAATATTTATTTTATTTTTCAAGTACAGAAAATCATTATTTGATTGAACACTTCAGCAGGATTGTAAAGTTTAGAAGCACTGTTCTATGGGTGTATTTTAATCAACTTTCACTTATTTATTATCAGTGTAAGAAGGCCTTCAGAAGGTTTTGGGATTGTTCTTAAAGAGTTTGAACCAGCAGTGAATTTTTAATTTCTTTTGCTTATACATGTAAACATGTATAAGGCAAAAATATTGAATTTGGTACTAACCAAGTCACCCCCACTGGATCACTTCTGTATGTTGCAACTCAGAGTAAAATTATTACCATCCTAGTCAATGATATATTAATTTGCAAAAAAAAAAAAAAAAAAAAAAAAAACGACACCACNAGCTTCACACCTCTTTTGGGATTACTATTTCAAACTATTTATAGGTTCATGAAGACATCATTGCAGTTCAGGTATATAAGTACCTCAATTAGGGATCACTGAGGTCTCAAGAATGGATTCTGAGTATTTGTTAGCAATTTCTCTCTATGCTGAAAACATGAGCAGCTAGGAACTTGTATTGAGAGTCTTGGTTAAATTCTAAAGATTAATGATATAAATGCCTCTTTATTAAAAAAAAATTACACTTGCCTGTATTACCTAGAAGCCTTTAAGAACAGACTAAAGGTTTGTTCTTCAGAACTTCAGCCCCCAATGCCTGAATTTATGAGCCAGTCTTCACTGAAAGATTATATTTCTTCTCTTTTTACAAATAGTAGAAGTTCATTATTCACCTCAAAATTTAATTCTGTAAATGTACAAATGCTGAGGTAAAACATACGGGTAGTTTTTCTTTAGATTAGTTCTGTGTGTTTAGTCTTTATTTCTTTCTTTCTTTCAGCACAGTAGTTCAATTATTACTGAAAATTTACAGGCTCCATTTTCCCTAAATAACTGAATAAAGCAAATTAAATAAACCAGAAAAAAAATCAGAAATATGCCCGTTAGGCAGGTACCTAACTAGTTTTCTTGAATAATTTAATAATACTTATAAAATAAGCTTTGCAGATATTGAAAAAACAAGAAGTACTATAAACTGTGAAAATAATTTTGCCTGTTCTTCATTAGAAATCTACAGAAATTTCATAAAGGTTTCTGTAATGAACATTTGTATCGATGTAGACTTTCCCAGCATGATGAAAACAAGAATATTTATGCTTATTCTTTTTGCAGTTGTTTTTTCTCTATGTGTCCTGGGTATCATTAATATATCATTGCAAAAAGAATTAATATCAGTAGCTGCAGAGTCTGGCATGACCCACATGTTAACAAATAAATGAAGTAATATGGGTGGTCCAAAGTTTTGCCTACACTGTTGGGTAAAGATATACACGCATGCATAAAATAGACCTTTTCTTTTCCATCTGTTTTTGGCTAACCAAAACGGGTTCTTCTAGTCTTTGGAAGTTAGTAAATACACACTCTGGTGAAGATTATAAGGAAATGTTTCATAATCACAACCCTAATATTGAAAAACTACACATTTTGACAGACATTTCAGTTGCAAGATGATACTCTGCAGGCAAGAAGAGTGTTTTGCCAATAGGAGGTTTTAAAATACTGAGAATTTTAAAGGTTGCATCTTTTTTTTATTTTGTTTTTTTAATTAGGAACAACAGGTAGGTGAAGAAAGGTGGATTGGGGCAGGGTAAGAAGGGACAAAGTTGTCTTTTTACTTGTAAATGCCTCTATAGGCTACAGAAAAAGACATTTAAACAGGAGTACCATTTATTTCACCCACCTACCTTTAGGCAGCTGAGATGGTCAGTTAGGTTAGTTCCATTAAAGAGACTGCTTCAACACCAGAACTTAGAGTGCAAATCCATCTCTGGATAACTGTATACTTCAGGATGAGATGTATCATTTTCTGAACTCCACTAGCTTGTCTTTCAAATACACTGCCACCTCAAACAACAATTTCTTATGTAAATACCCTGCAGGGTGGACATGGAAAGTTATTTACTTACCCAGTGGTGAAAACAACATGCCAATTCTAGTTACTTTACAGAAAATGAGAATGCCATACTTATAAATAGGTGGAGGACTTTTGTGCTCCACCAGCTTTGTCTGTTCTCACCTGTCACCTTTGTAGCTGCGCTGGTTTGGGCTGGGATAGACTTAATTTCCTTCATAGCAGCTCATATATTTGAAAGCACATCAATGTTTCAGCTTATTGCTGAACACCATCAAGGTTTCCTCTGCTTCCCACTGGAGTGTACAAGAAACCAGGAGAGGGCCCAGCTGGGATACCAGTCCCTTCAATAGATGTTTGATGTATATCAATATTCTTCATATACAATTGGTGTGGCAGACTGTCTGCTCTGGCTTCCTGATTGACTTTGTCAGAAAATTTGCTTATGTCAAGTAAATATAGCCTCCTTTCAAAAATTTATGCTGGTAACTGGTATTCTAGGCCCTTGTAAGTAGAATCAGTACAGCAGTCAACTATGATAGGAAGTACCTTCTGCATGTTTTGTAAGCAGGCATTTATCCTCATTAATGAATTCAAGACTGAGGTGAAACTGGATTTCAGCTGAATGTAGACAAATATGATGAAATAAAAAATTTGGAAAGAATGTTGTCCCACTTTAGCTTATGATCTTTTATATTTTTTTGTACTAACATTAAAACACTTTCTAGAGTCCTACAGGCAAACAGCTGGTAAAGGCTTACTGTTTGTATTTTAAGAGCTAAACTTGAAGCATCAGTGGTTGCAAGATTTCTCTGTGTGCTGTGGGGAAACAAAGCAAGTGCTTTCTCTGCCTTATTTAGCAGCAGACATCTTCTGAGTGATTGGAGAACTTCCCTTGACCTTCCTGCAAGAGAAAATGAGATACCCCCTCTTCCTTTGCTCCTCTCACATATACCAAGATGCATCACTTTTGAATTAGGTCATTCCAGTTTTCCACTGGGAAAAATAAATGCTTCAAGAGGAGGAACAGAATGGAAGAAGAATCATTGTCCCATCTGTTAAATGGCGTGATGTCTTTGATTAGACACTAATCCGAATAAGAGTGTTTTCCTTATTTTAATTTTTTACCACCAAGCAAACTGAAAATGCAAAAATAAGTAATACCTTTGCCAAGGGATTCTGAAGAGTATTACTTTTGATTAATTCTCTTTTTGTTACAGACTCCAACATGAAGAAAACTGGTTTGTTAATAAAACAAAACCCCTAACTATAAAGTTGAAAAATTATTTTATTGTTTCCATTCATGAATGTGGTTCCAAATTTCAAACTGTGGTTGTTAAAATGTGATTTTCATTTTTCATTTGTAACCCAGGTAAGAAAAAGTCAGTTAATGAAAAAAAAAAAAAAGCTGAAAGATTGTGCACAAAACAGCACAACACACATTAGAGCTGGCTTCTTCTATAGCAAAGGTCCTATAGATCCTGTGCACTTAATACTTTTAAAATGTATCTACTGTCATTTTTGAAGGCTAAGAAAACACTTATCCTTTGAAGTGGCGGTTCTGGTTTCTTCTCACACAAACTACAGCTATTAGAAATAGCTAGATAATTTTCTCTTCTATGATTCCTGTCACCACAGAGAACTTCCTCTTGATTTCTTTAAAGAGCATCACATTTTTCTGTCAGTTTTCACTGTGTGGCCTACAGTTAGAAAATGACATTCATGGTTTATATAAATGAAATTTACTCATTTTGTGTATATTTATGGTTAGCTTGCTTATTTTATTAGCATTTTATTCCTGCATTAACTCCTATTTGAAAAATGTATGTGATATTTAGGGAAATTTTAATGCTTTGAAAGACATTTCAATATTTAGAATTGTCTAGAGTATTTCTTATTAGACTTTTGCAAACTAAGACCTTTAAAATGCAATTGGTGTCAACCATGAAGCCTTGTGAGTCATTCTGGGCTATTAAGAAGCAGATTCATCTTTTCTCAAGATGGCATTTTTAAAACAAAGTACTAATTCATAGAATATTCAGAATATACTAAATAGGAAAATAGTCCTCTCATTTGCAAAATAATCCCACTGTAAGCAATGTGAATTACATTTGTTTCTGTGCACTTCCATGCATTCCAATCACTTTTCTGGACACTGCTTTATTGCTCACTCTGATTCATTAGATATTCTCCATATTGAGTTTTGCTGAAATAGTTCTCACTCTTTGCCTTTTTGTTTCCCTTTTGTTTGTTCTGAATGTCTCCCTCCCCACTCTGCAACCCCACCCTGGCAATGAAACTGCTTCAGGACTTGGCTGAAGACTGTATTAACACTCCTTGGAATGTAGAACTCTTGTTCCAGTCATACATCAATCAGTTCTTTTAAAATAAGCCTTACCTTTACAGCAAATGCAGTATGGAGAGGTGTTAACCTCCAAATTTCCTTATTAAGCCATGTTTAAATAGATTTTAAAAAAATAAATCCATCAATTTAGGGTTCTAACTCTGTATTAGGCTACCTTAATATATTATTTGATTACCTGTGAACTCTAATTAGCCTATTTGCATCCACTGGCATGAAATATTATGGTTTTGTGAATTTGTGATGGTTATTCTTTGCAGCTCCACATTTAGTTGAGATGGGACTAAAAAAGTCCAAACTGTCAGTCTATATCCAACCTTATTTAGGAAGTATCTCTAAGTAGCTTTACCTTATAACACTCATCAAGCATTTGTAAATCATGCAATTTAAAACTGCTACAGTCAGATTTAAGAAGAAATATAAGATTACTCTTCCTTCCTAAAATATTGCCTTGGAATGACATCCACCATAACAATCTCCCATTCATCCTCACTTTCTCCTCTTCAGGAGACTTTTAAGACAAATAAGGAAGAGTATCTTTAGTTATTAGCATATATAAGGTCATGAAAATTAATAAGTATTTTCCAGTTTCAGTCACTCTTGGGATCATTCCTTTGGCTTAGTTCCCATTTGCTGCATTGTTTTCAGCAGAGCATGACCACAACACCTCAGTGCCATTCCATATCTTGTTCCCCCTTGTCACAGTACACAAAGCTCCCTCTGCGTTTCTGTTCTAAGGTGTGCAGACAGTTTGTCCCTGGTGAATCACAGCCAACACAAGCATGCCCTCTTACTGAACTTTGTTTTTCAGTATTTTATCCATAGCTGCCCAGGGAAGTGGTAGAAACATCTCTCCTGGAAACATTCAAAAAATGTGTGAAGGTGGCACGTGGGGACCTGGTTTAGTAGTGCTGGGTGAACAGCTGGACCTGGCCATGTTAGGGGTCTTGGCCAACCTTCACAATATTGTTAATTGCATTTATTGGTGTTGCTTTTTCAAGCATGACATTCACTGTGATGCAGAACATGAAGAAAAACACATAATTTCATGTGTATCTTTGTCAGGCTACCAATAACCATATCTGAGTGAAAACAGGAATATAATTACCTAGACTGGCCTTTGAAAACAACACAGAAATCTGTGATGCATTCATGCAATGAGTATTACGAGATGTTGATGAGTGCAGGCACACAGAACAACTCGTTTGGGAACTCAGCCACAGGAGCTCCTCCTCTTTCAGTGTCTGCCCAGTGCTCAGCACAGCCCGTGCAGGCAGTCAAGCTGTAGCTTTTTGCCTTGCAGTGGGTGTCAGGCATGAAGCTCTCCATGTACCTTGACTACAGATGTTGTGCAAGTTACATGGTCTTGACTTCCCTCCAAGCCATTGAGCTGTATTTCCCTTAAAACTGCCCTTACAATACACCTTTCATTTTTTGCTGGATATATTTCCTTTTCTATAATTTTTCATTTATTGTTTTGCTTGGGAGTTTTTCCATTACCTATGTATGTTTTCAAACTTTACCTGTTCTGTCACGGGTTCCTGTTCCTGTCATAAAGGTTTGTCTCTACTCTGTATTGAATAAGTAAGGATTTGGATTTAGATCCCCTTTAGGTGCTTTAAATCTTAGGAAATTAAAACATTGTTGGTATACATCGAGAAACACCCTTTTAAACAATATCTTGGGATGTAAAAGTCAGCAATCCTTGGCATCAGTACTGAACCCTCTTTAAATTTTACCTGATTGGGCACCTTGTAGCCCAAAATAGGCTGACATTCATGCAAAAGGAGACAGTGGGTCCCAAGGAGTTCCTTCACATCACTGTAGAATGAACCTTTAAGTCACAGAATGGTTTGAAAAGGACCTTTAATGAACACCCTGCTCCAACCTCCCCTGTTGTGGGCACTGACACCTTCCAATAGATCAGACAGGGCTAAAAGCTCCATCCAGTCTGACACTTCCACATCTCAATGCACCAATCTCTTCCACACAGCACAAGCCACTCACTTGTCACTTCCTCTAGCAGTACTGCTTCTGCCAGACCTGAGGATGAACAGAAGAACAACAGCAGCACAAAAGCCAACAACTGATGGGGATTCTCTTTAAGACCTCTCTAAATTCAATTTTGAACAGTGAATATCTTGTTCAAAACAAGATTTGCAACAGGAGGGTTAAAAGGAAGATTGCGAATAGTTATTGTAAAACATAATATGGAATCATACAAAATATGATTCCTGATCCAAGTTCAAAATATCTACAGACATAAAATATAGGAGAGTCTCTTGAATGTTCTGTCTCTTGAATCTGTTATCTTTTGAATTAAGAAATAGAAATTTCTGAGATCTATAAAGCCTTAGGAGAAACTATAAAGGAAAAAATGTCTTATTTTGAATTCTTGCTTCCACAGCATCATGATTTTCATTTCTGCAATAGTTCTGTGAGCCAGTGGGATGGTGCCAATGCAATCAGCTCATAATGCAGCTCTGTTTCATTTGCTACAGCAATTTTGAATCACATAATTACAAAATGACTCTTTTTGCATTTTCCTAATGAAATGATGCATCCTCCACCCCCTGAGGACTGTATTCTGATATGCAAATTTTTACCTGTGTCACAGATAACAAATGTATCTTTATATGATATAAAAAGGAGAAAATAAGCTTCTTGTGCAGCTTGGAGTCTGGACTGGGGTTTTTCTGTCCTAGATACCTTTAGCCTTATTTTTCCTGTACACTTTTACAAGATTTTTTTGCATTGCTACCACCTAATGGTCATAATGTCTTAACTGTAATGGTAGTAATTTTGTCTCACTCATATCCAGCTTTCAGACAGAATTCGTACAATAGCTTTTGTCTTTTTATAAAAAAGTAGAACAGTAGTAAAATACTAAAATTACTGTCAGACTTTCAACACCCATTTTTTTTTCTATTTGCATGGTAAAATCTTTTCCCTCAGTGTTCCTGAAATTCTAATGACAAAGAGGGTTATGATTAATTTGTAGATAGAATACCCCTTTTGTAAAAGCATACTGCTCAATAAATGAACAAGCTGCTTACAGTAATTAAAGTAATGTCATGCTGTGCTCAAATTGCTTGTGCTAATAAAGCTAATTGGCAACAGCAAGCATTAACTGTGATTAGTCATATGCATCTAATGTCATCACCAGTGCCTATAATTCTCTACACAGAGGGAATTTCACATCTGTTTTAAATCACTTGTCTGTTGCCTGCATTGGTGTTCTTTCCGATATTATTAAATCAGAGATTCTTTTACTACAATAGATAATAAAAAAGTTGATTTTCTTTTTTCAAAGGAAGAACTGTGTAGTAGAGAATAAGATATGAAGCCTTTCCAAGTAATTTATTCTGAAATAAGTGCTTGATTTCAGTTAAATTAGCAAATCTGCATTTTCCTTCTTTTGCATATAGTCTGATATTCCCTTCAACAGAACGTAGATTATTTGCAACAGAACATTCATTTTCTCAATTTAGATTGCACACTGTATTTCCCCATAAAATGGATGAGTCAAAAGATCCATTTTGTATTTGTTTTGAAAATTTGCAAGCAATCATTATCAGGAAGACAACCTTTTGCACCATAGAGTAACTCTTAGCTGTAAATAGAACAATAATTATTTCTTGCATTTATCCAAAAAGGTAAATGTTAAATTATCAAGAATCAGAGGGCTGAAAATGGTGCTTTAGAGACCACAATTATCCAATAATTCATACAAGTGTTTTTCATGAGTTACATTTACTACATGTCTCCAATTTGCATAGCTTTCTAAGTTCTCTGTCTAAATGGGTACATTTTTCTACAAACACAGAAGAGTTCTCCAGCTGAGGTTTTTTCCTGTGCTGAATGAGTATTTCATGCATTAATCTCTCTGCTACAGTTCTTAGTTTGCTTTTGTCCAGCTGCTTGGTTTACTGATGTGTTTAGCTGATGTCCAGCCTTATGGCTCACAGTTTCGCAGACTATGTGAAAATGCAGAGCTGTCCTGTCACCTCAGGACCAGCAAAGGCAAACCAATCCACCCCAACTTACACACACAGGTATCTCACAGAAAGTAAAGAGAACATGGGCTCTATGAACAGCTCTAGTCATCCCTTTTTTTTTTTTTCCACAGCAATTTACCTGATTTCTTTTTCCATTTCAGATTTCAGTTCTATGTCCATTATTCAAAATGTTACCTAGCTGATTGCAATTTTTTTCCTATCCCACTTCAGAGTTTGATCAGGTCATGACTTTCTTTTCATTTTCTAAGACAAAGTTCCAGATGTACTCATAAAAATCCTCATAAATTTGGAATGTGACATGATTATACTCATATGCATCACTGTGACTCAACTCTGGTAAATGTGATGATAGTACCAGCACTCTTTCATAGAAGAATCTTAAGTTTTGCAATATAACTTAATTGTAAAGAGGTAAATCCTTACCCATAACAAAACATGCAGCTTTGAATCAGCTTCAATCTCTTGGACTGCTTTTGCTTATGTAGACCACAAATGGTTTCCTTTTGCTGGGGTTTTTGAGAGATCCAGTAAAAATCAAGGATACGCATTTGAAATCACATCTAGAACTGCAGGTATTAACTTTCATTTTATCAGATGATGACATCAACATTATATTTTTTCAAAATTGTCTAAATATCTAAAACTTGTTTGTGAACTCAGAGGACAATTATCATATGGCTTTTACCTACATGAGTGAGCAGCTCCATGGTATTTAGTTGCTGGCTGGGTTAAACCATGACAAGCCCAAAGACTGCCTGGGGTTTTTTTTATTTTTGACAGCTTGGATAATATTCCAAGTTACCAGACCCTTTGTAATGACAGCAGTACTTGTATTTTAGGAAGTAGTAATTCTGTTTGCTTGGGCACACGAAATCAGCAATCTACCTCTAAAATCTCTAAAAAAATCCCCAAGGTTTTATCCATATATACCCAAGAGTACTTAGCATTTGTTTTTCAAGCTTATCAGCACCACTAAAAACCAGTTCACTCTTTCTATCAATACGGTGAACTCAGTTACTCACAAGCACTGTCCAGGGAGCACAGTTAGGACTCCTGGTCTTGTGGGTGGCTGGGCATAGGTGAGTAGCAAGAATGTTTTATAACTGAAGACTTCAGGACCCAAGTTCAGATGCCCTCTGTTACACAAGTTTACTATGGTTGAAAAGACAAAGAACGCACGTGATCAAATATGATGCAACCACAAAAATAACTGATGTTGAGACTGATTATGAAGAGAAACTATGTAGTCTGTAACCAAAGGAGACACTGCAATGACAAGAAAAAGTTTAAGTTTCTCATGTTTGCTTTCAGGGGGTTTGGGTGGATACTCTGCAATAGTTAATACAGTTAATACAATATAGTTAATTTGTTGTAACCTGCCTTCAAGAGCGTCAAAATTCCTTTGACATCAACGCTGCCTGTCAAGGGCAGAATACAGAGTAACTGGTTTTGGCTGATAAATACTACTTTGCACTAGAAGAGTGGAAAACCACAAAATAGGGCTTCTTTTTATGCGGCTTTAAGGAGACCAAGCTAATAACAAGTAAGCATAGGTTGTAATAAGGAATAAAATTAGAAAATAAGCAGATAAATGCAATCTTTTTGGCAAACATGGAAAGTTAAAGGGAAGTTGCATCTCACAACTGAGAGATTCGGTATTACTAATGGGGTTGCAACCTTTAAAGCTAATCCTAACAACAGAAACAAAACATACATTTAAATTTATTTCTTAAAATTACTGATCAGAATTCATATGCATCTGAGGCACTTGATTTGTCTAGTGTTACTTTGTCATAGGAGAGTTACTTAATTCCTTCGAACATTTCTAGTCACTGATTCATCTTGTTTCCCTTCTCAGTTTGAAAGCTTTAAGGTTCTTGCCCTCACTTTGGATTTCACATTCTACAAAGTTATTCACCAGCCTAACAGGTAAGTAGAGCAGTAAGGGGCAAGTTGACCTACCTGAGAAGGAAATGCACACACTGCTTCTTATGTAAGTGCTGTTCAGTGCTAAAGAGTATCACTTACATTTTACTGGTACTTAATGTTCTGCTGACTAGCAAGCAGAAAATTTGAAAGCACGATTACAAAGCTGGTCCTTCTCTTGCCTTCCCCAACACAAAATCAATCTGTTGTCACAAGGATGGGGGAATGGAAGAGCATTCTAGGGAGTGAAAACTCAAAGTGTGTTGGTGAAAGGATTGTCTGTATCACTCAGTGTTAGTTAATGTAATTACATCATTACATAGGACAGATATTTCCCTCGGCTTTCCTGATAACCACTGGAGAAACAGGTTCCTCTAGAGGACTGCTCAGGATCTACCTAGTGCAGCTCAGGAATAGTGCCTTCTCAAACACAAAAACCAGTTAAGTCATTTCTCTCAGACTAAATAAATATGACAAGGTACTAATTGATGGATAGGCAATTGAGGGTTTAGAAGTTAATCTTCAACTGTTTGATGATGCCAACAACACACCAGTCATTCACAAAAAGTGTTACCCTCATCATTGTTCAAACGTTCTCTGCAGAAAACTTTTCACCAATACTAAAGTGCCCAGCTCTGACTAAATCTGTTTAATGACTTGTCAGACCTTTTCAATTTTAACATATGGGGAACATTAAAAGTTCCCTGGCAGTACTTCAGTACTTACAGCCAAGAATCTTGAGTTTTGGGGTTTTTTTTAATATGGAGTTAGTAAAATTATTCTGGTGTGCTTCATTAAGAATTAAAAAAAAAAAACCTCTTAAGATAAAATTGTTCATCTTTTTCTTCCTTATACTTTCACAGCCACAAGAATCAGATTTATATTAGTGATTGCAGCATGATGGATGATACGTGCAGTTGAGTTTTACTATGCTGTTTACTGTGTGTGCTCAAAATGTGAAAAGGGGCCATTTTTTCCCTTTCCTGGTTTTGGAAGGACAGCTGTGTCTTTCAATATGACATTAACAGCTGTTGGAGAACATGCCACTACTACTGATTATCTGAAGTTGTAAATAGCTGTAAAACTTGATGACAGTAACAAAAGCTTTGGCCTCAAACCCATTTAAGCATTCATATTTTTATTTAACAGCTCTAACCTATTACAAATAAGTTTGGATTTTTTAATTTAACAAATGCCTTCCTTTAAAGATACTGACAGTAGTAAAATACACTATAGGAACTGATTTAGAAACTTTTAAATACTTATATAGTGTGTAGAAATGCATTGTGGGGGGAAAAAATGCCATGGGTGGGATGAGGGGTCACGTTTTCCCTTCTCATTGTATTGTAACTTGGCTGTGCAGCTCAGAAGTTTTTGACATATTGGCTACTGCTATCTAAGCAAACGGAACTGTACAAAGCCTGAACTTCATGTCATCCCATGCCACTTTACTGATGGTTCAGAATTTCTCCTTCTTTTTATTAGCATTTCATTTCTTCAATTTCTTCTCCTGTCTTTTAGTTTCATATTCTTCCCTGATTCCAGCATCTCAGTGAGTATAATTTTGGTAAGTTTTACTTATTTTCAGTTTCCCACAGAAGAAAAATACATCCTATTTGGATTTCTAACATTTTGTCATTTCTCAAGAAATGAGTGAGGGCAGGGAGGAGGAACAGAGTAAGAATTTAAAACATCAGTGATCTTAATTATGCTGTGTGAAGTCAAGTAGAGCTTTTCACAGACCATGTGACAGACCCACAGTTCAAGTTGATCTAGAATGAAGTGGAATTCTAGTCTTTGTTACAAAGATTTGTATAAAAGATATATTTAATTACTTCTTTCAGCTTTTACTTAGCAGACAGCACATCTATTTAACTTGTAGCATCTATGAAAAAAGAACTTCTACTTCATAAGCACCTATGCCTTGTGTATGTGGTTTTTGCAGTCCTGGTAACAATCCACTCTATCTTTCCACAATCCCAAATAGTTCTGTCAAATCTTCCATGAGACACCAGGCAAAAAAGAACAACAAATGCAATACTGCCAGGATTCTTAATGGAAAGGAAGAGCTTCCTGTAAATAATTCAAAACCTGCAAACATTTATCTGTCACCCTATTTGTTACTTTCCTCCTCTGACTGTAAAAAAAAATAAAATTTCTAGCACTGGTTTCTTTTCCTTTATTTCTGTAAGAAATTACCCTGATAAAATGCTTGGAGAAAAAGGATACAAGCCTCTTCTAATGAAAAGCATTGGGAAATACTGACAGGGATTCTGCTCTCCTCTTTGCTTCTTCGACTAAGAGCAGTTTGTTTCAAAGTTCATGTATTATTACTGTAGGATTTCATCAGTCCCATCCTCAGCCACCAGAGAAGCTGCTACGGCAGCAGCAGAGTGACTCCTAGACACATTCAGTAAACTGAACACTTAATAAATGCCTGTCAGCTTAGCAGTCAGTCTCATTACCTTTATTTCTCCTCAACAGAAAAGCTGTAGCTAACAGAAATGCTTATTTTTGAGTTTCTAAGACATTCTTAGAGGTTTGTAGCACACATCATGGTCACAGATTGCTTATAAACAGCTGTCATTCTTGCTCCATTACCCTTTGTGCTCTGAGGACAAAAACTACTTTTTATCATAAAAATATACAATGAAGATTGTCAGAGATAGAAGTATTCAAGCAGTGAAATACTAGTTTGTGACAAAGCTGGAGCAAACCAAAAGTCCAGAGGCCATATTAAGTCCTACAGTCAGGTAAGTGCCTGTGGAATACCTTGATGACATATGGCTGGACATTATGATAGTCACAAAAATAATCTTAAAAATTAACTAGTTATTCTTTCAAATATGCCATATTATCAGTCATATTTTTATGAGTAAATGAAGAATAAATTCACAGTCTTCACAGCAAGTTTAGACAGAGGAAGGTTTCACAAGACAACTGATGTTAACACAAAACCAATAACCTAATTTTGTCTAGCAGCAGCAATCATTCAAGTTTTTGAATCTTCACATTCCAGAGGGTCAGATGTCACTACACAACACACAGCCACATCATGAGTATAAATTCTGACTTCATTACACAACTTATTCAGAGGATTTCATTAGTGTGTATTTTATTCTCCTACTGCAACTCACAACTTCAGCCTTTTCCCTTCATGAATAACATGCCACAGGCATCACTGCCATGAACTATGAAAAAAAATTCTCCCAGGAGCCCAAGACCATTTGAGGATTCTTGTTTAAAGCAATGCACTATTTCACAGGCAGCCAGCCAGAAAGATTTCAGCTTTTTCTAGCTCACTGAAGTGCTACAATGACCAAAAAGTGAAACAAGGCCTTGCTCGAGATTAAGAACTTCAAATTGCCTTCTCTGGCAATCAAAGCTTTGCCATTTCCCTACTTCATTTCTTTTAAGCCAGTATCCTGATATTTGGAAGCAATCACCTTTCCATGTGAGTGTTGCCTACCTATAACCTTTTTGCACACTTGTGAACACAAAGACTTCTCACTCCCAATAAACATTTTAATGTGACTAGATGATCCAGTTTCTGTACAAGTGTCACACTACACCACCATCACTTTCTTGATTCCTTTCCAGAGACTTGGCACACATATATATCCACAATAGCATCTACTCCTCTCACTGAAGGAACTGGTTAGTCACTTAACACACAGTCCATACCTTCCTACATGACAAAAAAGGATATTGGAGAACAGCCCAGATGGAAGAGCACCAAGCATGTACATGGACAAAGTCATGCTTATAACCCTTGTCTTGTACTCAGTTTTACAATCAAAGTCCTTCCCTGAGTTACTCCATTCCAGATCATAACTGAGATTGTAAGAGACTCCCAGTTGGATATGCCTTACCACAGGCTCGTATCTATCAAGTAGCTGGACTAAGAGAGCATCAGAGGAATCATCTGACAAAAGCTGAAGTTTGCCTCCGATATCAGAGGCAGCATTCCTCCTCCCATCAAGATACCTTCAGGCTGGCCAGAGATCACTGACAATGTCTACACATGCAGACACAAGCCCAAAATACTTTTAAATGGGCTGTAACCTGTTATTCATTCTTCCTGGTATTCTAGTTCAGTGCACTTTGGAAATGCCCCATGGGCTCTGCACCAGCCATCTTGAGAGAATGTATCCTACACATGGATGTGCATGTACACAGGTGTAAATCTATATATATTTATTTAAATAGCTCAGTTAAAATTTGTTTTCAGTGCTTGTATATAGAAATAAGTATGAATTCCACATGAATTGTGTAACTGAAGCTTGAAACAATTTACTTACCAGGAAGTCACCCACCATTTTCCAAGTTCAGAAATTTATCTTTAGAGTAGTTCAAACTAGACAAGCAAAGTACTAGCATTAAAAAGAAAAGTGGCACATTTCATCAGCCCTTTTATCTTTTCAAGCTACTTTATTCTAAAGGGAATAAAGAGAAACAGTAGAGCCCAACAGTCCCTGTATCTCACAGTTCCTTGTTACTACCTTGTCTCTTAATATGCACAGTCCTCCATGGCTCACTCCAAAGCAGAGCCCTTCCCATATGAAAGCACATCTTAGAATTCTAAGTTTAGCAGTGACTAAAGAAATCCAACTCTTTTTAACAAATACAGCATTAACAAATGTTTCTATAAAGATATAGGAGGAAAGGTGCTTTGAAGAACTCCCAACAACAGAAAACAAGGTCACTTGATTTCAGCAGTTCTAGCTTATCTTAGCAATCTTGTGCCTCTGTCTGATATAAGAATCAATAGAAGACAGTCAACGTTTTTTATCTTGCATCTGAAAAAATAGCAGAGTGATTTCCCAAACACATAATTCTGTTTGGTGTAAGGAAAAGCAGGTTTTATTTGCAATGTCTGCAGTCAGGCTTCAGTGCCCTTGCAAGAGACCCAGACTAGTGTATTACCCAAGGTGAAATTGTGACAGTCTTTGACAGATAATTAGTGTAGACAAGGGGAATGGAAGAAAGAAGTGTGTAAGGTGTAAGAAAGGTAAGAAAGACAGAAGTGTGGCACATAGTGGAGTTTAAAAGCAGACCTAACCAATCCACAATAGGTCCAGATTCTTCCATCTGAAAAAATTATGTCTATTAGACCCTTGAGAATCAGACACCCATCTACCTAAACATAGTCCACAGATCAAAGTAGTGAGACAACCAGATAAACTTTCCCAGTGCAAATGGGCAAACATTATATCTCATGGGACACGAGCGACACAATCTATGCAACCACAGCTAGGCAAGGTGTAGCTTTCTTACTCTGGGTGGCTGTATGCCAACAGACAAGCATCAGCCAAATTACAGTCTTCAGAATCATGATTTGAGACACAGAAAACACAGATCACAGGCAAGCACCCACACCATACACAACTCAAATCCAGAATGAGGCCCTACAATCAGAATCACAGTATTTAAGCTATAGAGAGATAAAGGGAATCCCACTTCAATTTGCAAGGTACTTAGTGACTTAGAGCAGACAGAAACACAGAAAAAGCTCCCCTCTCCAATAAAAAATACAAAACCACTAAGCCCAGACTCATCTAAAAGAGAAATTCTGAAAGACACTATCAGCAAAACACAAGGTAGAGTTCGGGTCTCAGTGCTTTAGCTTGTGGCAGCAGAGTAAGAAGTACACAGATTTCCTTTGGATACCATTAGAAGTGAGATTACACCCAAGTCATTAACCAAGACTAAACACAGGGCAAATCGCAATTTGAAGCAAGTAACCGAACCTGGTCTGAGCAAGTCCAAAAAATGTTATGAACTGTCCTACCTAAAGGAGACAGAAAAATCCCTCCTATCTTTACAATAAGAGTATTTTTTAATTTTATTGCTTTCATCTCCTTCCATGCTGTAACCTTACATACTCAAACCAATAACAGAACAGGAAGATGCCAAATCCTTACCTGATAGCAAGATGCAGAAACTAAAAGACAGACATTAAAACCTTTACCAAAAAAAAGGTGTTTTGCTGCCACAGTAACAGTCATTTTCCATCCACGTTTGGAAAACAATACAAACACTTTAATAATAAAACTCAAAGCACTTATACTACACTGGAGAAAGCACTATTTATTCTGAGAGTCAGAAGTGATTAAATCTATTAATAGAGCCAGTTATATACAGTAAGTAATTCCTGATATAACTGTATGAGACATATGTCAGAAATCAAAATCTCCAAGGAAATTAATGCTTTAAAATTTAAACAGAAAGGTAGGCTTATAATGAATGACAGTAAGAGTCTGATTGATCTTCCTCTCATGTCTCCTCAACGGATTTTACACAAAGAATGAATGTCACAGTAAGTTTCCACAGAAGTATGCAGATGACAACACAGAACTCACTATTTTCAAGAGGTAGATACAAGGTTTAATAGGTGCAAAAACGTAGACTTCACTCAAGAGCATGGTCACCTGGGATTCCATGTACAATGACATAATGAGATTGCTTCCACTATTCTGTTATCTCTTCAGTGAATTAAGAGCAATATAAGTCAAGATGATGATTTAGGCTTTTACTTAAATGGAACAATCTTGCTATAAAACTAACTCAGGGCTTACATTTAAAAATTATAGTTTCACTGGTCAAGAAGGCATGATTCATCCGCTCTGCCAGGTGGGAAGAGGCAATGAGCTACTACTGGTCTAGCCACTTTTGAAACAGACTCTTGCTTGAGTAAAAATCCTTTACCAGAGAAATCCTGAGGGTTAAATCCACTGCCCATTGACATCAATTGACACCATTATGCAGTTTCAAGTGACTGAGCCTTTAGCCATTTCAAAGAGCACCATGGAATGTGGCAGGGGGCAAGTCTTTCAAAGCAAGCTCATTTCATCCTAATTGCTGCTATAAACACTGCAGGAACTCAAACCTGTACAAAGGTATTAGAATTCAGTCCACGCTGCAAATGCATTCAAACACCTTATCATAAAGAAGACTCAACTCCCATTGCAGGCAAGTCAAATCTGATTAAACAGGCTGGGTAACAGCCGTTCAGGACTCTCGCACTATGTCCAAACCTTTGTAAGGCTATGTGAGTAGCACATCAGCAGTGGTGTTGATAAAAGATGGCAAAAGAGCTGTGTTGACACACCCATACACCCTCCCCTCTCCAAACACACCTCCAATGCTTTCAAGTTCAGGATTCCTTGTGCAAGTCACAGAGTGAGTGGGAAAAACACACCCTACACTTCCTCAAAACAGTGGACTGATATGACAGTTCGTGAACAGGACAAATACAAGACTCTAATGAACTGAAGGCAATGAGGCCCACATTCAATTTCATCTACTGTGTTTCAGTTTTCATGGCTACAGAGCTAGATAAATCAACTTTTTAGTGAGGGACAAAGAGTTCCACTGGAAAGGACTCAAGTTTTTCTCCTTACAAACATCAAACTTAGGCAAACCTACTTGCTGCTTGTCCGTGTTTGGAATTTTTTCTTGACTCCAATTCCTGTGTCAAAACGAGCAGTTTCATTTCCAAAGCTGCTTGTTCAGTGACAGATCAAAGTGACAAGAGGACAGCTACCAACCTTAAAGCTAACACACAAAACGGTTTTGGTCAAGCTGATCTTAAAGTAATTCTGAACTGATAAAGAAAACTTAGAAACTGACTGGATTCCATAATTTATAAAGTACAAATAAAAGGGCAACCATAGTTACCAATTCCACTTATGATACTGTGGTTTTACATTTTCACACAACTGATCAGTTTGCAAAAACTTCCAAGGACAAGTGCACTGAACCTTGCAGAAAATGCAAAAGAGAAAGCAATAAGGGCAGTGACATACATGTGGGATTTTTATTTCTGTATGCAATGTAATGTTTAGGCACGTTGTTTGGGACGCCTTCTAAAATAAATCATTGGCCGCTGTTTAGAACATCCTTTTGGCTTTAAATACTGGTCAGGAAAACAAATGATGTAAAAAATAAATGAATATAACTATTACAGAAACAAAAATGGTTTTGTGTCTAAAAGTGCAGGAGTATTTTAACCCTTTCACCAGACAATGTGGCAATATACAGTATATTGCTTCTGTTTGTTTGAGAAGGCTGTTGGAATTTTACACTGACATAGAAAATTATAAATTACACAGAATTAGTTTCCATAATCACTATATATATACACAAACCAGCTGTGAAAAAACTGGTTTAGAACATACAAATGAAAGCCTCACACAGATCAGTACAGTGAAATTACCAATTAACATGCTCTGCTGCCAAAATTTGTATTAAAAACACTATTTACTTTTAAAATGCAGGTACTGTAATTATATTAGCAGCATGAGCATTTCTTTTACTTGACTTGTCTAAAAGGATTACAGCATTTTAAATACGCAGATTGTTCTGAAATGTTCCATTGTATAATGCTTGGTATTAAACTAAATCCTGGTGAACTGTTTAAAGGCAGGTGAACCACTTAAACACAACAAGCCATGTGCACTCCAAATATTCTAGTGTTTCACCCGGAAGATATTGTTTCAAGCAAACTAGACTTAACAGAACATATGGCTTTACAGTAACATCAATTTGTCAACTAAGCTGTTGCAATAAATACTTTAAATCTCTACCAATAGACTTACATTTTTTGATCTGTTTTGAACAATACAGAAAACAATTACCAATTAAAAAACCTGTTGTAAAATGTTGAACACCAAAAAATTCTTATTTAAATCACTTTTGTAAGCTAAACCAACCAAAATAACATTTATAGGGCATTTCAGTTTCAGAAAAAACATGAATTTCCTTTTTCTTTTTACAAGGTGAAAAATGTAAGAAAACTGCTAAATACTTTGGTCACACTAATCGTCAAATAGTTATGTCTCAAATACATTAGATTTTTGTATTCACTTTTTTATAAAACTATTCTTACAGCCATTTCAACTATAGTAACACTACTGTCATCATTACATGGGTAGCAGGATCTTATTTCACAGGCCCCCCGTTATTTAGAACAATACAATATAAACATACGCAAAAATTATTGGTATTTCTCAATGTGCAATATTTTTACACTTATGAATTTCTGTACAGTGTCTTAAAATCTAGAATATAAATGTTGCTGGTCCTGATTCCTTGCGAAATTAGTGCAGCAGTGACTGGCTTCAACAGGGTCTAGATGATATCCTCAAGAAACACTCAAACACCTGGATATCAGTTCTTTCTCTTCAGCCAAGGTAGTAGACATCACATATCATACAGGGCCATTAACAGATGCCTCTCCTAAATGGGTGTGTTGATCAGTCCTAAGAGGCCAAAAAACAGATGTAAGTATACAAGAAAGATACAAAGCAAATTCAGGTAGGTGCAATAAAAATGAAACCAAAAACCAACAAACCCAGATCCTGTGCTGCATGACCCGTGAACTGAAGGAAGGAAACGTGCTAATAACATGCTCATCCCGATTATCTTCTGCAGTCCAGCATTTCTGGAGTCCTCATTTCCTAATTAAGCACTGAATTAACTCAGCACACCACTGAAGAATGTGTGATCTTCATTAATTGAGATAGTAAGTGATGTCTAGAGACATGGTATCTCAGGGAACTACTAATAAAGAGCACTTTTCTGATACTTATCCAAATCTTATTCTGTGAGGCAAAATGTGATACTAGGAGTATTTAAAGTTACACTGGAAAGCCAGCAGCTAAGACACAAAAGGAAAAACAACAGCATCTTAAAAAGTTGCTTTAGTTATTAATCTAATCTACAAAGGGCCTTCCATAAATACTTTGAATGTCAGTCCATTAAAATGAAACAAACGTTCGTGAAGTATGGAAGAAAATGGAGAGCAAACCTACAAGAGTGAAAACGTTAACAGTATATATATTTCTAGGTAAAAGTTTAGTGTCAACATGGGCTCAATTGCTCTGGACTGGCACAAAGATCAAACCACAAGGACATCAGAAACAGGCAAGCAACAGAGGCAAAAAATTCTTAACTTCCATTCAGTGCAAGTCTATAGAATACATCTGAAGATTCTTTTAACGAATGCAAATATTGCTTGAAACTACAGATGAGGAAAGTTACCTGTAACTCCTGTTCTCTGATGGTGGACATCACAGAGAAGCCACTCTGGGGTCCGTGCTCTACATGCACATGACCAGCAGGAGCCCCCTAGCTAAGTCTTTGGCTGCTAAGCTCTAAAAACACTTTTTAAAAAACATACATCAACATTAGAGTAAAAACAGAGAGAAGTAGACAAAACCAAACACTTTTTAGAGAAATCCATAAGGTAAGAAAGAAATGTTGCATGGACGGGAAGTGTGACAGTCTGCACAACCATCACTTCGTTATTAACTAGAAAGAAGTCCATGACAGAATAGGGCTCCTAGCAGAGATTACTCCTGCTAGCCACCAGCCAGAGACCTACCTAGGAGACTCCTTCCACTAGTCATACATACATGGAGCCCCAAAAGCACCATTAGGTTTATCTTGGTATTTATCCTGTGCTTATGAGGATCTACTGCAACAGCCACCTTTAGAGAAAGTTCTGAGCTTTGCTGAAGCCAGCAGGATTCAGTGAAACGAGTTCCCCGAGATTTCCCACAACCTAAAAGCAATCTGGCAAACTGCCAGCTCTGAGAACCCTCTGTTGGTTCAGACAAGTGTCTTTAGTCAAAAGGTAATCACCTTGTACCCAAGGACTTCTTCCCCACAATTTAATGCTTTTCAGCATTAAAAAAATATTGCCATCTTGATAAAGACAGCATCTCTAGGAGACACTGTGAAAGAGTTTTTGGGTTTTGCCACTTCAAATATGCAGGGCTGTTTTTTTCTGATTAGAATCCCCTTCTTGATCAAGTCTGAGATTTATGCAGAGCAGGCAGTTAGAAGAAAGGACCTAGTTAAATACTGGCTCATAAACAAGTCTTAAAAACTAGAGTCTAAATCTGTCGAACATGCTAACATCTTTTTAGTCTATATACAGTACAATCAGAACATGCAGTAGAGTTCTGCATCAATTCACTATTCTAAGTTGGTAACATTGTCACAAAACAGAAGAGGGATATTTACAACTCCCTGCAAGGAAAGTATACCTTTGATGACTCAGGAGTCTTACAATCAACTGAAAACCCAACTTGTGAGAGTTTAATAAAATAAAAGCAAACATATTTTTAGACTGAGCTAAACTCAATCTCTTTAGATCAGTCCTATTAGAAAAGCACACAAATTGCTATTCAGAGAACTGAAAACATCCTTGAATGCAGTTACCTCTGTTCTGGACTGCTGTTAGTAGGCTGAAGACCTGAAGGGACCTCTTCTGCAACCTCTGTATTCTCTTCTACTACGTATTTACAAGAAGGATCCTGCGAGGTAGTCAATTTTCCTTCCTCACTTAAAAAACAAAACAAAAGCAAGTTATTTAATGTATTTAACTTCGACGTTTATTTACAGGGAATTTCAGGCAACAGGAGAAAACCGAGACGGGTCCATATTTCACATGCAAATGGATTTTAAGTTATGATTGCAACATGAAGAACAAGCACATGGCTCTAGACTTTACAAACACCTAATGATGCACTGGTGTTCACATCCAATAAAACTCGACCAGATAAAAGGGCAGGAAACACAGTGATTGCAAATAAGATCAGAAAGGAAAAAAGGAATGTATGTGATGCCTGAAGTGATAACGATCACGATCCTTTACTATACATACCGATAGGATTTCAATACTCTGAAGCCAGAAGTATGCAAAAACGGAAGAAAGTATAAAAGAAATTCAAGATTCCCTCAGAAACCGGCATTAATAACGTCTGTCCATGAAACATACCAGCAAAATCATTAACTCATCACTACCTTATATAATAAACTTCCTAGTAACTCCACAGTGAATACTATGTATGGTTTATGGGGTACAAAGACTGCAACCCAATCTACGTCACAAAGTTCCTCTTGTAGACAAAAACAAAGTTCAGTGAAAAAGCTGTACACTCACACTACGTAAGACAGTACCATGTAACCAGGCAGCCTCAAAAGTCATTAGCTAACCAATCTTCTGGTTTGCCTCTAAACCCAAATTCTTCTGTCTCTCTATTCCACCCTCTTCCACCTCAATCACACCATTATGAGCGAACTAAAATACAAATTTGAGCATATATACCTGCAAGACATAGTTATAATGTAGCTCTGAAGTAGACAAACATCAATCTTATACCTCTGTGGCAACAAATCTATTTATTCAAGAAGTGCCAATCTCCTCTGCTGGTTTTCTTCCTAATTCTCACAGTTCTCCTTTCCATGGGTCCTTTAAATTTCAATGAATCCTTCTCTTTTCTCCTTCTATCCTGCAGAGCCTGCAAAAATACTGTCTTTTGCATTGCAATCTCTCATCAAGTTTCCCCCAACTAATCTCCCCATTTCACTTGCCTTGATACTCTTCACAATCTTTCCAAATAAAACACTTGCCACCATCACCGTTGAAAGTGATGTCCTAGTTTGTTTTTTGTTTTTCCTCCTTGTTCTTCACACTGAACTAAGTTCAGAAATTACATTTCTGTCCTTCGCAGCTTTCCACAAATTAACTACTGTGCTTCTAAATCCTCTGAATGTTGACTTCAACGCCATCAATTTTCTATTGACAGAAACCTAGATAAAGCTGAAGTCTGGAAGCATCCACTCTGAAAGGCAAACAGGCCAGAGTAGGACTTCCCCTCACTACTCTAAATGTTCATTAATTTAGACCTTTTCCCAGCAAGTTGCTTTAAAAAAATGCCACTTGAACACTGATTCACTACGAAGCTGCAGATCTTTATCAGAGTAGAACAGTCTCTACATTTAAGATCTCATCTTTGAGCCCCCTTGTATGTTTCTTTGACATCTCCCAAATTAAGACTCCAGAGTTCCCATTACTAGAAGTTTTCAATATGCAATCGGACACAGAGCCTGGTAATCTCATCTGGGCTCCCTTTCTCATAAAATATTGGACCGGATAAACTTTCAAGGTTCTTTGTGACTGGGGAAATTCTATATTGCCTCCCTTTGCACCTCTATGTTCTTCTAACTACAGTTCCAGCAGGTAATTCCGTGAAGGTAGGCAGGAACTGTCCCCAGATGCTGGCTCCTCATGTTAGTTTTTGCACCAGTATCACAAATCATACAACTTGAAAGTGCATGTGAGCTAAGCTGGTTTAAGGAGAAGTTTAAAGACACCATGGATAACTAAACCAAATTCGTAAACATCCAAGAGTGAAGACCACGTAAAAGCATTGTGCAAAAGACAGAACAAACTAGAGAGCAGACACATCATTTACTAAATCAGCAATGCACTACGGATGGCTTCACGTCACATCGATCTGCACAGAGTCCTAACACTTCTCTAAAGTGCTGTGGTTCATTCCTCTGTCAAAGCCATTCGATTTAGAAGCACTGTGCAGTCACAAATTTTCCCTCTTCCGTGCTGAAAAACCATAAGAAGTTAAAGCTGTTTGGTTTTCATTGTCTATTAATTTTGGATGGTTCAGGAATTATCTCCTACCACTGATGAAGTAAATTAATTTAAACAACAGGCAATGTAAGGAGCAACACTGGAAATGTTTCTTCTACTGGAATCAACTCAGGGTTGTTTTTTTTAAGCAACTTCCAAGACACACTGACAATTTCTTTTTAGTATCTAAAGCCAGAATAGGGACAGATACTAGGAAATTATTCCAAAAGAAGAAGAAGAAGAAGAAGAAGAAGAAGAAGAAGAAGAGGGTTGCATGTCGAAATGGTCTAGCAATGTGTTCCAATTTGTCAACATCAGGGTGGAGGCAGGACACACCAGCTTCAATAAAGGCAAAATTTTTGCATGTCATACTTTTTGTAGCCTCTGTTTCCCTACATAAATATTTGATACTAAATAAGAAATACTTGATCATTAAATCTGATATCACAATATCTTAGCAGATGGGATGAAGTGGACAACACTGAAACGTGCTTTATTCTCATAAAAGGCTCACAGTGTCGATATACATATAATATACAACTTGACTGTGTTGTAAGACATTATTACTGAATCTTCGTATTAGAAAATAGCAAAATTAGGAAGTTATTCTTCCAGTTACTCTAGAATCCCATGTGCCACCTGTAGTCCAGAACAGATATAACACCATCATGCCTACCACCAACAGGGATCACCCCAGTGTCTGAAGAGCTACACTCAAAAGCAGTGCCTGGCTGGTCTTCAACTTTCATCTTCCATCCTCCTGGATGAGAAGAATGAAATTCCAATCCAAATCTAAGAATTCTGTGCAAAATTTTAAAAGCTTAGTTTTGATGTGCAATGTTAAAAGATCTGTACATGAAAAACGCACAATAACGTGCATTAGGCACAAAAGCTGACTCAGCCTTCTGCTAACAGTACTCAGTCTTCTTCCACTGAAACTAAGGCTTGATAAGTTAAGTCGCAAGTTACAGTAACTAACTAGAAGTCAATTTTCAAAACAATTACTTAGAAAGGTTTCTAGTTAAAGCCTCAGGAATTATCATTTAAAAAGACTCTTGGATGACACAGTGCTCCATCAAGAGTGTTCTATTTACATAGTGGGACGACAATAAATAGGCATTCTCACCTTTTGAAAACGGCGGTTTCAGTTTTGGCATCTACAGTTAGGCTCAGTGTCTCCTTCATGCTGCCGTTCATGACTGTCTCTGTTACCTTGTCTGCATTTTCCACATCATCCTCTCCATCTGAGCTGGCCTCCATAGCAACACTTCCTGGGGCTGCAAGTAGAAATAGAAGCAATTTAATACAAGGCTGGTTATGTGAAAGCAATTAAGCCAATATATCAAGAACAGTATTTTTGCAGTTTTGCACACTTCTTGAATTCTGCCTTACAGAGAATGTCACCTTTCTGCAAGTGCCACATAGAGAGCATGAGTATTACTTACAGATGGCTTAAGAAAAAGCCACAGTCTGTAGCTTTTTTCATTTTGATACAATGGTTACTGCAACAGTTTTGTCTAAATAAGGCCTTAGTAGGATTACGGTCACAAATTATTTTTCTGTACAGTCAAATTAATGACAAGTCTACACAGTACAAATTTGACTCTAAGATTCCAAGCACTGACAGATCTTTGGGATGTCCAGTCTGCCTGGGCTTCTCACCTGCACTTCTTACTCTCTCTGGTAATTATAGATACAAAAAAAGCTCATTAAAATATTTTTGTCCTTTTAACCAGTTCATACACATAGAACAAACATTTTGAGAGTGCATAGTGAAGATGGCTTCACTATGAAGAAAGGCATGAGCTGTAAGGAGAAGTCTGAACACATTGAGGCTACTGGCCTATTGCCACACAGGACAAGACTGGAGACTACTGCTCTTTTTGGGCATCCGCTCAGCTAAATGCATACACAGGTGAGAAGATTCTCTAACAGAACAAACTTTGTTTCTTTGTAATGCTTTTCTGTTCATGACGTGCAGACTTTTTTGGAGGTATCAGTAACACTGACTCTTGTTTTAAATTGGAACTTATTTTAAATAGTTTATAAATTCTTTGAAAAATCACTTTTAATACCTGCCAGAACAGCACTGGAGCCAGGGAAGAGTCTCTGGAAACCTAAAACTTTAAAGTTCAGAGAGATTTTTCTTATGTACAACTCCTACAATCAAGCCTTTTGCATTGGGAATGCAGGTTACTTACTCTCCAGCTGTGTTGTCAGAGTAGTTGCATTTGCACTCAAGGGATCACCTGGATCTGTGTTTGTTTCCATTTCCACAGGAGAATTACTTCTTAAGGAGTCTTTTGAGCTTTAAGTAGAGTAAAAAAATTTTAGAAACATTTCTGAATAGCAAAATGAAATGTTCTTAAAACAGTATTAGTTCTCTATGAAAGCTATAAGGCCTAGAACTATAGTGAAAATTAATTACAACAAGTTTGTTTCTAAGAGTGCTGAAAAGACATGCTAAATACAAGTTCAGTAATTCAAAGTGTACGAGAACTGAGCTCAGGGTGTTTGATGGTCATTTTATTTTTACTTGATTTTGTTACATTACCAGTACTAGTGGACATGTCCCTGGTAACTAAGACATACATGCAACACCAGCTCCTTGCAGTGTTTCCAAATATTTTTAACTGTTTTGCTAAATGCATTTTTCCAACTTGATAGTTCTCCGTGGAGACAGCCAGTGCAGTCATAAACTGCTACAGAAGTGATTTCACTACTTGATTTCATATACAGTGTAGCTACAAGTTTTTCATTCTAAAGAAATTCAGATGACAAGATTTGGCCACTTGAAAAACATCTCACCATTTACAGAATGTCTCTTCTATCCAGTTATGTGCAACTCCAATTCTTCATTTTCTAGGCCCTTAATTTGATTATCAATTTACCTGCCTCAATCATAACACAACACTGTTTTATGCTGGGAAAAAAACCTTACTTTTATATCTGGGCTGTTTTAACGCCCAGGCAGAAAGTCAAAAGCCAAATGTATAAAAGCAAAGTCTTTCAATATGAGAAGGAATTAGTTTTTGACTGCCAGTATTTGGCAACTCTAAATTTACATCTATTTGATTAAGTACATGCACAAGACTTCAGTAGAGTGTAGAGTTCAATCCAAAAAAAGAACAGCATTATCTTGGGTGTTCTCAAAATCAGGCAGAACTACTTAATCTAGTTACCACAGCTGCATAACAATATGAAGTTAAAAATCCCCAAAACACTAGTACCCACCCATCCTGGAAAGAGAGATCATACACACACATGCTGTTAGAACACTTGGTGCTCTTCAGACACTTTACATACCCCAGCAACACAGGCTTGTGAAGAGATGGACACCCCAAAAAAACCAAACTCACCCTGAATAACTAACATTCTCACCTCAAAGAGGATGTGAAGTCAGAAAAGGAAGCCCAGCCAGTTTCTTTAGCTGGCACAGGTGCTTCAGTACTCCACACAGCAGAGCCAACAGAATCCAGACTGGCACCATGTGCAGTCTCCATGGGTACATCGAAGTTTGCTGACCAGTTAGGTGCTGAAAAACCATCATGAAGTTCATTAGGAACAAATTTCTATAAAGAACATGAGTGCACATATGCCTAACACACTGATTCTATGTACATTCCATAAAGAGAAACAAGATTCGTAACTAGACTTGAAAGCACATGCAGAAAAATCCTGTAATCCTGTTTAAAAAATGAATGTATTCCCTAAAAGGAAAATTCTGCTAGTAAGGCAGAATATCAAGATCAGTAATACAGAGTACTCCGCTAAAAAAAAAAAGTTTATCTGAGCAACAAAATTAATAAAACATATGAAATCACAAGTACAATTCCACTTCATCCTTTAAATTAGCCTCAATATTTGTTACCATTTTTCAAACTAATTTCTATAATAATGTAATTCATAAGAGTTTTCATCCCTTTTTCAATTTCCTCAAATAATTTTTCATGCACTAATATCACTGCTAAGTTTCAGAAAAGTTTAAGGCTTTTTACAACTTAATTTATTTATATATATTTTAAATTTGGGAGCAACTGTGAATAGCAGCTAATTTAGGATAGGTCAATTCAAAATACTTCACCTACCCAAGGGAAACATGTTTTTCATTAACACTTACATACAAAAAAACAGGCTGAAAAGGAAGCTCTGACTAGCAATTAGAAATTCCAACCCAGGCAGATATGGGAGGAGACCCACATGGATCAAAACTTGTTTGACACACAGATGCCAACGACACCAATCTGACAAAAGAAAAGAAAACCCTTAACTTTTCCTTCTAATTTAACTCCTTACAGTCTAGATAAACACAGGGCTTTTACCTACAGACATTGCCAGTTTAACAAAAGCCAGTTTAATATGACTTGAATATGAAAACTTTTCAACCTATTACATCAGTTAAGATTCCATGTAAGAGTCTTCTGATGTATATCTTTCATTCCCATTTGAAACCAAAACAATGCAAGTTCACTTAGCTTTTGTAGGAATGCTCCTCTAAAAGAGCATTGTTAGACAAAAAGCTGGTCTGAAAGGCTTCCAGTAAAAATACCATCTTTTGGGTTTGGATAGTATCGTATTTGGTCTTTGTAGGCACTCAATATTTACAAATGAGTTTTTAATCCTCCCTTTTCTGACTACTCCTCCTTTTTTAACTCTTGAAGACTATAAATATGAATTTCAGAGAGAGTTAAGTAATTTAAGACAGGTAAGGAACTCAAACTTCCCAATATGTGCGTGCTCTCTGGCACATGGGAAAGACTATTTTAAGACAGTTGGAGTAAAAGCAGTCAATGAGGAAACTCCTACAGGACCAGGCTGCTGGATCTAACAATTTCCTATAACCCAAAGCAGCAGGGAAAAAAGCTACGTACGTTCATTCAAGTCTACTTCCATTTTGTCCTCTGTATTGGTGTGGGATTCGAACAAGTCTTGTTTAGTTCCATCCTCTTCTTCTGAATCTGTACTTTCTTCACTGTCTGTACTGCCCGAACTTCAAACACAAAGAGAGAGTTTACATTCTGATTTTAGTATAACACCCTGGGCACAATGGAATACTGCAAGAGTTTCAGACTAGGGAGAATTACAATTATTTCTGACAGACTACTTGAGGTATAATCTTTAGCTCTTAGTACTCCCCTCATTTCTCTCTGAAAGAAACAAGGTTTAAGATTTTTCACTTGATCACATGAAGAGTAGATATTGAGGGAGGCAGTACAGCCCTGAGTTTTGGGGACTAGATGCTCCTTCCACTCAATGCATTTTCCTTTGTTCACAGCCATACTGGTACTGTAGTGAGGACAGCAAGGGCTGACAGAGGTGTGGAACTGGGCTGCCTTGTCAAGCAAGGACAGCCAGGCCAGTTTAAAAGCAGAAGGAAAAAAACCAAAACCAACAAGCTACAAAAGCCAAAGCGCATCTTCTGCAAACTATGGCTGGTAAACAAAGCACTAGAGCCACATCTCCACTCATTTCTCCACAGAATGGAAATTCCTAGTTATGCTGGGCAGTCTGTACTAACAGACAGAACCAGAGGACAGGTGCATAACTGCAGGTTCACTACACTGCTATTTGGATGACAAACACCCTTCTCACCTGGAACGCCTCTGGGACTCTGGTGCAAATGCAATATGTTTTTCTTCCCAAATGTCTTCTTCATCAGAGCCACCATCGTCAAACTGCTGTATCCTCTCCTTACAGCATGCCTCAAACAAGGCTATATTGCCCTAAACACAGCAAAAGTGTAAAATCCATACTACATTAGTAAACATCTTGAAAATACATTACTATTCTGAAGAGAATCTTAAGCATTTCTCTAAAAGCAAACAGGAAACCAGAATGTCTTAATTTAAAGCTTGTCAAGAAAATATGCAGTGCTGCTTGTTTTACTTGGCTACTAACAAGCTGAGTGGACCAAAGAACACCTAGGAGCTCCCATCACGCTTAAAAAATGGCATGTGGGAGTGACCCCAAAGAGCTTCACAGATAATCAGAGCACAAAATGCTCCAGGTTTATTTTCTGTAGTGGGGGAGTCATTTTAGCTCAACCAACAAATAACAACAAGGTTCAGAGACTCTGACCTTACTCTTCTGTCACTACAATCACACTGAAGATATAAAAAGCTTCTAATCATAAAACACAAGTGTGCAACATGCACAAATCAGATCTAAGCTCAATCTTAAACACAGTTATACAAATCAGAAGCAATGCTGCTAAATACTGATCAAAAAGAAAAATAACAGTGTCTTCCAATTAGCAAATCTCATGATATGGGAATAAGGCAGGGTAATTATTTTCCAGTTATTTCCACATAAAAGGAGTAAATATAACCACTGCCAAAACTTTGACGTCATGTCAAAGTTTAAAAGACAGTAATTTTTCTGATAACACTGGAACACATACTTACACTTTCATTTGTATTGAGGGTAAAGTTGATGTCCGAAACCCGATCAAAAGAAACACTACAAGAAAAAAAGAAATTTACTCAATAAAATAGGATTTTTAGCGTGACATGAAAACATATAATTTCTCTTTGGTTTCTTATTTTCCAATAATCTAAAAATAGAAGACAAAAGACAAAGTAATCTCCAATATAAAACAGTCAAGATTACACACTAAGGAGGGCTGGCATGCTTGTGATTTTTCTAACTGTTAAATATTTTAAATAAAAAATACAGAACATTGCCATCTACAGTCAGGTGCAAAGATGCAACGAGCCTAAACAAGCATAACTGACATTAAATACCCAAATCTCAAATACTGTATTGCTATGCACTGGAAAAAACTTAGGCCTAAAGAATGCCTAACCTGACTATGCTCTACTGTTATATACCTCAAAATACTGCAAATATCTGCATTTGCAGTTCTTATATATTTTAACTGATTTCACCCTTCTATCAAAGGACCTTTTCAACAGGAAGGGACAAAATGAAAAATATCAAATTCTCTTTCCTAACAGAAGAACTCCACAAATATTTTTTTAACTAATCACTGAAATATTTTCCCAACATAATGCTATGTATTAGGCTTGACACACCTTTACATAGAGTTCATATATTCTCTGTCTAGCCAGGAGTGTATTCAACAGAACACACACTACTCCTCCTGTAATATTCATTGCATTATGAAGTAGGGAAAAAGGTGAGTGGTCTAAAGGAACCTAAGTTGCAAGTGTGACTGAATTACTATGCAAGGCACCATCTGAATTACTGTACAACACTATGCAGGCAACTTGGGAGTGTAATTGGTCCTTGCACAGAAGGCGTAACTTCAAAGTAACTTCACCTACAGCTTAATTCAACTCATGAGCACATCATCAGTGTACCTGTCACAAGTCTTGAGACCTCTTTACATAAGTAGTCATCTTCTTTCTGACCAAGAGAACAGACTTGCAAAGGCACAAACTTAAAGGAATTCCAACTCCTATCCTTGCCAAAATCCACTTGCTTCTGACAAAGTTAAGGAGCGTCCTGTGTTACCTCCTCTACCATCATATCTTAATCTCTATTCTCAGCAGGTTCTGTGGTGTAAAAAGGCAGCAATGCTTCTTGGATGGAAGATACAAGCTTCACTCAGACATCTAAACATGTCTTATAGAAGAGCACTGAGATTATTATAAAAATAACCTTCTGAAAACCTCCTTGACAGAATGCTTTTTATTCCTACCTGCATGCTCTGGCATCCCAAGCCATGGAATCTTATAAAAAACCATGATCAACTCCACCAGCAGCAAGAACCCCTATTCTCCCCTCTTCCCTTTATTGCATCCATTTATTTTTGAAGAAAGATAACCTGCTTTTGTGAGGGATGCTTTCTGTTGTGTGCTGGGTTTTGTTTAGTTTGGGGTTTTTTAACCTGAGCAAGACTCTTCTCATTTCCTCATCTTTCACCTAAGACTATTTGTAGAAATCAGTCTAAACTGCCTTGACCTTATAAACAAAGGTAGATTTATTCCTTACTCTCCCCTACAGAGCAGTAAACTCAGAAACACGTTGTTCCTGTCATCTTTTCTAGGAAAACCTGGTCATCATCTGGTCATCAGCGGGGGAAAAAATCCACCCTGAGACAAAGTGAAAGTGACCCAAACAATGGCAGGTCAACAGAGAGCCATAGCTCTCTGTTAAAAAGACTCTGTTAAAAAGCAGAGTTATAATTCAGTTTTTTTGTCCAAAAGCACAGCATTCTCAACATTGGCACAACCAGGAGATTAGAAAAAGAAGAGAAGCTGCTGCTTTCCTCTGTTCAGGGAGGCTTCTATCAATGCACAAAAAGACAGGACTGAGTGGCAACTGCTTAACATCAGTAAATGTTTGTACTTTTCATCAGCAAAACCACAGCAAGGAAGAAAACTCACAAGACTATAGCCAAATTCAGGGTAATATTATACTCACTTGCCAATGTCATCTTGATCAGCAAACTTCTCATCGTTGAAGCCAAACTGGTCAATAAAATTGGACGTCATTTGTTGCATCTGATAATCAGAAAAGGCCTGGCAACCCCAGGACCAACGACAGTGATATAATGATTCTACTAATACTCTAAAATCTATTTGCCCATTTTGCTTCAAAGAAATAAGTCTTATCTAAACTGAACATTAAATGACAGAAAAAGGGTTTGTCTTAACCTCTGAATTTTGAAAGGTAGCATCAACTACAACCCTACTTACATTTACTGACTTAAAAGCCAATCTAGCAGCTTTCAATAAAAAATTAAATCTGTAGTTTAACCACATTAACCATCACCTTTCCAAATGCACCCCAATAAAAGAGAGAAACAACACTATATAAAAGAAAAAGCTGCAATTGCTCAAAATAACATGAAGTTATAAATAGTAAGAACCAGAAAAGTAAACTACATGTAGTTACTAAAGCACAGTTGCATATTTATTATATGTACCATTAGCAAAATCAGTCTCGGGCACACACACCAGCAGCATCTAGTAAGTATTAGAAGAATGAAACCACTGAACACTTTACATCTCAGTGCAGTGTCAACAACTGTGCTAGTTTTTTAAATAAAGATGACAGTGTCAACTGCCAGCAGATCAGTATATACACTAAGGTATATGTGGGCATCACCTATTCATAACAATAGGTTTTGTCTCTTATTTCCCAGGACTACCATTAAATTATAAATTACTACACATCCTCTAGGGACTTTTAATAACATTATTTCCATGTGTAAAGTCAGCCAACACTAAGATACTCTAGGAAATAAAGTTGTCATGTCAACTTTCGGTTTCTTGCCCAGGTAGCTGAGGGGACACAGTATGGTGGTAAAGTTGAACAATGTGAATATGGAAAGAAAACAAAAGAACGATTAAAAACCCCAAGTTTAGATTAAGGCATTATGAAAACTGAAGGAAAAAGAAAATATATATATATAAAAGGAGGAGGTATACAGCAAGACAAACTTGAAAGAAGCAGCACTGGACCATCTGCATTTCTCCAGATTAACTACCTGGAACTGCTGGGATTGCCTAGGCACAGCAGGTCACTAAGGGGATGCATGAAAAGCACAGAGATATTAGAAGATCTTACTTTCTCACTAAAGCTGCTACAGATAGAACCCAACTTATCAAGTTTTTGTACAGGTACACCTTACAGGTACAAAAGCACTTAATCAGACAAAAAAGCATCAGATTCTTTAAGATTGAGCCACCACCCACAATTCAAACTCAGACACGCAATTACTTACTATAAAAAGTATAGAAAATGAGCAAAATCCCAAAGCCAGTATTAGACTAGGTAGTTACTACACAGCTGTTAGTGTGATCTGAAAGATTTTGGTTAGTAATCCAGACAAATAATGCCATCTAAAGCATCTGATTCTGTCTAAGTGATCTGTTGGCAATCTTATGCCACAAGGCTCCCACTTGTTCACTAGCAGCAAAAGAATTCAAAGAGATGCTTATGAGTCTGGTAAGACACAATTGTGTGCATGCACACATGCTTAGGTTTTAAATTAAACTTCCTAGATTTATATTTGCTTGTGAGAGAAAATAAAAGTTCAACTGCTTTTAAAAAAAAAGTCTTAATTTACTTTTACAGAAAGAGCAACTTTAGCTATTAAAAGAATTCAACTCACCTGCTGCAAAGAAGAATCCTGTGAAAAGCCAGTTTCTTTAAAGTCTATTTCATCATCACTGGAAGAATGAATGTGGCAGGTAGTAACCTATAGAAACAAATTGGGTCGTTGGCATAGTACATAATGTATTTGTTTATTTCAGATAAAAGAAATGGTTTTAGTGCTCTGTCTTTCTATTCTACTGAAAATCGCGGAGTTTGCAGAGAAGTTTTCAATTAAGTTTTACTGTTATTACATCAAGTACCTCCAAGTACATGATTATATATCTAAAGAGCCAATTAGTACCATTTTTCATAAGCCTAAAATTCTTTCTCTTTGCATGATCCTTCTCTTGGTCTTGAACAAGAAATAGTTTCTACCCAGAGAAAAAATAACATTCATCTGCAGTGTGTACACACTTCATTCATAGGCTGAAGAAAAAATGCCTTATATACATCTTTTGGTCCTGTTCACAAGTTGCAGAGTTTCAGATGAATTTCCTATTGCTTCTATTGACACCTGTTAACATCATGCTCCAGTTAATATTTATGTTGAAATAGCAAATTAAACAATTATAGTCCAAATAACACAGGACTAGCACAAGTTAATGAAGCCACATGCAAAGCAATGCATTTCTGGAGAAGTCAGGTAAAATAAAATTCATTAATTGGTCTGCTGACATCAGAAACTGCCTCTGCTCATTAAAGTCTCCAAGTGATTACTCTTAGACTGTATTTTTAACATGATTACACAAACCTCCTCTACTACTAAGTGTTTTTCCAAAAGTGTAATTGCTACAGCTGCATGCAGAAAAAATGTGGCAGGTGCACAACAGTAAGTACAATTACTTAAGCAAGGTCAATAACACAGGCAGTGGAATGCAGGTAGCAGTCTTCTATTAAACTTGTACTGGATCATTAACATCCTGTAGATAAAGCAATCAACACCAGCTCCTGCACTTTTAGTTTGTACTCTCAAGCAGGCAGGAGTTTTCAAGAACCCTACCTTGAAAGAAGTACCTTCTTTACCTTTTCTTTACCTTGAAGAGGTAAAGAAACCCTCCTCCTTGCAGATTGCCTGGGATTAGCTACACTAGGTAATGAGCCAGTTAGCTATTACAAGCTGATCGTCTGCAAAATGCCTGCATACATATTAATGATATGGCTTTAGTTGAAAAGTAAATCAAAGAATTATCGAATTATCAGTTCCAAGCTCAGCAGCTAGAGGGACTCCTTACCAAGTACACTGGATTTTGGAAGACTGACAATGCTGCTGACAAAAAGAAACTGTCCAAGTAAAGCAGCAGCAATTTTCATACCTTAGCCATCACTACTTACCAGATCCACTGTATTCCTCTTGTTGGTTTCTCCTAAAGAGCTTGTGCAGAATGTTTCCCATCGCTCTCTGACCTCCTCTGGAAGTTCTAGCATAGGAAACCAAAAAATCAAACCAATTAGAAACTGCCAACAACAAAGCATCACTTAATTTTCAAGTATTTTTTTCCTTCTCTACCAAAAATGCAGGTAGGAATATATACATCCTCCTAAACCCATAAATGTAACTCCACCTAGCAAACAAGTCTAAATTAAGCAGATCAGCACCTCTTTGCATTTATTTCATGGAGCTTTAACAATGTTTGAAATGAAAACACTTAAGCATTTGTTTAATGATGACTGCTTTAAATTGAATGTTTCAGAAGTAATCCAATAATTTTCTTCTTGAATTTAACGGCTGCCTTCTAATTTAAATTTGCTTACTTTCCTCAGCATTTGATAATAAAAGCCCTGAAGATAAAGTTAAGACCATGAATGAATACCTTTGATGAGCTGCTGGACTAGTGTGCTGTTTGGCCCCTTATCTGTACTGTGCACAATGCAGTTGGCTATCCTCGTCAGGTGACCCATGTAGCCGTGCCTTCTTCCTCCTTCAGCCCTGCAAGAGACCGAGAGCTCAACTGCAGAACTCAAGAGCAACTCTGATGTTGTTGTAAAACATTGCCAGAGTCAAAACGAAATTAACTGGGGTTCTTAAGTTAAGAGTCGCATCCTAAAACCACAGGTTCACAAGAATACTTAAGAATTTAAGGTATCAACCGCTTTGACTTCACTGAGTCAGTTTAGGAGACTTAACAAGCACATAAAATACCAAGGACATACAAGCGTTTGTTCTGCTTGCGTAGAAAGCAAAATGCACAGTACTAGCAAAATGACAGAATTAGCAACTGATTCAGAGCTTTTAGGAAATTTCTGTTGCTGAGTATTTTGCAAAACCCCAAAACACCAAATATTCCCTCAGTTTTCAGTCTATGATCAAAAGGGCAAAGCATTCTTAAGTATGCCTTAGTATTTCAGGGCTTCTCAGCATTATATGTAGCATACCCATTTAAGTTACGGTCATTGCTTTCCTGAAGTTTAGGAAGAACATTTACATGTTTTAGCTTTTACCAAAGCTAAAATTACAAAGTCATTTAAGTATTTCACACAGAACTGCTCTGCAGAAACAGAAATTAGCAGATAGTAGAACAGTGCTCTGAACTCCTACTACCAGTTGGAATCATTCTAAATCTGACCAAATAGCCATCATGAGAGGTCCAGCTCCAACTGATTCTCTAGCATTTGGCTGCAAGCCAACCAAACTTTTGCTGCATCAGTTTAAGGTTTTGTGTTTTGAATAAAAACCAAGACCTCCCTCAGCCAGCTAGACAAACCTTTCACAACTGAAATCTTTGTAAAGTGGCAGCAGCTCATGAAGTATCTTATGTTATGCAAACATAGATCACATGATTTTATTTTCCATCATCATCATCTAGCACACGAGGCAACTGAAATTATGTCTCTGCAAGATACCTTGAGTAAACTACCACACTGTTTACAGCTTGCTTAGGTAACAGGCACCTTCAAAACAAGCAGCATGTGATAACAGCAAAGGTTATAGTTTCTAATACAGGATATTACACAGAGTGCTTCTATTTGACAAACAAGACTGACTTGTCATTGCCTAGCCAGAAAGTCTGGAAAACAACTGTATCTTTTGTTAGCAAATGCTCATTAATCCCAGAGAACCAAACAACTTTTACTATGTCAGATTTTTACCAGCAGAAAGCAGTCACCCTTGAGCTTCTAGAGCTGCTTGAAATAACATTAAGTGATAGAACACAAAAGGACTAAAAAATACCCATTTCCTGAAACAGCTAAATTAAAAGCACCCTTAAAGATTTATCTTTTACAGTTGGAGCCACACCTGTAAAAAACTGGATAAAGGAGTAAATTCATTACAAGTCTGTTTCCAGATAAAAGCACTACTGAAGGTCTCAAACACTATTTTCTTCATTAGTATTCCCAAATGTGAGATTAATATTTAATTAAACCATTCGTATGGTAAGCACTGGATAGTGAACAGTCTTATCCAAGTAAAATGTAAGTTTTAGGTTGGAATTACAGAGAAAACTTTTCATATTTCTCTCCTATGAGAACCTAACTGCCAGTAAAGCTGGCAATTCTCCATAACCTCAGGAGAATTGATATAAAATGGAAGACATTCAGGAGAGCAAGTTTTCTACAGTTAAATTCAGCACACTCCTTTTTTTATTACCCTCCCTTTTCACCATCTTTATTTTCAGGTCAATCACATTACCCATTTATTTACTATCTGATTCACTTAAGATAGGAAGAGGAATGTTTTGGGGAGTGGAACTGTCTCAACATTCCATCAAACCAGCAGCACTTGCCCAGCTAGTTAATTCAATATTTTGACAGGTCAGAACTAACATTTACTGTTCAATATCTCCAGAGTTAAAATTATTTGGCCTCCATGAGAATATTTTACCACCTCAGGTGACGACTAAGGATTTTTTTCTCCTGCTACAAAAACAGTTTCAGACAATGTTAGCCACTTGAAGGCTACATCCTTTCAAACGCGTAATTTTAGAAGATCTTCCCTTGATGAGGAATTGGCTTTTACTATTTAGGAGTCTGATGCTCCCCAGTATGTGATATGCTTTGATGTGTTCACAAGTAATTCTCAACTGCTTACTGAGGAAAAGTATCTCCTGTTCCCTCAAAACTAACAGTACACTTCTGTACTGGAATGTGGGTAAATTTTAAAGATCACAGTAATCTTACACACATATCTTATACATGGCAAGAATGACAACTTGTCATTCAAATGATCACAGGAAGAAGAACTAGAATGCTACCAAAAAGTACAAGAGAAAGCTTTAACCCTAATATTAACATACAAATGATTTTACAACTGGCTAGATCACTTCTGAATTGGTTATATATTCATTTCACAACTCAAGTCTTATTTAGATAATTGCAGGGAATGAGGAAACTAATTACTCACTGTTTCTTCTCATTCATCTCCCACGCTTCAAGTATTCTTTCTATTAATCGGCACTTAAGGAAGAGCTGTCAAAAAAGCAATATATATATATATATGCTTAGTAGCAGTAAAATGGAACACTATTTATGCATTTTACAGTTGATACTAAAGTCTGCAAGACTATTAATTTCACATTCAGGATACATACTTTTATAAAAGGGTTGAAAGCCCAACAGTCAGATCATAACCTGAAACCTAAAAGCTAAACCTGTATAAATTTTACTCTTCTTTCCAAGTGCTGAGTAGTTGTAGTAGCATAAAGCTACTGAAATAGCAATTTTAAGCCTTAAAAATAGAGAAACTTCAGGGAAAATAAATACTTGCAGCTTTTCACCATTCTCACTTTGGAGCAGAACAAAACTTGCTCTATGGCAGTTTCAGGGTTAACACCCTGAACTAACATTTTAAGTAAAAGCAGAAAGACATTCTTTTTTATTCTATACATTAAGTAAAACTAGGGTGCATTTTATATAAAATTAACTGCATGGAAACAGGAAAATTCAAGAGACTCGGAAAACACAACTTACATGTTTCAGTAAGAGATTGTCCCCACTGGACTCCTGATCTGTAATTGTGCCATTTTCTGAGTTTTCAAGAGGACTTGCAAGAATCAATGCAATACATATTTCTACTTGAGTATGCAAGAAGTTATTCCACGTATACTTAAAAAACATGTCCTGAAAAACAAATTCACCGAGGTTTACACAAACCAAGATCTTTTCATTAAACATAACCAATAGTCTCCCCCACCTAATCATTTGAATGACTACGCTGGAAGAAATCTTTTAAGTTTTACACTAAGTATAATTGTACAAGAGAAAAATCTGTGACCCACAAAACCAGTAACTTTTGTGCTTGCCATCATGTGAACACAAGGAATACTTGACTGGATCAGAACAAGAATGCAACTAAGCAGATTTATTGCAGGGCTCACCAGTAATGCACTTTCAGACTATGAAGACAGGGAGAAATAATGCTCCCCCCACTTATATTCCTTCTGCCAGCTGCAGCCCAGAAAGTCCCAGAGTCAGCAAGTGTTATTTACGACCTCAGAAGCCCTTCGACTTTTTTGAGTTCAGTTAACCCTCCTAGTACCTATAATACCCTTTTATAAATGTGCTTCTCACTTCAGTGAGATTCCTTATGAAATTTACCTCAGATTACCTCAATTAATCTAGAAGCAGTTTAAGATTATTAATAAAGCACAAGACAAATACTGATGTTGAGATACAATAAACAGCATCCATTTAGTCCAGCTTCTCCCCATCTGTTCTCTTAAACACAGGAAAGATTTTTGTGGAGCCCAGTTGTTTTAGGCTACTCATTAGAAAATTCAAATTATTGCTATCACTGGTAAAGTGTAATGAGTTCTGGAAATACATGCAGTGATTAAAACAGTATTGAACAATATGAATGTTAGTCTCATTCAAAGTACAGCTAAAGGTCTTCAATCTATCTTCAGTCCTCCTAAACTAATGACATTCTCCCCTAACTTTTCCTAAGTCAAGTCTGCCCAGTAAAACATGTGCTGTTTCAGCAAACAGCTTGAAACACTGAGGTTTCTATGGGTACAATTACTTTTTTCCTTATGTAAAACCTGCAACAGAAAAGTGTGTTCAAACCTCACTGAACTTAGTTTACAAAATAATCTATTCACAAGAACATGCAAGTATTCATAGTGTGTATGTTCCCTTAGACAATGGATCTAGGAAAAACTTGAGCTACAGTGAAGTCAGCTATTTGTAAAGTTAGTACCTATCTGCAAAGCCACTTGTGAAGAAAATTTGAGATGAAAACATTTCAATTGCACTGTATTAATCATCCACAGGATAAAGGAGTTTTGGACTAAAATCAGGGAAGAGAAGATATTTACACTTCAAGCTTGCAACTGCCAACTTAGAAGTTTACATATTGTTATTCAGTAACTAACTTAAGTGCAAGCATGAGCTGCTAGTTATTTTTAATCAACCAACATTTGGGTTTCTTGAGTGAACCTAAACACAACGAATACATCCGCTATAGTGGGAAGTACTCAAAAGTATATGCTCACATTAGCAAATAGCAATGAGTTAGGTAACTGAGTTTGCTGTACCTTGCTTTGAGGTTTGAAGGAGTACAAGCTACCAAGGATAACTGTTCCTTTACAAGACACTGCTGAGATACCATTTTGTAGGTCATATATTAAGTGAGAAAAAAGAGCTTTGAGGGAACAACTTAAGGAAAAAATGAAAATAGCAATGAAGCTTTGACATGGCTGAAAACTCAAGGACATCCAGTTGAAAACAAGCTAATTAAGAAAACTACTTCATGTATTTATGAAGGTGTAGCAAGTAAAAACTATTCAAGTGGTCAGAGGAAAATGCTGACCTCAAATTGATTAACAGTAAAATCCAATATTAAGAGTTCTTAAACCAACAGACATCACAATACAAAGATGTTGAAAAGTCAGAATAGAAAGTAAGTTAGACTGGAAAGTTACTGGCAGAGTCAGAAAAGCAGACAAGATCTTAACAGCAATCCATAAAAATAAAGAAGACAGCATAAAGTTCTTACCAGTATTACTCCTATGCTGTTAAGTTCGATAAGCTCCTGATTCACACTGCTTGTATTTGTCTGTAAAAGGCTAGATATTAATCTAATCACATTTAAACGTGTGTTTCCTACAGGTGGATCCAGTACACCCCAGGTTGTCTTCATGACACTTTTCTGAAAAACAAAAAAATTTAATACATAAATTAAAATATCTTTTAAGAAAATCAGCTTATCATTACCACATACAATGACTTCAACAGTGCTTAAAAACAGATTTATTTAGTCCGTGAGCAACTGTCTTACCTTAATCCTAAAAAAAAAAAAAAAACAACCCTATTTTTAATTCCAAGTACTGTACCTTATTTTAATTCCACAGACTGGAAGCACTAAAACCAGTCACATGAAAGCAACAACTTGGTTGAAAAATGATTGCTAGCTACAGATAGGATCTCAAAGTAGATGAAGTCTACTCAACCTTGAGAGGAATTAGGAGATAGTTTCTCAGAAATAATTCTCACTCATTAATCCAGCTGTATTCTACATTACTACAATATACAAAGAACAGCTAGGTGGATAGTCTAAATATATTATAATGCTTCAGCAACCTGAATTTCTCTGTTAAAATCGACAGCATCCAGTTCAGCGTGAGATGCTCCAGCTGAAATTCTGCCAGTGAAAATATGAGCAGAAAATACAAATGGATCACAGGTAAACCCCCTATTTACACATTTTTTTATCTTTGGCAAGAGCATGACATGGCTAAGTTGCTTAAATCAGTTAAAAAGCCCAAGGAATTTAATAGTTCTGCTTAGAGTGCAGGGATGTGTCATGGAGCTAATTTACTTGGGCCCTAGGAAAGTCAAGAGAATCACACAAGCCTAATGTGGGCCATTCCCAAGTTCCAAACAACTGCAGCACCTATAGTCAGCCCATGTTTCCTATCCAGACTGGATTTCCAAGCAGAAAATAGGACCTCCCTTGAGCATATACAGCAAATCTCTTTTCATTGCTTTTAGAAAGAAATAATTGCTCCAAGGTTACTTTGCTAATTAAACAAAGTTTGTGCTGGAAAAGCACAAAACATTGCTGTTCATTACTACTGTTTGCCTGGGCCAAAGCTCACAACAGGCTACAAAGTAGCCTGGGTGCTTGCCTGGAAGTTGTCAGACTGGGTTTTGTTTGTTATAATCTGCCTAAAACAGACACATAGTGAGTTTTGCTTCAATTAATTTGTTAACACAACATTTCACTTACTTTTGGAGGCTCAAGCAGGAGCTCATGGAAGGATGAAAGTCGTGCTTTTATGGCTTCTAAAACACTTTTGTTGACAGAATATGTGGAATTGCTCATGCCTGGAGGACAGATCTCTATATGGCCTTCAAATCTAAAATGCACACAAGCAAAATTGATAATTAGTACCAAAACTAGTTGTAAAACATCTCTGAGGTATGTAACAGTTCTGAAAGGGTGTGAAAATAACGAAGAGGAAAAAATGCAAAAACACAGGGTTACACACATATAAAAATTCAGTGTGATGTAGTGGTTGAACAAGAGATTTTCCCAAACACCAGCCCTACTACTTCTAGGTTTATTGTGCTTGAAATCTCCAAAATAGTTTTGAGATTAAAAGTTACATTACTATTTGCTTCATTGAAGCAGTTGAAGAGCTTCATGTACCTATCCGAAACAACCTATGTTGAATATACCAGAGAGCTCTGTTCAGCAGTTTCTCCCCATGAAGTTGCAATAACATTACAAATAACTTTAAAAAATGTCAATATTATGTCACTGCACTATACATATTTACTCTATTCCCTGTATCCAGAAACAAACTGATGAACTGTAGTTAGTCTGATGTGTCTATTGGCACTCATACTAGCCTCCAGAAAAAGCTGCAGAAAGTCCATTTGGTGAAAGTGTAGTAATGCCAACCATAATCACTTGATTTGCATTTTTACTCCTTCAGCTACAACAGGTCACAGAAATGGTTTGGTCACAAGCACAAGGAAGGTATTTGCTACTGCAGGCATAAACCAAGTGAAATAATAACACTTACGTCTGTCGTCTTGTCTCAAGTAAGGTCAATAGGATTTGGATTGCACTGACTATTGCAGATTCATTTTTTTCTTTATGAAAAATATTAGAGAGAAGTTGCTCTATGATTTCTTGTCTGAAAAAAAAAGCATTAGCAACAGATGAAACCACTTCAGGATACAGCTGTTAGCAGAAATAACTACCATTTGCCTACATAAAAAAGGGAGAAGGGAATACAGGAGAATCTTTTCTGGCAGAAACATATACTTCAATTAACTTAAAACAAGTAACAGAACAAAGTTGAAGTCTCCTGTATTTAGTCTGCACAGTATCAAGCTGACCTCCACATGTAAGATATCATTCAATTGGGCAGCACAGAAAATAATTCAATGAGACAAATCCCCTCCCACATTCTCCACTAGAAAATCCTGTAGGTGTGCTCTGCTTACTTGCCAAGTTCTTTTTCATTACACAAACAAAAGATGGGCAGTCAAGAAAGTTCACCTGAAAAGAGCTCGCCATTTCTGAAGGTTTTCAAGATCCAAAGTTAAAAACTAGTTTCTTATGAAGTGAGAATAAAATCAAAAATTCAAACCAACTTACTTCTCTAAACTTGCAAGCAGTGGATCTGGTTCTGAACTGTTCTGTACTTGCAGCATCTGGTCTCTGCTTAGACGAATAATTTCACAGAGTGACTGTGATGCATTTGAATGTCTCTGAAACAGAAAAACAGCACTTTTCACTACAAGAATAACAACATGCTGGACACTAATTCTTCAGTTAAAAAAGGTGAAAGCTTCAACACAGACAAGAGCTCTCCCACCCAAAAAACATTCAGGTAGGAGCTTTATGCCATAACTAACTCTTAAAAAAAACAACAAAAACAACCACCTTAAAGCATGAGGTAAGAATCTATTTCCAATATTAAGGTGGTAAAACACAAGAGCTGAATCTTCCAAGAACTTCAAGTATGCCTCACCTTCAATACAGATCTCAAAAAGGGGGCAGGAAGGTGAATGAAACCATACAACCTTCCTAAAATAACCTAAATGCTTAATACTGAAATGAGCTTATTGAAAAAAGCAAGCAGAGAACAGGAGAAGTTCTAACACCATGTTGTACAGCTGAACAGATAGACTCAGGAGAGTGCCACTGATGCCTCAAGTTTTAGTTTTGGTATTTTTCAGCTCCTGTACCACATTAGTGTGTAACTCTGAACTTCATATAGAATGTTAGTAAGCTCTCTTCACAGTTGGGTCTGACAAAACAATCCTTCCAGGCCTGAGAACCAAAGTCACCATCACAGCCTCAGGCCCAAAAGGTATAAACAAAAGTGAATCGAGGGTGAGAAGCAAACCAAGGCAATGTGACTTCATTACCTGAAGCTATAATTGGACAATTAACCTCAGACATGCAAATAGACCAAACGCATCTGTCTGAGAAAACTCATGACCATCTTCCATCCTGGGTGTAGCCTCTGTGAGGCTCCTGCACTGCCCAAGGTGTATCTGTTTGAGGCCTTTAATAAACCCTCACTTTATCCTCTAACTCTGTCTAGCCTCTGTTCTAGGTAGACACTCCAAGGCATCATCACACCTATACTTACATCCTCATCTTGAGATGGGTGTACGATTTCCACAAGCCGCTGGATAATTCTCTCCTCATTCAGCCACTGTAAAAATGTTTGTGGATGTTAATTTTACTTGGGAAAAATTCTTATTAAATTAACTCACGCAATTGAAAGTAGCCTTTAGACAACTGCCACAAGTCATAATGTAATACTTCTAAATAAGGATTAATAGTACTTCAGCAAAAAAAAGTAAAATCAGCATTTCTGAGCCATAGTAAAAAAGAAAATCTTAGGCTAATTTCAACAAACTTTGATGCCAAAAGTGTGTTTGGTAATGTCCGAAACAATTTTTAAATTGCATCTGTCAGGTATAAGTCAGGTATAAAGACCACAAAAGAGACCAGCCACTCAGGTTCTAAGCTGTCCCCAGCAGCACTGGGGTTTCACCGGAAAAGTATTGGCAGCTCAGAAAAAAAAACCAAAACCAAGAACAAACAAACCAACCAAGAAACCCACAAAATATCACAAACAAACAAAACCCCACACACCTATTTTCAGTATATTCAAGAAATAAACTTCGTAAAGCCAGCAGAAATTAGGCCAGCTTAGAGTTCACACTTGTCAGACAAAAGTTCTGTGATATTTTACTTACATTTAGCACTTCTTGCCGGGGCTGTGGAGGTTCTATGCAAGTCAGTAGCCTGAGCAACAAGTCCATGATAGCAGAGGTCCCTATGTGCTTAATAATGAGGTCAACAAAATCATGCTTCCTCTTTAAAAAATCCACAATCTGGAAATGAAAAAGTAAGCTTGTATTTCCTTTATGTATTTTACAAGACAACTTACACCAATCACTTTTAATTTCACTCTCCTAGCAAACTGACAAAATAGATGAGAACTTCTTAAAAACTTCTGCCACTTAAACCCTGCAGTACAAGACAAGACAAAATAAAAACCAGGCAGAGAAGAGCAGAAGTGGCACAGGGCAGATCCACACTACATGCAGTGTGTCCTGGGTCTCCTCTCAAACCCAACTTGCTGACCATAACCTACTTATAATCCAACGCAGGTTTTCCTTTTGATATTAATCAGTCTTGTCTCTATTTAGTGGGCAAAGCTCAACACAGTAAAACTATTAATACAAACAGTATCTCAGGTTTGAGAGTCAAGTCATTGCAGCTGTTCACAGTATTGGACCCCATGCACTGAGTACAAGAGCATTTCTGAGCAAGGACTCCAAATGTTTCTCTCCTCGTTCTAAATAATTCTTCACACCAAGTCAGAATCACTATCACTGATTCAAGTAATTTACATTTGCTTTTAACAGCAATAAATGCAAATGTGATCATATAAAACACTGAGCTAAGCTAAGCCAAAAGGTAGGCACTCACACACTGATTGCATAAATAGCTCAGGCAAATCTGAATCAAACACATCCTACTCATCCAAGTGTATATTTTAATTGTGTGCATAATGAAAAGGTGTCCTCAGCTAGGATGGAACCTGAATGTTCTCTTTTCACTCTGCTGCTATCCCCCAATTGTGTAGTCTTAAAGTGGAATTGCTGAGTTCTACAGCTTTATCTGAGTACTTGTTAAATTGGCAAGTTTGTAAATAGTTACCTGTTCTGGTTTTCTGCTGATAAGAATACTTAACACCTTGCTGAAGAAACTGGCCAGTAGAGGGTTTAGAGGAGATTCATTTAAGAGGAAGCTGTACAGTTTCAGGAGTAAGGATTCTTCTTCTCCCAACCTATCATTGATCTGTGACACATCTGATGTAAGCAGCTCACATGATATGTTTGGGTATCTGGGGAAAAAGAAAAAATTACCCATCACTCATACTTCGGAGTTCTCATACTTTGAGCTCTGAATTCAGAAGCTGGTAAATGATCTGGGTTGGTCTACACTTAAGTAGCAAACTAACACAAAGCAATAAAACCACACATTCAGCCTGCAAGCTCTGTTTTCATTTAAGAAGGGCACTGCTTCAATCTTCAGTAGCAATTGGGAAGGAAGAAAGTTAAGAAAGGAAAGAGCAAGCTTTCATGTCAAAACTAATTGTTAAATCCATCTCTTGAGGTACTGACTTCTTATTTGCTTCAATTTCTAGCTCTACTAGAAGCATTTACAGGAGGCTTGGTTTACCAGAAATGGACAATTTACAACTAAGACTGTAGCTTATTTCACATTATTTTAACACACCATTTAAAAAAAAAAAATTCTTTCTGTAAGAACAACACTAAAATAGGCCAAAAGCAATAGAAGTGCTGCTTTTCTACAAACTGCTAGATGGATCTTGAGTTTAAACCTTCTCAGCAAGCCAACAGTCATGGCCATACTCTGGAAAGGAAAACCCTTTCATTTAGACCCAGAATTTTAACCCTAAGGACATTCGTCCAAAGAGTACCACAAATCTTCTAAAAGGCATCTTCAAAACATCTTACAAGTCAACAAAACAAAGCTAACCATTCAGTTTTACTACCCAAAAAAGGGTTTCTCATTCAATTATTTTCTTAATCACAACTACAAGATTCTTAATGAGAGTTCTGGTTGGACCTTTTTTTGGCAACTTCTTTGGACATGAATTGATTTTGGAAGCATTTGTGGATAAGAAGCTTCCATTTGAAAACTATATTAGAATGATTTACTTAGAAGTTTCATGAAGCCTCTTGAAAACATACTTAATCTAAAACACACCAATACTGTATTATACACAGGGATTCACACTATCAAATTAACTAGATTTATTTAGTCCTCTTTCCACCTTCCAAATCTCCCCAATCCCAAAAGTTTCCTACTTATATCGAATTTTTTCATCCATGTCTTGAGATGGCTCTTCAATAATAAATGAAACTAAGTCTTCCAAACATTCTGACTTCAGCAGAAACTCTATAAGTTTGCGATTCTGAGCCTTGCACTCCTGTAGAACATCCTCTTCATCCATCAATTCCTTCAGTGTTACATCTTCTCTCTCTAGAAGTGTATCTATGTGCGATGATGAATGGAGATCAAATTTCCAAAACATGCTGGTCTGTGTAAGAAGAAATGCAGTATATTAGCAGTAGCCATTATTCTAACATCCAAAGGTAAGAGTTAGGCAAGGTTTTACTTACATGAAAGGAACATGCTGATTTGCATTAAAGAAAAAGGTATGAAATTTGCTTTTCCCATTCCTTGTTTTTAATCTATGCATTGAGTCAGAGATTTACAACGATTTGCTCAGCAATTAATCAAGCTGGGTGAAGATGAAATGGACAGAGAATAACTGCACTGAAATACCACCCCCACCATTGAAGAAAACATCTATAAAGGCAGAGGAAACAAAGGAATTTTAGCTTGCAGGAAGCACACTTCAGAGTGCAGGAGCTAATTCCAACACTATGCTAATTGTCCCTGCCTCCACAAACTTGACAGAGGAGGAATATCAAAGGCCAAGTTTGTGTTACACGAACATGTCAAGGGCAGTGGCTCCAACCACTGAAACACTCTAAGAGGCTGTAACAGATCTGTAAGAATGAACAATTTCACCTTTTCCTACTAAATATTTTGGCACCTCTATATTAATTCTATTTCTCCAAGACACCTTTTGAACAATTGCTACTGAGACAACTGTGCTACCAGAAAAAGAGTATTTCAGTCTACAGTATATGCAATAAATTCTTGCTTTCACCTCTCATTAAGCTCCATACAAATGCTTCATTTCCCTCTAGCCCTGAAAACAGGGCTTTTACATGACATTTGACTTCTGATATGGAATTAACTGGGCCTATATGAATGCAGATTTTAAGGACTGAAAAGAGATACTAGAGATACTAGATCACAGTAAGAAAAACTTTCCTTTCCTTAAAATTGAAAGCAGCAGTTTTGAGTAGCACTCAAAGAAAGAAAGAAACACTCCTCTTGCTTCTTTAGTAAATATTTTCCAAACGTGAAAGATTAATTCAATGTATTAGTTACTGTTGTGCATTAGCAATATCAGCTGTGAGGACATGTAGTTAAGGCAGGGAATTTCAGTGAATAGTATTATTCTAGCAAGGACACTTCTGTAAAGTGTAGGCTATATACAGGAGCAAGCTTGAAGGCAATAATCCAAGTATGCTGCTGTCATACACTCAAAACACCCCATAAAATTAGAATAGAAATATCCAATTCTTTTGCAACTAAGAGGTAGCATTTAAGCACTTATTTCCAAGTTAAAATTAATTCAGCATGCACAATACAGCTGCTTAGAACAGCTTTGTGTCAAATTTAGTACTTGAGCAGCTTGGAAACAGAACCAACCTCAAGGACCTAGCAATACCTTTGTGTGCACAATCTCTTGACTAGCAAGATTTTCAGTATTCAGACTAAATATTTTAACATTCGGTATATTCACTATGGAGACATTTTAATTGCTTTGAAGGTTTTAACTGTTGCTTTAACCACTACATACTGATCACCTTACTCTGCTTAACCTTTTTTCCTAAGTTATAACATTCATAACTGGCCCTAAATTACACAGCTTTCTATTTATAAACATAAGAGTTCAAACAAAATCAATCAGGCAATGTACAGATTTATTCAACTGCCATATTGGTACTAATCTAACATCCCATGCAAGTATTAAATCATTAGGAAGCAGAAAAATTTATTTTGTACCAAAAGCATTAGTCAACTTTCAAGCAGGGTTTAACACACTTGCTCTTACAAATTAGCTTAAATCAACTTATACAGTTATGAAAAACACTAGCTTGTGGGTAATGCAACTTACATACACACTTATTATAACAAAGTGGAACCAGTGCATTATTAAAGCCACAGGATATTTTTTGATTGGGATTTTTAAACCTCTAGAAAGCAGATCAAATCCCTCTCCTTGGCCCAATCAGTGAAAGTACCATCCTCATAACTAACTACTTTCCATGCTAATTCCAGTTGTAAAGACCTCTGTGATGATTAATGCTCATTTCAGTAGCTTCAATGTATTTCTCAGTCAGTTATTTCAAGAGAAATTCAGCAGTGGAAAAGAGCAATAACAAAAAAAAGAGGCGTACTACTGCAAACATGTTACTGTGTTATTTCACAAACTGTCTCCCAGGCAAGCTCTTTTAGGGGATGCTCCCTCAACATGTCAGGTGCCGGCCACAGATTATTCCATCACTTCTCAACAGGAGCCCAGGTCCTTTGAAATAAGGAAAAATAAACAACATAAACTGTGCCAAAAGGAAAGTCCAGGAACCCTGAAGAGAAGAGAATCTTCTTAGGCATTATTACTGACAGTAATCTGAAATCAGCCTAGCATAGTTTTGATTGGAAGTTTTAAAATCAAAACATGTTACTGCTATTTTTCTCAGAGCTTACTGTTCTACCCTCCCTCCCAAAACCTACTAATTCTGAAATTCTGAATCATCATAATGCTTTTTCAAATTTCAGTCCCATTAACAGAGTCGGCATTAGGTCTTCTGCCTAAACTCACAAGTGTGTTCCTTCCAAAACTTCACTACCTGCAAATTTACAAAAAAATCACTGTATTACTCAATACACTGTATTATTACAAAAATACTCAAATGTATTACTCCCAATGTTACTTTATTTTCAGTCAGAGCAGAAAAAGACATTTGGACTCAATGCAAGATACAAAAGACTTCCAAACACAAGACACGCTCAAGATTAGAAATTACAAGAAGCAAAATAATCCAAGATGGTGTTAAAAACTCTCAGATATGGAAAGACAAAATGTGTTAAAAATGGTAAAGATGCTGCATGTATTTGACAGTCTTTTGTAAGATGTTAGTTTTCTGTAATGTCTGGAAGTTCCCAGTAACCAAGACTGACATCCAGTTCATTAAACAGTACTTATGAAAGTTTACGTCAACTTGCTGATGCACAACTTATGCCAATTCAAGATCCTGAGTAACATCTAATATCCAGAAGAATATTGCCTTGTTTTTTCTTAATTAATATTATCATCAGATTCTTCCCTGAATGAATGGTGAATAGCATTCCAGGTAATAAACACTTGACTTAAATCTGAAAAGAAAAAAGCAGTTCAACAAAGCAAAGAAAGCCTGCTTTCAACTGCTGGCATACAGGTAACTGAAATTCTCACTTTTATTATGTGCTAAATGGAAGAAATAAACCTTACAAACAATTGTTTCAGACCAAGAAGGAAAATTAAATCTTCTGTCTGTTACAGGGAAAGAAAACCACACAAGCTTTTTTAACAGTAACTAATCAGTGGTTCTTTCTGAGGATCAAGCGCTTAAGTGGCATTTCCATCAGAAAAAGCTGGTAACAGTTGTATCACAAAGTCTCTCTGTAGCTTCAAGTGACAGCAGCTGTCACACACCTTTCCTCAATAGACACGTTCCTGTTTTCAAGCTACCAAACTAAGATGTCCATTCTAGTCAGAAAAGTATATGGTTTAATTTTGGACAGTGTCTCCTATACTGAACCTTTTACAAAACAGACTAACAAGTCTTTAAGGCATCCAGAAATCTTTTATAGTAAATAAGAAAACTAAAGTAAGCTGTTCCTTTGAGTTGAACTTTTAAGCATCATACTGAGGTTAAACAAACATGAGAAGGATGCTTTACACCGAGTTCCTTCCAACTCGGTACCTCAGATTTCCACATAAAAGTTGAGTATTGGCAGCTCCAAACAGACATGGGCATCTAGACCAGTGTAGAAGGATAACCAGAAGGATTTCAGTAACCAGGTGAAGGTTCTTTACCTGACAACTACATAGATGTCACAGGCATGAAACACAGAGCTTCAGTAGGAACTTCACAGATTTTACTGCAATGCCCAGTTTCATTTTTCAAGCAAGAGAAACTTTAAGCATATCAGTGTCAAGCTGAAGGTTCTGTAGTATGTGAAATTCTGAGAAATGCTACATATAGAGTGGTAACAACCACTGCATTATAAAAAAATCAAACTCAGAAGCTGTTACTTTCCTTTGTGCACTATTACATTTTTTTACTATAGGGTTCAAGTACAGAGATGGAAAAGAAAATCAGTTACTTTTGCACCAACAAATATTTCCACTATTGAAACAAATCTTAAGTGATGTAGCCTACTTCAGTAAAACAGGATTTATAATTTCTTTGCAGCAACTAGCAAAAGCCAACCTAGTTGTTGGATGCAAGGAAAGCAACCACCAAAGGAGTCCTCGATTTTAAGATGGTCTTGCACTTCTTAATGATAAAAGCATTTCCAATGCAAAGAATCTCTTGCTTCCTAAAAACCAAGTAGGTAGGTAAGTTTAAGGAAGGACAAAGTAATGATACAGATAATTCATTAAGCTTTTATCATGAAAAATTTTGGCAGATTATCTTCTAAGACCTTTATATACATTAAGAGATTTATTTCAAATGCTAAGCATGCCCTTCTGTCAGCTTCACATAACCTCACCTAGTTACTACCCGGGTTTAGTCAGATTCCAGTTGGGGCAGAGGGTCCCCTTTCTCCAACCAACGGACAGTAATAACACACTGTCCTAACATTTATAAAGTGCTTATTTTGACACTGGAAGTGGACCATCTGTTCAAAACAAAACTAAGCATGAATGCACATCTGAAAAAAATTCAGAGCTGAAGAGAATTACCAGTGAACAAAAATGACAGGAGACACTCTAATTGCTACTTTTTAAACTGCCTGTTGTACTCTGCTGAGTATCACCCATTGTAAATCTGCTGTCTACAGCTGCCTGTCCTAACTTACTTTGAATAAATTTCTTTTCAATCAGAGCAGTGAGGTTCACTGAGTACTATTAGCTAGAAAGATGTGAGTTGGTGTTCAAAATCCCTAGATTTAATTACAGTACTTTACAATTACACCCAGTATTCACGAAAAAATAAAGGCAGTAATAAAGGAGAACTTTCACAGTACAGTTGCTACATTTCTTAAACAAAATGTAGTATCAATTTCACATAGATTAACCGTCTCAAGTGAACACAAACTAATATGTAGCTGTTTCTTCAGTGTCAGAACAGCCTATTCACATCACAAACTTGAGACCTAGTGAAGAAGAAATACTTCCTTATCTATAAAAAGCTAGTGACGTTTCAAAGAAAATCTGTGGAGAAAGGAGCAAAGAAATGGTTTGAAATTAACAGGAATTAAATAGAACAGAAAATAGAAACACCTATACCTCAACAATAATACATACTTCTAATACCATGCACATTCCTTCCTAGTCCACAAGCATAACAAACTAGAAGAGATACTAAAAAGGAAACAAAATCAACCAACAACTCTTTCATGGAAGGCTAGGAGACTTTGTGCAGGCTGGCTGCACTTCCTTCTTCACAGCAGGATTTCTGGATGCTTCACCTCTTCTCAGCCACTGCTGGGCACAGGGGGCTGCAGAGTGGGAGATTACCAAGGATCTCTGACCCTCCTGCAAAACTGCCGCCCCTGTCTCATGCAGGGGACTCCAGACACAGGATGAAGAGCAGGCTGAAGCTTAGGCACAAGAGGGGAGGCAGACGACAGTCCCCATGCCCAATGAGCAGCAGGAACAGGGGAGGGATCCCTGAAAAGGAGCCCTCAGTCTACCTAAGCCTCCTTTTCCCACAGGAGTGCCTCTCTCAGGCCACAGCCTCCCCAGCTCCCAGGATGGCCATACTTAGCCACACACATTGCTGCCACAGTGACCTTCTGGTGTCATGACAGGATTCCTTCCAGACACCACACTCATTCACAGCACATACACTCCTCTGCTAACTACTGCTGTACTTTCAGAGGGTCACTACATCCTCTTGAGAGAAATGCAGGAGATGCCATGTGGCAGTCTGTTTTTGACTGGGAGAAAAACATGGCAGAAAACTCTATGAAGACAGACAGTGATCTCCTAACACTCTTTAACAAGGTGCCACCTCCTACTGAGGCAAGTTATTAAGTAGGGACTTTCACTCCCCTCTCAGACTTGAGAAGAAGCAGCCTGCTATTGCTACAGAACAGTTAAGAAGCAAAGTGAAATAACTTTTACCCTTATTTATCAAGCTAGTCTCCCTTATTTATGAATCCCAGCTGCACTCCTATCTAGATGGGAACTGTAAGAACACATTTGTGTATGCGTCAGCAGTGTACCCTTGTGGCCAGGAGAGATAATGGTATCCTAGGGTGCATCAGGAAAAGTGTGGCCAGCAGGTGGAGGGAGGTGATCCTGCCCCGCTGTTCAGCCCTGGGGAGGCCACATTGGAGTGGAGTGCTATAATCCATCTAGTCTGCACAGTTCAAGCAAGAAAAAGAGCTACTGGAGAGGGGTCCAACAGAGGCCACAGAGATGGATTCGACGTCTGCAGCATCAATTATGAGTAGAGACTGTGGAAGCTGGGCCTCTTTAGTCCAGAGAAGAAAAGACTGAGAGGGCATCTCATTCCTGCATACAAATATTAAGCTGGCTGCCAAGACAATGGTGCTGGACTCTTTTCCAGGGAGGTCAGCAACAGGATATGGAGCAATGGCCATAAACTAAATGACAAGAAGTTCCACCCCAACAAGAGGCAAGAGGAAGAATTTCTTTACACTGAGGGCGACAGAGCACTGAAACAGTCTGCCCAGGGAGGTCATGGAGTCTCCCTTTCTGGAGACAATCAAACCCCACCTGAGTATGCTCCTGTGTCACCTGCTCTAGGGGACCCTGCCTTGGCAGGGGGGTGAACTAGATGATCTCCAGTTCCTTCCAACCGTAACTATTCTGTCATCCTATGATCTTCTACATAATACATTATATATATATATATATACACACACATCATGTGCATCTACACCCCTCCATGACTGAATGCCCCAATAATCAATAGTTTTGACATGCTGAAATATGTAAATAAATCCAAAGTAGTTAAAGTTTACTCCAAAACACCAATTCCCCAAAATTCAATAGGTCAAAACTGTTTAACAGAGGTACAAAAATCAGGTGAAATCTACACTCTGCAGAGAATTTGCAAGAGCAGTTTTATACCAAGCAACAACTATATCCTCATCAATTCCTACACTGTCTCAAACCACAGGTTACTAAGTGTTAATAAATAAAGATCTTAATTACCTGCAATGACTACAAATTAAGACACTAATCTCTCCTGCCCAAATAGAGAAGATGAATAATTTTCTAGTAATTCCGTATCAACTGCCAATTACAAATTTAAAATATTCACTGGCCACAGAATTCAGTTAGATCTTTCCTATTCTGAATTCTTCCAATTAGCTTCAAAACAAAAATGAAGATATCTTTACACTAAGAAATGGACATGATTCCATAATAATAGAAAATGCAAGCTCAACAGTGCATAGCTATCCAGAAGACACTTTTGCACTGAAACATTAAGTTTAGTACCAAAAAATTCAATTGCAGAAGACAGTATTACTTCAATATAATAATCTATAAACATCACTCATACCTATTATATGTCAGATCACAAACACATTTGCTTTGAAACTCTTTCAAAAAGGTTGGGCAGCAGATACACTTCCTGGCACAAAAGCAAAACACTGTAAGACAAATAGAACATCCACAACAGCATGTCTGGAACACCCCTGATTGTCATAGTAAACCAAAGCAGAGTGGAGAAAGAAGACAGTGCAAGAGCAGGGTAGGTTAAAAGACCAAGTTAGAATCAGCCAGCTAGAAAGTAGTCAGAGAAAAGCTGCAAGCAAAGGGAAGGCATGGCCACAAAGCCTGAACCGAAGAAAGAACTGCAGCTTAGAAAGTGGTAAATGTGAACCTACGAAACCAGGAGACTTTAGCAGACATCAGGGACATGAAAAGCTTAAAATTTAAGTGGTTTCTGAATGCTTTAGGATAAGGCTTTATAGATGCAGAAGCTAAATCTACTGCTGTAGGCAAAGTTTAATAGTTTCTTACCTGTTAAACACAAAAGTTTTTAAAAAATTAAAAAATCAGAATGTTTTGTATTCTCTCAGGCTTCTTGCCCATTACAGGGTATCCTGGCAACAGCAAAACAATCTTTCAATCTACAGTACTAGCAGATTAGCAGCACTGAATTAGCATTGAATTAGATGAAGCAGATTTCTTCCTACAACGACAAAAAAAAAATTGTATAATTTAATGTTGTTAATAGATTCTATTCAATATCTTAACAACTGCATGAACACTAAGGACTGTTTTACAACAAATACAACAGGTGAACAGAGGGAGGGAATAACTTCCTAGGAAGAAAAGTATCAGTTCAGCGGAGCATACACTGAAAATAAAATTAAAAGCAGCATGTCATCTGAATTACTTATTTACTTTTAAACCAATTTTAACATTTCCCTCCATTTTTGGGAGTCAAAGAAACTTCTTTGTCTCACTGAAACTGCCTTTATAATCTGCATTTCACCGAAATCTAACACAAATTCAGACTTTTAAAAAAGAACTATTAACAATTTCCCATAAAGTAGCATCTTCAGATCTGGAAGATCTGAAATACCCATTACTAGAGCTTTCTGCAGTAGTTTTCTTCCTATCTTCGTAACTATTCCCTTCTATTAATGTCATTTATCCACAAACCTGCACAGAAATAACCTGAGAAGCATTAATAATGCCTGTTATGTTGGCACAAGTCTATAAAAAATTCAGCCAGTTTCAATCTGAAAACAGGCCAATTTCAAAAAAATCAACACAGACTACATCCAGGCTTCCAAAGTAACAAGCTGAATTAAGACAGTATTCAGTCATCATAATGAAAATCTCTACTTTTGATAGTTTAATATTTTTTTTGCTTTACACTGGAAGAATTAAAGAGCTCTATTAGGTATCCTTAACTGGCTTCAGACTGACACTTATCTGTCTGTGCTTTAGTCAACACTAAACAGGCTATATATCATCCTACAGACTGATCAGACTGATTTTTCTTTCCAATTAGCTGTTTGCAGTAGTAGCAGGAAGAATTTCTACAACAAAAATTCACCTTCACTTTCCAGCACCTTAAGGGTCTTTTTGATTTTGCTTTTGAACACAGGTTTTGAGCAACACGATACTTTGGTTTCTTTTGAGAACATTGTTTATGGAAAATAAAGTACTAGCAACTAAAAAGGGTAACAAAATTAGTGGCAGGCTTATCAACTCAGGTCAGTGACTACCCACTATTTGGCTGAGAAGCTCTGTCACCAGTTTGTCAGTGTATCTTCAGCTAAACACCCAAACTATTCACCTCAAAAGCATTTCAAGTATTCTGCCAAAGAGAAGAATGATTTTACACCTTCCATGTTAAAGATAAGGAACTGTGTCTTCAAAGCTGGTTTTTGATCTTTGCAGGTAATTTAACAGATGGTCTGTGACAACCTAAAGATTATAGATTTAAATAATAACTTGGGTTGGAAAGGACCTTAAAGATAATTTCTCAGGTTATTTTAGTTACCAACATACACATGAACTGAAGCTCAGTGTAATACATTGACCATAATTCTCCTAAAGGTCTTTTAAATGCATTTTTTTCACCTGCAGACCCTCAGGTCTCCATGCCTGACAGATTTGCCAATCCCCTGTGACTTAAGTGATGAACTAGAGCAGAAAAGGTAAACAAATTTTATGGACTCAGTTCACTTTATTGAAGTTTTCTAAAATGCAGAAACAACAACCTAGAAGTATATCTATGTTCCAAAGCAGAGCTCCAAAAAGGAAGAGAACATCACTTCTTCAGTTATGTCATGTGGAAACAAAGTAAGAAGCCTGCTTAGCTTAAAGTACTTTCAGAAGAGTTTACACATTCTTAACATGCACAGATTTCAATTACTAGTAGAACTATCCAAATGAAAACCACTATTATTACTCCCCTCACAAGGATATGTTATTTCTCTACTCTGTTTCTCCAAACAGAGAAGACTTCAGTGTCTAAATACCATGGCACAGCACTAAGAACAGTTGGCTTCTGAATTCAATACAGTAGGGATTACATAGTAAATTAGAGACACCAGTGCAATCAAAATTAGCAAGATACTTGGAGTGCACGTATTACAGCATACCCTGTGAATGGTGTGCCACCAGAACCCTGCTTTGATCAATCAGGACTCTTTCAGTCCACCTCAGAATCTGCAAGAACAGAGAGGCTGGTCCAAAGACTGACTTACACTTAGTGATACATATGGTTTATTAACTCAGACTCTTTCTCTCTGCAGCACAGATTAGGTATTGCATTATGAAAAAAGGGACAAACCCCCACCCCCAAAAACCCATAGGAGTTCTTTCCATAAATAACATAAGAGAAGAACCACCTGGCCAGATGAGGTTCAAGTCCATTTAAATCTGACTTTCCTACATCCAGGGATGGCCTAAATTCATCAATACTTCAGTCAAGTTAATACAGTCCTGTCATGAAGAAGTATCAAATGATGGAAGGTCCAAATCTTAGACCTGAAGGCAACATGCAAAGGCAGGATGGAAGTATTGTCATGTGTACAGACCAATTACATTCAAACACAGAACTGTGGAGACTCATCACAGCCAGGACCACACCCATGTTCATGTCTATCTCATATACTCAGAAAATAAAGCAAGACACAACTGTGATCTATCTTCACATGACATGCAATAGTATGGCAAAGTCTGTTTTAAGTATTATCTAACAAACTTCATCCACACATTTTTAGGTAAGAGAATCACTGTATGACCAGTTGCCATAAAGAGGACTAAACTGATTTTATTAATGCTGCATAAACTGGGCCATGTCTGTTTCTGAAACCATTCCCATGCATTTCTATTGACCCAAACACTGAAACCAAACAAGTGTCTCTATAGAAACCAATGCAAGATTTGTGCATCCCGGTAAAAAAGTGCAAGAACTGCAAGCTCCTGGATAGTGCTGCTCTTACAGTAATTCACTGCATTGATTGACTTATATAACTTCATATATCTGAAATAAAGTTGTTACATAAGCTTGATAAAACCACTAGCAGAACATCAGCATTTCCTCTGGAATGTCAGGGCCTGCACTACAATTAATAAAGGGAACCACCGGACATGGGATGGTTTAGTTCTATCATCTCTCTGGCCCAGAACAACCCAAGAATCTTTATGCAACACACATGAAAGACAGCTGAAGCACAAAATAGTAGAATTTTTTCCCTTCTTCCACTGGCTTACGGGCCCAGAAAGATCCCTCAGTGAAATTACATTCTAGCAATACAAAACTGTTTAATGTAACATTATGCAGAGCACTGTGAAATTGTAATTTCCAGCTCAGATTGTTCCTTACCGCACCTCTCCAAATGTCAAGTAAGAAAAATGTAAGTAAGGTGCACTCCTGAGAACACTCATGTGTTACCACACAATCTGGAACATCTCTTCGCAAAAACTTTTAAGTAACCCCTTGGACAGATGGTTCTCAAAGAAACTTGACCTGTAAGTGTTGTCTACAACCATCAATTTGGTAGTGGTGAGAGCTGAAAGGCCAAGATATTGCTGCATCTGAACTAGTCTAGAATTCTCTTTTGTGAACTAATTAAGTTCATAGAAAAGTCTTCATGATAACCAAGGCAACTTTTAAACACAAAGAAGCATCTCACTTAGGTCACACCTAAACTTTGAATGCTTTGGCTCTCAGTTTCGAACACCTTGCTTTATAGGATACATTTGTATGCTGAAATGTCACCATCCACACTCAGAATGAGGACTGAAATTCCTTATGGTCCTTCACAGGAGTGCTTTAGGATGCTAAATTGGCTTAGGCAAAGCAGCTTTGTTCTACCCCTTGCTGTGCAGTCACCCTCTGCTGGCTCCCCAACACTGAGGAAACTTCTGCCAAGACATTTCCAAACAAAAAAACCCACTCCAAAAGTGGCAAATGCCGGAGGAAGAAGGGAAAAGAGTTCTGCCATGCCCATGAGCTCAAAGGGCCCATCAATCACCAGGGCCAGTGCAGCCAAGGAGGAGGCGCAGTGCACCATTAGGGACAGTGAACTCAGGATCTGACTGTTCCATCTTTGCCCTAAATTATACCACCTCCAGCCTGCTCAGGATTACAAAGTACAAGCTCTCCTGAATCTGATAACTAAGATGGGTGATGTAGAATTTGGACAATTCAGCATCAGTACTACTTGTTGTCTCAACCAGCTGATAATTTGCAAGTGTAAATGAGTCCTGAATTCCTGTACTGGAAATGCAAAAAACCTCAGTAATACCGACTCACTGCTTTAGCAGTAAATTCAACTTTTTTGTTTGAGCATTTTAGAAACAACTACTGTAACTTAAAGACACGGCCTTAAGTTGAAAGGCACCAATTTTACCAGAGGTTTCTTTTATAAGCATTTGTTTTATTCTGTTCACTGTATTAGTTCAAAGACAGCGTGGGTTTGCATTTTTTCCTCAAGTTCTTCCTCCTATTCCCCTTGTGGATTAGGCCTTGAAAGTTGGACATAAATCAAATTTTGAGGCACATGAAAAATACACGGAGGTAAATAAAAGCTACTTCAGCAACTTCTAACCAAGACACCAGGGTTCTTTCTGAATAGACAGTTGCATTCATGTCTATTATTTGCTTTAATTTTTTTTCATGCAAAATCCCAGTCTTGTTAAAAAGAATACTTAAAGACCATGTGCAGTTCAGAAAGGGAACTCAGCAGCTTCTAGGAGCACATCAATGTTTTGCCTCCTGAAGCTCCAGTCAGCTACAGCTGCCAGAACTGGAGTGGACACTTGCATGAAGACAGCAACTTCAAAATTAAATCCAAAGCAATTTGTAACTTCTTGCTTAACTCTTCACTTTCATCAAAGGTTTCTGGGACCTGTTGTTCAGGTAACTTGAATTTTCATTGTAAGTTACATGAACTGCACTAGTTAAAGGCTCTGGGCAAGACTATCTTCCTGGTTTTCCTCATCCTAAGCTTTACAAAGCCATTAAAACAAGTTCTAACAGCTGCAAGTTCTCAAGTTCTTTTAATTAGGATATCAAGAAATGTTACCATATCCTGAAAAAAATGACAGAACTATTCAACCCACCCTACACGCACACAGAAGCTAAATATTCCCTTAATGACAGTATCATAAACATGTTTGCTTTTCAAAATTAAAGTTAGAATCCCTAACACTCTTCAAAAAGCGTTCAACTCTAACATCATGAAAAGAAAAGTTGAAGATACTTCTTCTTTTAATCTTTAATTTAAGCAAGTTAAAACATCTTTTATTTTGATTTGCTCATGGACAAAGACTACTAAAATTATTTGATTTACCAAAGAGCTTAAGCCTCATCTATACTTTTTCCTGCAACACCAGCATTTTCAAGTTTAACAATACAATCCTTAGGACAAAAGTAGAAAAGTTCATCCAATGCCAAGCAAGAGAAAAAAAAAAACACAGAAGCAGCACCAAGATACAAGGAGAGTGATACTACTTTAGCATATTCACTTCTTTAGATTTGAGTATCTGCATTTGACAAAATGCTTTAGTGCCACCTGAATCTTCCCCAGCCTAGTGCAAATCTTACAGCTTTATTTGAGCCTTTAACCAAACAAGAACACAACTTTCCTCCACACAACATACCCTATATATTCAGGGAAAACAGTTTCCCCATCTCTGCAGATATCCTGAGGATGAAGGTAAGTACTTCGAAAAGAAAAATATTTTAATACATGTGGAATGTGAATTAAGTACTTGATGCTGAACAGTCAGATTAATTTATCACTCAAAGACTGAGACAGCTGAATAGTGACTCAATATCCTCCTTCTGTAAATGTAGAGTGCTACAAAGACAACTGTCCAACGCCACTTACACAATGAGCATTAAAAAAGCACGACCAGCTTGACTTTTCTGAGACTCATCTTAGAAAACTAAGAAAACAATGCTCTAAATGGGAAGAGTTCACCAATTCTCAGCTATGTAAGTTTAATGAATTACCGTCATTTTTATTTAGGTACGTGCAAGAATAAGTTCCAGAAAAGAAATTAGAAACCCAGCAAAATCATGAAACTTCAGTGCAAGAAGCCTTCACAGTGAAGTTTGAAGTGACTATTAAGCTAATGCTATCTATCTTTCCCATTCCCCAGGACCACAGGCAATTCATATTTTGGAGACTCCAGCAATGGAAGCTTTGCCGTGCTGTGGTTTTACACACCACATGTCACAGAGAGTAATGACACAACATTTTTTAGGCACAGGTGCCTCTGGTGTCTCAACTGAACAGAAGTAACACCTTCATTGAACTCTTCTATTTTGCTGGACAATAATATAAAAATCAAGACTGCCTAACAGAATAAGACACCTTCCTCCAAGTGAAACACCCTAGTTTAATGGAAAAAAAAAACAACCCTGAAGTTCCATTAAAAAAATGCCAAACCTACTATTTTCTCTGTGATCTTCAAAACAATCTTTTTTAAAATCTACTTCAATGCTTCTCTTTAGAGTATAAGAGAAGCAGATTTGTTTGAGTGCCTTTCAGAATTCTACTGCAGTTGCAAGTGGCAACTACGGGGCAAGTCTGTCTCAAAGATTTAGCAGCAGTTCTTAGTAATACTGTTTCCAAAGGGTGATCAGTGATTTTTTCACTGAAGTGATCATCAGCTGTGCAATACCATACATACATACTAGTATGTACTTCCAAAAAGAGTTTAAAAAACCCATTCAAGCAATATGCCACAGTTAAGGGACACAGTGTCCTTTTGAAATGACTCTTCCTTCAACTAGCTGTCTTTTCTTTCATTTCCTTGGTGCCTTTTCAAGAGACGGCTATCACAAAGTAACTCACCACAGTACTTTCTGCCATTCCTTCCTAAAAGTTTTCTTTTAACTACCAAGCTATCTGCCAACAGTTTTCCTCTGCTGCAAGAGGAGCCTCGGCCAAGTGTTACTTTACAAACTAGGAATTACTGAACACACACTGTTAAAACTAATCCCAATGCAAGACTGAAAACAGCACCGATAGGTTATAGTTCCACACAACTCAGGGACGCTTCTGTGCCCTACGCCTACTCAAGGGATTTAAAGCATAAAGTTTCAAAGAAGCCAAGCAATTCAAAATGCAAGCTCAGAATTTAAAATTATATTTATTACAGCATTACATGATAGAGCCCTAAAGAGAAATACTCTGCTGAGCCAAAGACTTAGAAACCAATTGACTTCAGACCTTAAGTCTTCTACCCTTTTCAGTAACATTTAGGGTTCCACACAGACTTTGATCAAGACAGTCTCATTACTATTCCAAAAAGCCAAGTGGCACAGAAATTAACCTAGTTTGAAATGCCTTGAAGTCTATAACAAGACTCCTTAGGTGGTTTCACTCAATGATCACTACCTACAATATTTATTTTTTAAATTACGTATTTGGATAACCTATAATCCCTTCTTCTTATGAGGATGAGATCAGTACCATATTACAATTTTTTATTTTCCCTATAAATAATTTTATTCCTGGCTGCATGGGGCTACAATTTCAATCTGGGAGGGAAAAATCCCAACCCCACTGCATTCTAATCTCCAGCCTTATGGCTAGGATTGCAAGTCAAACTTAGCATTCTCAATTCCAGAAGAGGGGAAGACTGGACCAGTGCATTTCAAAGAAAAAAAATCTCATACAAGTATTAACATCATTGCTTTCCCTTACGCCCTAAAAGGCATCCAGTTTCCTACAGTGAAAAACATCTGCAGGTGTTTCCTATAATAAATAAATATATAAATAAGTAAATACATAAACCCCATGGGTTTTTCAGACTTTGAATTTTTTTCCACAGACTCCTTCAAACATAAAAGATTCAGAATTACTCTTGTCTGCCTTCAATATTTTATCTCTCCAATTCCAATCCAGGCAACTAAATTCCCTAGTCAATAACCAAGGCATTAGGGATTAATTTATACTTATAAGTTGCCTTTTTGCAAACGATAAATTTGCATTTTTGAAGCAGAGCATCCAAGCCAAGTGTAGCTGGTACTCAGTTTTGCTATGTTAAGGTTCTTCGGTTTTTGTTCTCAAAACAAGTCATATTTGAGTACAACAGGAGGGGATACTGGACAAGGCAAACACAGGAAAAAAAAACAAGTGCCAATCTATGAGTGAAGTCTTATTAAGATAACTGCACCTGGCACAACTGTTGAGTAATTAAAGCAATCAAGCATTAATGGGTCAAGAAGTTGTAAGTTCAGTCTTCAATCACGTATTACTTGTATCTGAAAAATGTATAAACTTTTATATTGTGACTCCAGAACTAGAGAGCCTTAGCACTTACAGCACAGGCAAGCAGCCTGAAAAGACACATTTAGTTTTTGATCATTAAGAAATACAGATCTCTCATTAATGTTACCTTTACCTCCTCCTTTATCAAACAAAATTCACTAGATATAGTGTTCAGTGAACAATTTTTTGCTATTTAGACACGGATTAAAGTCATAAAAAAGAGCTCATCATCAGCATCAAGTACACACTGAGAAGGATCCTTCGATGAATGTTTGCTTGTCACAGCCAAAAGGAAGAACTGATACTTCACAGCCAGATCACTGTACCTTCCACAGCTGTCCCTCACAGACATGAAAAGACACCTACATGTCATTACCCCTCAGAGCTGCCATCAGCAGTGACAAACTCCTCCTTTGTCATAGCCAGAAAGAACACAGAAAGACAAACATGGCAGACGGGAACAAAACCCTTGTGCTGTTGCAACTTCTAGGTGCACTTCCGTCCAGACTGCTCAATATTGACATGAAATGGACATTGAGTTCCTAGAGAAAGCTGCTTACATCAGCAGGAACCCCCTCTTACTAAAAAGTGGGTCTGTTCCTGCCAACACCACACCTTTGTTTTAGCTGTCTCTAAACTTTCCATCCTTTTCCAAGAAGTTTGGTGACAACAGCTAAAGTTGTTAAAGGTAACATACTACCTTTCATTTTCTAGAAGACTTTGCTTTCAGTTACACGGACATCCAGCAAGTCCATCAAGACAGTAGCAAAAGAAATAACATGAATACAAATTCTGCAGTTCAAACCAGACCTAAAATTTACAACTGAACTCTTAAGACTGGGAACTGGCCAATGTAGTAGGTACATGGTAAGCAAGAACAGAATATGGAGAGCATTACTTCTGCAAATCACAGAAAGCATGAGTTTTTTCACCAATACCTCACCTATGATTTTTGCCTTAATGAAACTTGAGTAATTGAAAAAAAAAAAAAAACAAACCACACAACCCCTCTTTTTTTCCCTCTGCACTAATTATATCGGAAACACAAGACTTGGTTTCCACTATACTTACAAAAAAAAAAAGCAAATAACATTGTATTTTCACTATTTCTTTGAGAATCACTAGTTGTATAAGCTCTCTGCTACAAAGATGCAGAAATCCACCCTGCAGAGGCAGTGGCTCAAACTCCTTTCATAATGCAAACAGCACTGAAATAATATCAACTTGTAGCAAGGCAAGCCTTGAGAGTATCTGCTACTCCCTTGTTTTCTGTTCTAACAAAGGCTCAAACCAGCTACAATACAATGGAAAATGCAATCACACCTGCACTAGCATTGCCTACAGCCACTGCATAAAGCACTACTTGAAGCTTTTAATCTATCAATTAGGTTACTCCCACAAGAGAGAAATGTGCAACACACAACTGAGGATTAGAGTCTTAGGCTTTGCTCTTCTAAAGGAGCATCATGTACATTTACAGAGTAGTTTAGGGAAAAAATGGAATTCACTTCAAAATCCCAAAGCAGAAGTTACATTTGTACAACAAAAATCTTATTTTATATACTGGTATCCAGTCAGAAATCCTGCCAATGGTCACTCAAGAAGGGAACTCATCCACTGTGTAACATGGGTGGGAGGCCTGGGATTCACTTCTGTAATTAACAATCCAAATGCTCTAAGTACTGAAATAGCTATTCTAGAACATATTGAATTAACTCAGGAACTACTTTTTACTAAAAAATTTGAAGTTTTCATCCTCCATCCCAACTGTGCTTTGTTACCAAACTGGAAATCACATGGCCATCTCTCAAGCCCCACCCAGGATGGGCCTGGGCATCTTAAAAAGGCTTTACAGATTTCCTCATGTTTAAAAGCATCTTTTGGCACAGGTGACAAGAGATGGCCTGTGGTGTTCCTGTGCTCATGTTCAAGAAGGCCCAGTGGCCACAGGCCAGAAACCACCAAGCCATGTACTTCACCTCCTTACAGACACAATTTAAAATGCAGAAGTGTTTGGAACCATCCCATTCAAAATAAAATCAGATAAAGTTTTAAGAACATTCCAAAGAAAGTAATCAATCCTCAAATCTCACCACTGGACAGTTTCTGCTTGTGCACACATATATTTTTTTAATGCTCCTTTTTTAGTCTTCTTCCCTTCATTAATCAAATCCTCACTGCATTTCCCAGGCACTCTACTCTGCCATTCTGAAAACATGCCTAACAACATAAATCTCCCCTCCAGTGGAGTGTTACAGCTTCACTGCTCCATAAGATTGTATGCTGAGGTGCTTTTGCTATTCTTTTCCACAGCTGGCATGCAACATATCCCAGAAATTTGTCACTGAGCATTTTAAGTTTAAGAGGAAAAGATATATCCATTTAACAGAATTAAGGGATAACTATGTATGAACTAACAGCAAGAAGAAAAAAAAGTCAAAGGGTTAAGCAGGAACTTTTTCACCTACTCCAAATCACATATACCATTTAAAATGTGCTTCCTGACACGTTATATAAGCCATTAAATAATCAAGGGTCACAAAAAGTCTTTATTTCATACCAACATTTTTTTTGCCAATATTATGTGAAGGGCTATTCCATAAACAGGCAAGCTTAAACCACATGTCCTCCCGATCTTCTCAAATCAGTCTATTCCACTTCCTGAGAAGTGTCCCAAACTAGCTATAAAGCTACATATAATAGCCAAGAGTAGGAAAATATTTTACTTCAGTTGCTTAGTAGCATATAGTTTCTAAAACAGATGCTGGCACCCTGACACACTACAGAAACAATTAACCATGCTATGCAGTGCTTTCAACACGATGTTCATGTTCTCCACGTGTCTTCTTGATCATTCAGGCTTGCTTCCCATCCCAAAAATATCAGGACCATTAGCTTCTCAAGTTCTTTGCTCTCTTCCTCCAACTTACCAAAATAAGAAGACACAAGCAAGATGTTATTCCTCATTTACCCATACATTTTATTATTGTGAGAAGTTTTACCAGTAACAATGGCTCTACATCTTGCTCTTAGGACAATCAGACATCTGTTCTCCTAGAATCTGGGTGTGAGATATTAACTTGAGATAACACAGTATTCCTAAACCTGGCATATGAGACAGCAGAGTACACAGCAAGCTTAAGGATCACAGGTGAAGGTGCTACTACAGAAGCCTAATCTAGAGGGCAGACAATGCACTGAAGCCACCCTACCTCACCACAAAAAGGATCACTATGCTCATACCAGCACCTGTTCTGTCCAAGCACGAAAGCCTTGGTTTCCACCATAGTTCCAAAGGCCACAAATTAACTCAGTTACCCAAGAAAAGTGAATACAGAAGTCTCCCACCTACAATGATATTGTGTACTATGCTGAAATGCTGAAACACTGAAGCTTAAAAATGGCTTATTTTACAGATACAGATAGAAAGAGCAACCTTTAACTGTAGAGTTAAGTACATACTTCAAGGCTTTTTAAGCACTTGGACAAAACAGGACATTAATGGACAGAGAGTGGACCAGATACTTCTTCAACACATTTCTCCCTTCTGTCCCAACCTTCTGACTGGCTGGTTTTGAGCCAGCTCTTCAGCATTTCACAGCACATGCACGCCAAGCTTAAGCTGAGTAAATAAGCAAAGATGTTGAGCCATAACAACAGAGTTCACTCTCTAAACATCTGTCACTACTAAAGCTACATACACCACTTTTTGCTCTAATACTGCTAAATTCAGGTTCCACCTACTAATTCACTTGAATTTCACTCTGGGAACATGATCTGATTCTCTGAGTGGAACACAGGCTATAGCATCACCTCCCTTAAGTGCAAGACAGAGGCATTCCAAAGGAAAAAGTCACTTCTGCTCACTCCAGCAACTCAGCAGACGTGAGCAGCGTGCAGGAGTATTGTGAAGAGACACATAAACTATCCAGTATCTTTAATTCCATATGGGAGTAACAGATAGCTGAATCGTATTTTTAAAAAATCCAGAGCTGTGACGCTCACAGCAGTTTACATACAAATCTAACTGGCTTGTAAAGAAGCTGTAATGCACTACCCTACTTAAAGGCATTCCTGTTAAACAGGTTGCTTTTCCGGAATTTCTAAGCTACAGCTTTCACTTAACTCAATGTTTTCTTTGGTCACTGTAAACAGACCTCATCAACAGTTCTTCTGGCCCAAACAGCATTTCCAAGTAGTTTTAGAAAACAAATTTCTTTAGAAACTCAAGACAGTGCAGGATTCAATGCACATACATTCTGCTTTTCAAACAGAAAGCAAATAAGAAGAATCCCTTATGTTCAAACAATATCATAGATGGACAAAACAAATAACTCCAGTGAATGCAAACAATTACTTAAAAATAGAGTCAAGAAAACCATGTAAACTGGATATCACTTTCACATGGCGTCTCATGAACAATTTACATATTGAAAGGTAATTCTGCAGTGTTATTTTCTACTTGTATAATAAAGAAACTCTTGCATGCTTCAGTTAGCCCATGCCATGCTACTGAAAACATAAATAACACAGAGCTAAGTAATCAGAGTCTTATTTGAATGTCTGTTGCACTGGAAATAGACCATTCAGTTCAAATACCTGCAGCAATCTTTCTGGAACATTGAAACAGAGAGACTTCCCATCTTTCAGCATCCCAGAAAAAAACCCCACACAGGTATTTGTGCAATCCAAAGACACACTGCACTGTTAGAGTACATTTAGAGTCACTCCACTGAAGGACATTTTAAACCTAAGTAATACCACCAGCAGTAATTTTTCATTTTTAAGTTGTCAACATTTCAAAGTATCCCTTCTAAAAGCTATCCACCTACTCATAAGTTTTCTCCACTGTTCCACTCAGAACACTTTTTTTAAATAGCAACACACCCATTCAAAGTATCCCACTGTTCTGACTTAAACAACATTTATGCTGACAGAAATGATCTTTAGCCTCAATTGCACTTATGTCATACAAGATAGCCTCATATGATACTAAGCAGACTAAAAGACTAATTCTCTCTTACACGTAGCAAAGTTCTTAGCAACCAACACAAAACAAAACCAGAAAAACTGGCAGGTTCTAAGTGAGATTTTGCCAAACGCATTTAACAGCAGTTAAAGCTTAACCCAAACACTGTAACGCTCTTAAAACACTACAGTTCAAAGAAGCTGCCTCGTTAAAACCCCCGAACAAGGCAGAGAAGCCC
>VWZU01005073.1:1380686-1528769 GCA_013397095.1 Sterrhoptilus dennistouni | reverse complement strand
CCGGCGTCAGGGGTCCCCGCCTGGGGTGAGCGACCGGGCGGGAGCGGTGCCCGCCTTCTCCGCCTTCTCCGCCTGCCGGGTTTGTCTTTTTCCGGCCCTGCCTCCGGGCAGGTGCCCGTGAGGCCTCCAGCGCCGCCTGACATCCGGCAGTGTGTCTTTTATCGTTAAGGTTGGAAGTGACGTACCTTTAAGGTGATGAAGTCCAGGCGTCAGCCAGCAACACCACCTTGCTTACCACTAAACCATGTCCCCCAAGTTCCACTGGCCTTTTGAAAACTTCTAAGGATGTTGATTGCACCAGTTCCCTGGGAAGCCTGTTCTAATTCATGACCATTTTTTCAGTGAAGACATTTTTCCTAATATCCAATCTAAACCTCCCCTGGTGCAACTTCAGGCCATTTCCTCCTATCCTGCTTGTTGGCTGGGAGAAGAGGCCAACCCCCAGCTCTGGCTATGGCCTCCTTTCAGGCAGTTGTAGAGAGCACTAAGTTCTCCCTTGACCCTCCTTTCCCCCAGGCTGAGCACCCCCAGCTCTCTCAGCTGCTCCTCACAGAACTTGTGCTCAGACCCTTCTCCATTGCCCTTCTCTGGACACGCTCCAGCCCCTCAATATCTCTGTTGCAGGGAGGGGCCCAGAACTGGACACAGCACTGGAGGTGTGGCCTCACCAGTGCCCAGTACAGGGGCACAAACACTGCCCTGCTCCTGTGACCACACTATTCCCAATACAGCCCAAAGCGCTCTGGAGTGAACGTGTGTGAGATCCAGGGCTGGTGCTGTGCCTCAGCCTTGGCAAACCTCCCTGGCCACCCCCTGAGGGGCTGCTGGTGTGGCTGCTGCACTACAGCCCTGCTTGGCTGAGCACGGCGGGCAGGGGCTCTGCTGGAAAGCTCCGGTGACACACACCTGAGCAGGCAGCCCCTTGTGCCCCACTGCTGGCACAGGACACCCACAGTGCCTGTGGAGCACCCTGTGTCTTAAAGGCATGAATAAATTCTGGCCAGCCAGGATGCTTTTGGCCTTCCCTCACAAAGCCTCCCGAAGCACCTCTGCTCAAAAAGGTGGTGACCCCGCCGGCTCCAGCCCCTTGGCCTCCCAGGGCAGCCTTGCTGGTTTCAGACTGTCACTATCAGGATGACATCCATGTCCCTGTTGGAGACCACCCAGCTGTGGTCAGCAGCACATTGCCTGTGGAGTACCTGCCTGGCCTGGTGGCCACAGGCTTTGTCTAGTTTTGGTGGGCTTTTGCCTGGCTTCAATGGGATTTTGTCAGGTTTCAATGTGGTTTTGGCTGATTTCTTATCAAGAGGGCATGGGCTGCTTAAGGCAAGGACTCATTTATTTATTTATTTATTTACACTGGGGAAAGAAACAACAGGGCTGAAATGATAGTTTAGCATTAGGGTAGTTCTTGCAGGCCCCTCCTGTAGAGGATATGAAAATTGAAGGGTAGCGCTGTTTATTTCGTGTAACAAAGGAAGGGGAAAACAATATATTTCTTTAACTTCATTATGAATCAGCAATCTAGGATAAAGCAACCTTACTGCAAATAATGTATCTTCACATCTTTCACATGCTCATCTGACAAAGTTAAACTCAGTACAGCTGTGCTTACATCTTCCTGAAAAACAATATGCAGGTCTACTCCCATTAAGACAAAGCTAATGATATTACAAAGAGATAAATATTGAGGGTGCTGCTGCAGAAAACAGCACCTTTTTCAGGAGAGAAACAGTGATCCAAGCTAGAAATGGGCTCAAACCTTGGTTTACAAGAATAAGGTGCTAATGGGAGTGTGTCTCTACATAAAATATCTTGGGGTTTCGACAAAGGGATAGTGTAATAGCAGTGTAAATGCTTTACAGCATGTGCTTACCTTTCTGCGTGTGTCCTTTTCGGGTCAGAGGGATTCCACATCTCCTTCACAATGGTATTCTGTTCAAGAATTTCAAAATATGATATAGGCTGCCTGGGGTTTCTCTAAATACGGAAAAATAGGTTAAGACACTTGCTTCTAAGGAAAAGGTAGCTACCAGATTTACAATAGCTGCAAACAGGCTAACGTGGCCTGGCCTTTGTGCTTTGTCCAGAAACTCTTGCCAGCTGCTCAGGTGCTTGGTTTCGTAATGCTGATTGCGTAAAAAGCTGGCCACAGTCTCAGCTTTCTTTGTGTTCCTGGGTCTTTCCTACCAGTTGACCAAGCTTTGGCCCCTGTCCTCCCTGCAGACATTACTGGTTCTCCTGAAGATTGAGTTGCAGCATGCATTATCCTACTAAGAGCTGTGCCTGTGCTTGTTCCCCTTCAGTATATGATGGCACATCCCTATTTTACAAAACTTCTGCGAGCAGAAGCCCTCCCCAAGCTGTGAGCCTGGTGGGTTGCTTCCATTAATAGGACATTGTTGGCTGCCAGCACAGACATATGATCATCTCATTCTGCCTAAATAAGTTAGTGGAACTGCAGCAATTATAGATGCATGTGATCTTAATGTGTCACAAACACATGGTAAAAACTCAGCAGTATGAAATGTATTTGCTGTTATCTACTGAACAGAGTTATACAGTTAGGTCTCTGAGTATACAGCCTGGTTTTTGCTTTCTTTTTCATGCAATCAGATTTATTTAGTAAAATGCACAAAAAAAAAAAAGAAGAAAGGATTATCCTCAAAACAATCAACATGAAATGGGACATTGTTTATTTATTCATCATTTCAGCTGGTGGTCAGTCCAGAAAGCTCTCTAGACTGTATTTGTTCCACATTTATTTTAGCTGTCTCCTTTTTGTTTTCTTTCATTTCACTGTGTCATTTTTTTCTTTTTGGGTTTTTTTGTTTGTTTGTTTGTTTGTTTGTTTTGTGGGGTGGTTTTGTTTATGTCATGCCACTTTCATGTTCCAGCAGAGAATACTTACACTACCTACAACAAATGGAGATTTCACAATATAAAGTGTGTAGAGGCAGTTCTGGTTGTGTTGTCAATTACAGTGTGTAAGAATGACCCTGGAAATTGTAAGTAGAGACTTAACAGGAAAGAATGGGCCTAAACAATGGATGGATGAGTGTACCATGTTAAATGGCACCCCTAGGACAAGCAGGTAGGTTGTTAAAAGGATAATGAGATTATTATTTTATATATATATATATATATATATAGTATAGCAAGCACCAGAAGTGGTATCTGGAGAGTGGATTAATAGTTTGAGTGTAGAACAGCTACAACAGCAACATAGTTAGGTACCTGGTATAGTTCCTGTAAATATTAAGCATGTCCTCACAGACAGCTAAGTGTCAAACTGTGCTGCTCTGGACACATCCTGTATCAAATGTGCCCTGGCACCAAGGGATGCATCTCAGCTCAGATGAGGCAGGATAATATTCACACTGGCACATATCTGATTTTCAAGGGTCTTGTCACCACCATCACAATTCCAGAAAAGTTTGGGACTTCGTAGGCCCTGTTTTTGTCTTAGAGCTTTCCTATCAATATATTTCTAAATCTTGGCTTTGTGCAATTATTTTTTGAAACTCCAACTGTCCAGGTGAAACTGCCATTACCATATAAGTTGCTAATGCCAGGGCACTATTATCTCAAGGTAGAAACACTTAATGTCTACAAAGAGCATCTCAAAACACTAATGAACAGCTGGGGGAAATGGAGAGGTTACATGGCTTGCCCATGGTTCAGTAAGCTGAACCAGAGGCAAAAGAATGAAATCCCAGTCCTTTATCCCTGGGAGTTTATATGCAAATCTGAAGATCTCCACACCATTCCTGTGTCTGTGATTACAGGCAAATCAGAAACAAAAACCTAGCCTGCTTCAGATGACTATTGTATTTTATTGCTGGCAGGGGAACTCTGAACTGTTAGGCAATGGACTTGAAGCTTGATGGTGTTTTACTAAATCACTAGGCTAGGGTTTCAAGTGTCAGTATCTTAACTTGGTGCTGTCTGCTGCCAGTGGCACTTTGAGAGACAGCAGTTCTGATTAATTTCTCTACTCATTCGAGGAAGCCACTTCCTCAGCAAAAAGTCATAGGCAAATTAAAAAAATTACAAATAATCAGCCTGCTCAGTCACTGTCACCCCATCAAAGGATGCTGAGCATGTTTCCTCAGTGTGCACCTTTAACCCCTCAGGCATAGCTGTGCTCTCTCCAGGAGCTGGTGGGCTCCCTCCAGGTACCAGGGGAAGCATTTGTTAGGGCTTGCTGTGACTCAGCAGTTCTGCCACACCTTGGAGAACAAACTTGTCTTCCCAGGAGTGGCACAGCCTGCCAAGCCAGCTTGTCCCACGGCTCTGCAATTGCTGGATGTGACAGCAGAGGAGGGCAGGCAGGACTGTAGCTTTTCAGCTGCATTTCACCATTAGCTGCTGCTGCTCTTATGGAGCCATAATGTCAGACCATGAGCATGTGAGGGGTGTTTCTGCTTCAGCTCTGCCAAGTCAACCACAGTCCAACTTGTTGTCTTCCTTTTGTCTCCCCAGGAGAGCTGAGGGACCCTATGAGGAGTTATTTATTTCCAGTTTACCCACGTTGCAGACTTGGGTTTCCCACAGGCACAGGGAAGCACCAGTGCCTGGAAGGCAGTGGGAACACCTGCACACAGGTCTGGAGCTGAGCCTCCCCACTGGTGATATCTGGCTGTTCCATCAACTCAGGCATAAAATCAAGTCCTAGCTTAACCTCTTTTAATCTGGTTGAGGTTCACTCGCCTGAGCACTGACAAGTTACATGTAGGAAACAGACATAGAAAAAGCAGGACAATTGGGTGCCTTACACCAGAGTCCCCATCTCGGTTAACACTGAATGAATATTTGTAGAGTAAAGTCAGTCAAGACAGAAACACCTCTGGTTTAAACATAGCCCTTACAAAATCCATTGTTCATGTTATGGTTCAGAGGAGAATAGTCTATTGAAGAATTTTAATGATTTAATGTTTAGCCCAACATCTTATTAAAATTACGAAAACTAAGCAGCTTTAAGAGTAGAGAAGGAGTATTTCTGAACAATAACTTCATGGTTATACTCCTGAGGGTGAACATGGACGTTTGACTGCACCAGACCCACAAGTTAATCCATTTAGTAGAAACAAAATGTTCAAGTTCAGTTTTCTAATCTCATTTCAATCATTGATCCTATTAGCATTTCTAAGGCAAAGCTGCTGGCAGTAGGGTAGAACCTCCATACCATGCTTGTGGCCCTGCTGAAAAGAACACAGGCTTGGAAGGAAGTTTTGGCACTCACTTGAGTGCTTTCACCATCCCCCTTCCATCTCCATGGGAGGGCATATATCAGTATTGGTCATCCTTTTCTCCCACCTGCCCAGCGCTAGCAATCAATGGCGTATCATCTGGGAGCAAAAAGCAGACAGAACCTGTTAGCTGTGCTGACCTGCCAGCAAAGTGCACAGTGTGGGCCCAGCATGCAGGTGTGGGAGCCTGCTGGGTGGCTGCACAGGAAAGCTGGCCTGACTAATCAATGATGGAGCCTTTCTTTTTCTGAGAGGATGCTGAAGGCTGGCAAGCTGTGCCAGCAGTATGGGCAAAGTACCAATTTCTTCCCATCCATTTTCAAAAAGAGCAGAGGAAACAGTGATTGGTGAGGGCATGGCCAAAAGGCAATTTGACCTAACTTGTTGAAAACTCCATATACCATATTACGTGGGAAAATGGATGAAGAAATGGAAGCCTAATGATCCTAAACATTAGATCCTGGCGCTGTCACTGTGCCCATACCAGCCATATATGCAGGGTGGTTTCCCTTGAGCCTTTGGATTATTTTGTCCAGATGAAAGGGCTGGAGGGTTACAGTTTATCTCCCATCCAAACATAACACTTAGGAATCATGGGCAACAAGGGAATACCTGGCTACATCAGTTCTTAACATCAAAAGCAACTTATGCTATAGTAATAAAATGGGGTGTGTACTGGAAGCAGAAAAAATAATGTATAAATTCCAACAAGCATCTGAGGCTGAAACCCAAGTCTAGGGATAAAGGTGAGCAGAACTCAATTTAATATCCATTAAACAACATACACGTGCAGCACCCAGTGCAGGTACAGAGAAGTTGTCCTGGATGACTGGTGTACAGCACTGCTCATCCTTCTCTGGTCCTAACCGACCTGACAGGAGCCTGGCAGCACATTACCAGCCCAGGAGAGCTTGTAATCTGGTGATTATAGGTATATTTGGGAGGTGCAGGTTGAAATTTCCATGGCAAAAGAAGGGAATGGGAGCTAAACCACAGTCTCATTAAGACTTGTATAAAAGGAGCACCCATGTCCATTTCTTTTCCCTCTGGCTGTGCTTCAAAAGAAAACATACCCAAGGACTCAAGCTGTAAAGACTCCAGTATCCTGGCAGTAGGCCTAGGATTTGGGATGCTGACCAAACTGAACTCCTGGGGACTCAGGCCAAATGATAGAGAGCTTCTGCACCGTGGTTCAGATGTCACCTGTTTAGCCCTCTCAGGGCCCTCCTAGTGATTTTTTGGTACCTTAAAGTTTACAGAGCAGCTGAGCAGGAGGATTGCAAGATTACAATTTTATACTGCAGTGTCTTAATCCCGTTTCAAGCCATTAAATGCTTTTGATATAGACACTAATATGACAGAGAAGAAAAAAGATAAAAAGGCTGCTAGACAAGTACTTGAATACAGATCCCAGGAGAGAGAGTGTTCATTTTTCTTTTGCTTCATTAGTTGTGCACTGGGTACTGTTTTTGTTATGTAGTTACCCATTTAAAAAATGTCACACTGTTCAGCAACAGTGCTAATTACCAGCATAACCACATGACCACTCTGGTCTAATGATAGTCCTAAGCCCATGTTATCTTTTAATAGCTAAGCTGATTAAACTAGCACAGAGGAAAAACAAGTTAGAGAAATTACCTTCATGGTAGTTCTCCTAGGAAAATTAAGGTGCTTTTCAAGCGTGCAAAGTGCATGTATTGTGTTATTTCCCAACCAGCCGTGATACAGCTGCCTAGTAACTACTGAGTTTCTGTGAAATGGTAGCAGGGGACTGAAAGAGGTGATAGGAACAGGCTGGATTACCCAGGCAAACTTGTGAGCGCAGTCGTCTAATCAGGTGCATGTCTTAGGCAGCAGTTGCAGGTTATTTTTGCTTTAAGCTTTTCCTTTCTCTTTCTTCCCCTTTAATTCCACCACGGAAAAGGGTGTGTCATTCTCCCAAACTGGTCAAGATGAAAATTTGTACATAGTTTAAGTACTGCATCCTTGAAATACAGATCCAAACTCTGGTTTAAACCCACTGTTCCACTGGATAGGAAGGAACAAAGGAAGATGTTTCCCTGTCCCAGTGCCGGGAAGGACCACTGTGATCAGCTGATCCATCTTTTGAGAACTACGATGGCTAAATGAGCAAAGAAAAAACAAAGTGGAAAGATTACCATCGCAGTACTTCAAGAAAAAATGAGATGCTTTTTTCATCTCAGCTCCATTTTCTTCGTATCTGTCCTGACCTGCTGCCCTCACGGTGTGGAACATGTATGCAAAGATGAGGAGTGCCTGCCAAAGGGATTAGGCTCCTAAAAAGTCTAAGTGAGTGCAATTAACTCTACAGGTAGTTCCCATCTCTAAGATAGGAAATGCCTTGCAGAGACCTCATGACCCACTTGACAATGCTATTTAAGCCTTTTTAAATTAGGAAAGTGGCACAGGCACACTAAGGATGCCATATCCAGGCTGAACAGGACAGATCAAGACAGATGCCAGAATCCAAGGGTAGTTCTCCAGCCCCTGCTTGAGAACAAATACCTCCAAACTCAATTGATCTCACCAAGGATTTGACTGTAGCAAATGTGTCACACTCCCTGAGTCCCCCTCCAAGTCTGGATTTTAGATAGCTGATTTAATTCCTCGTGTATGAGGATTTCATCTGACAGTTTCTTTCCAAAGAGTGATTTCACTGCTTGTATGAAAGAAATCAGACATTAATGAATAAGAGTTTTTAAACTGTGCTTGGAACATCCCACACCAGAGAGCTCTGAAGAGTGCCTGGTAACTGTTCTGTGATACCCCCAAACAGATAAATCCCCCACCCAAATGTTTTCTGCAGAATTTAAAGTATTTCAGAAGTTTCTCGTTAAGGCATTTAAAAATCTATAGAAGTTAAGAAATATTCTGTTTTCTGAACAAATCATACAAAATAGTAAGAGCCCATTGTTTTTTCCTACCTGAAAGATCTTCTGTGTTACAGTGAGTCCAATGGCTTCTGCCCTTTGGGTAGAATGTGGTGTCAGGAGTGATCATTATTACTGCGACTGCTTTTATATTTATCAGAATTTGTCTTCAATTTTTTTTTTTTTAATAAATTAAAGACTATAAATACTGAATGACTCTACCCTGACCTGACTGGAGAAACCCACCTAATTTCCTGTATCTCATCTCCTTTCCATCCCATCTGTCCTAACCTTCTTGCCCCCATAGCATGATTAGGTTCCTGAAAAGTGTAGGTGGTTGCAATTAACTGTTCATGTAATTTCAACATCTGAGGAAGGGAATGCCTTGCAGAAACCACCTGAACTGCTTCAGTCATGCTGTGGAAATTTTTCATGTTAAGAGAGATACAGGCACACTGAGGACCACAACCTCAGAAATATTTACAAATATCTGTCTTACAAGGATGCACAAAGACATCAACAGGAGTTAAGTACTTAGCCTTGAGACTCTGGGCCTAAATAATATGCAAAGGGCTGCTGAGAAAAATCTGGAACATCTGTCCAAGCCCTGCACATGGATAATAAGAGAAATTCTACTTTTATTGGGTGTTTTTAATTCAATTTTTTTTCTTTTTCGTTAGCCCATCCTCCTATGTGATTGTATATACGTTTGTGTGGGTAAAAAAATATATCTTTTAATTAGTCTTAAATAATAGCTCTCTATGGTGTGTTAGAAGAGCTGTGTGTGTACTTGGATTTCTGTCAGGCTTCTAAGGCTCATTCCTTGCTGTATTACTTGGTTTATTTGTGCATTGATGTAGTGCCGATTTTCAATCACCCCCCACCCCCGAGGCAGAAATAGGTGACCTACTTTTCAGCCCTGGACATCTGCTAATGTCTCCCTCCTTCTGTCCTTTAACCCCTTCTTCCCTCCTCCCCTCTCTGCAGAGCCTCCCAGGCCTTCCAGGGACCTGTGGCTGTCCTGCAGACTCCTTTAGGACCGTGGGGACCTCTCTGCAGCAACAGGCAGATAATCTAGGAGGCGGTGCTGGGGCAGGACTGCACCCACGACATCAAAGAGGGTTGCAGTTCTGCCTCTGTGCTATGAGACTGTCATCTCAATAGCATCCCAAAAGCCATCCAGGCCCAGGTACCAGCTGAAAAGTCCCGGAACATCTCACCTTCTTCTTACAGCCATCCAACCACTTCAGGGCTGACCAAAAGTTAAAGCATATTATGGTTCTCCATTGGGAATTTTCCCTTTCACAGAGACAGTGCTTCCTCCCAGAGGCCTCCTCTGTTATCACTGCTCTTATGAAGCAGATATTGGGCGTTGCCTTGTAATCTGCTTCAGCAGCAGTGTTACTGTCCTGGCTAGACCCTTCCTTGCCCCGTTAGGAACTTTCAGCTGGAGGCAGCAGGAGTGTTTGCTTGCACTGTGGCTTTTTTAGGCAGTGCCAGTGTCATGCTTTGGCTTTGGATGGTAGGCGGCAATCTGCAAGGTTGTCCAGCCTCTGACTTTCCTGGCCCACAGCATTTGTGGATTTGCAGGTCAATAGTGACAAAGGATGTGGAAAAGACAGTGCTACTTAATGCCTTCTTTGCCTCAGTCTTCAGTAGCAAGACCAGTAGTACTCCAGATACCCAGTCCTCTGAGCTGGAAGACAGAGATAAGGAGCAAAACAAAACCCCCATAATCCAGGAGAAAATGGTCAGTGACCTGCTACTCATCTAGACATACACAAGTCTATAGGCCCTGATGGGATCCTCCCAAGGGCACTGAGGGAGTGGTGGAAGTGTTTGCCAAGCCATTTCCAATCATTTGTCAGCTGTCCTGGTGAACCAGGGAGGTCCCAGCTGGCTGAAGTCAGCAACTGTACTGCCCATCTACAGGAAGGGTTGGAAGGAGGATTTGGGGAACTACAGACCTGTCAGCCTGACTTTGGTGCCAGAGGAGGTCACGGAGCAGATTGTCTTGAGTGCGAGAATGTGGCATGCACTGGAAAACCAGGGGACGCAGCCAGGATGGGATTCTGAAAGGCAGCTTGACCAACCTGATCTTCTATGACAAGGTGATCTGTTTAGTGGATGATGGAAGGGCTGTGGATGTGTCTGCCTTCAATAAAGCCTTTGACAGCTTTTTCCACAAGATTGTCCTGGGGAAACTGGCTGCTCATGGCTTGGATGTGTATACTCTTTGCTCAGTAGAAAATTTGCTGGATGAGTGGGCCCAGAGATGGTGGTGATTTGAGTTAAATCCAGGTAGTGGCCGTTCGGAGGTGGTGCTTCCCAAGGCTTAGTGTTGTGGCCAGTCCTGTTTAATATCTTTATCAATGGTCTAGATGAGGGGATCAAATACCCTCAGTCAGTCCACAGATGCCACCAAGTTGGGTGGGAGCACTGATCTCCTGGAGGGTAGGAAGGCTCTGCAGAGGACTCTGGACAGGCTGGATGGAAGGGACAAAGCCAATTGCATGAGGTTCAAGGTGAAGTGCCAGGTCCTGCCCTTGGGTGACAATAAACCCATGTAATGCTACAGGCTGGGGGAAAATTGTTTGAAAAGCTGTCAGGTAGAAAAGTACCTGGTTGACAGGAGCTGAACATGAGCCAGCAGTGCCCAGGTGGCCAAGAAGGCCAATAATGCTGGCCATCAGAAATAGTGTGGCTAGCAGGACTAGGGAAAGGATCTGTACTCAGCACTGCTGAGGTCACATCTTGAACCCTGAATTCAATTTTGGGCCCCTCACTCCAAGAAGACATTCAGGTGCTGGAGTGAATCCAGAGAAGGAAAACAAAGCTGGAGAAGGGTCTGGAACACAAGTCTTACAAGGAGCAGCTGAAGTAGATGGAGATGTTCAGCCTGGACAAAAGGAGGCTCAGGGGGATCTTATCAGTCTAGGGACTTTGTCACAAGGTGGGAGTTGATGTCTTCTCCCAAGTAGCAAGTGACAGAACAAGAGGAAATTGCTTCAAGTTTCAACATGGAAGGTTTAAACGAATGTTGGGAAAAATTTCTGAAAGCATTGTCAGGCATTGGAACAAGCTGCCCAGGCAAGTGATGGCATCAACCATCCCTGGAAGTGGTCAGAATGCATGTGGATGCAGCAGTTTGGGATAAGGTTTTGTGGTGAACACAGTGGTTCTGTGCTAATGGTTAGAGCTGATTACTTTCAGGTCATTTCCAACCTTATTGATTCTATGATTCTAAAAGTGCAGTGTTGCCAGGTGATTTTTGTATGGGGGCCAAGATCAGACTCTGACCTGTGGCACCCAGGACTTTTGACTTGTTTTGCAATGCAAATACAATTACAGTTTGGTTAGTTTATGCACTGGCTTTATTGACTATACATTGTCTCCCTTCTGTCAAACAGCAGGTGGCATGTTTTGATCAAGAATATAATCTTTCTGTCTGGGGAGACAGGGAAGATGCACAGCGATTGGGAAAAAATTAATGCAGTAGAGATGCACTTTTGCTAATTTGTTATCTTAACTTAAAGCTGCCACAAAAAAGATCCCTTCTCCTGGGGCAGTCCTACGTCTTCTTGCTAGTGATGGTCCAACAGGAGGGGAAGTGTAGTGTTTCCCCTTGCAGCAGCCCAGATGAAGGTGCTCAGGCACCTCAGCCTGTGGGAAGGACTGAGAATATAATATGCCCATGCTGACACACTGCTGCTGCTGCATTTTAAACATTTGGTGAAGTTCAGTGGGGAAAGCCCACACCATGTACAGAAGGAGTTAACAGGGGCCAGGAGTAGACACTGAGTTCTAACTGCTTACATGTTCTCATTTAGGTAATCAGTTGCTGCACTCCCATATGCCTCATGTACAGGGTGTGAGTTCACAGACATTTCAAACTTCTGATTTCCCATGCAAGGAGGAGATCTTCAGGTATTTCATCAGCTACAAAGAGTAAGGTCACCCAAAGTAAGTCTCTGCCCACTGGACAGGAAAAGCAAAGCAGCTCTAGAAGTTTGATCTCATTTTTGTGGAATTAAACTCTGGACTTCTACAACTAATAAAGAGCACAGTTTGGAGCAGGCTTTGCTTGGACACATCATTTGCAAGCACCCAGCCCTGAGTCTGGCTCTTTCCAGGTCTGCCAGCTCCTGCAGCAGCTTTGGGACCCTAAGAATCATACTTGTGTCCCTGAGGTTTGATCTGCCCCTTGAATGAAGCCTTCACAAAGGACAGGAGGCTCAGCATGGCCATTTAAGCCTGTGGCATAGAGCAAAGCTCAAAGAAGGGACAGTACAGAACTGATGAACAGGGGAATAAATGTATGTTTTCTACATGAGAATCATGGCTTGACTTGGGATATACACAGATGTTGATTTCAATTCAACAGAGTCAAGGATAGTTAGTTAATTCCTAGGATTCCCAAGCATTCATATCTAAGCATATGTAGAAAATATAAATATATATCTAGAGAGATATAAAACACATAGCAATTTTATATACATAACCTCCAAAAAGGGACAGTACAGAAGTGAGGGGCAGGGAAGAAAATATGTATACATATGTGTATAGATAGATAACTATTTTTAACAACACCAAAAGGATCAGTTGTCAGAACTTTTTAACCCCACACAGATATATATTATTGCTGGGTGTATTTCTTTTCAGAAGTAACAAACTCAGAATTTACAAAAGCGAAACACTGGCTCTTCCAGCCCAAAGGGCCAGGATATCTGTGGGCAGGTTGGGCACTAGCATATTTCTTGTTAGAGAGAAACAAAACAGTCTACATGGGAGAAATTATTTCCACCTGCTGTCAAACAACACTCAGCCAGCAAAGAGAAGTAGCTCCAAGTGTCTGCATTTACTCCATGGTAGGCAAGAAGAAAAGAGAAAATGATAGATATGCTGATGATTCCCTTTACTGTGCTGCTTTTTCCTGGGGATGCTAAATCCTCCCTATGCCCTTGACAAATGCAGGTGTCTCTGTGAGCAAGCGCTACAAGGACTTTTTTTTTTTTTTTTTTTTTTTTTTTTTTTTTTTTTTCCCAAGAGATCATTTGTTCTCTCTGGGCATTCTCATCCCAAGATGAGAATCTGGACTTTTCCAGATTCTCATCTAAGGATTTTCATACCTTCCACGTTTCCCTCCAAAGAAGAAAATGAGGGGATAGAGAAAGAGATTGATTAATTTGTTCTGAAACCTTGCATACGTCTCATCATATTAATGCTGAAATCAGACACCAAACAAACTGTTGCCTAGCAGAGATGCTGCTTCCACCAACAAGAAAGGGGTTTACTGTTACAGATTTTCTAGGGCTGAGAAAAATTAGCAGGAACAGCAAAATATTGCCATGCAAGTATTTCTACCGTAGGGTTTTATTATATAACAAAAAAAAATCTCGCTCTCAGGAAAGCTACACCCACCATCAGTGTTTACTCTGTGAAATCGAGTGCAGGGGTGGAGAAAGGATGGGTGATTCCGCCTTGAAAAGGGAAGCTCTGGAGCTATGTTTACTTTGGGGAATGGCAACTCTTCAGAGGAGATGACTGTGCCACCTTGTGGCGTTGCTTAGTACTAAGCTCTGAAGTATTTATGTGTATTTTAACATGGATGTCTCCACATAAATGTCAGATATGCCCAGGAGGACCAGGGCAGTGATTGTCCCCCTGTATTGGGCACTGGGGAGGCTGCATATAATGTGAATAGGTTTCAAAAACCAGAAATGGTTGACATAAAAATGTGAGGGTAGAACATGCCACTCCAATTAAAGAAAAAAAATTAAAAACACTAATCCACCTTCAAAAGACACTGTAATTTAAAGTGTTTTAAACAACCTCAAATGACATAGAACATATGATAGAAGTGAAAATTCCTTTGAAAATTACCATAATTTATTTTTCTCTAGCCAGAGAAAAGGTAACCTTTTAGCAAAATTGGAAGAAAAGATACTGTTCCTTTGACATCTGCCCTCTCTCTTTTTTTTGTGAGCAAGCTGAAAAGCCATCCTGTGCCTCTTCAGGTCTTTCTTCCCCAACCTTAAATGCAGTCATGGCAATGAAATTCAATCTTCTGTTGTAAGACTGAGAAGAGGTTGTCCCTACGCCTGCTACTGTCTTTACAAGGCCTAATCTCTGAGAAGTACTTCTGGAACAAGCCTGAAAATGGGATTCTAAATGTTTCCTTGTTGGCTGCATATCTAGAAATCCAGCAGGATCTGGAAATAAACTAGACTCTTCAAGTGCTCAATTCACAAAAAACCTACCCTCAGTTCTAGATGGAAACAAGATACCAACTTATAAAACGAGACAAGATACAATATCTCTCACAAGGCCCAGTTTAGGACAGGATACATATATTCCTCAAGCTCATTCATCACCAATTCCTGATATTTCAGGTCTGGTCCTCCAAGCAAATTTACAAGTAAAGACGCATGGGTTCCCATTCAGCTTTCAACTAAGTGTGCTGCTTCATCCTGTACAGATACAGCAGTCAGCTTTCTACATTTTAGATTCTCAAACTTGGAACTTCCCTGAACTGTGTTTAATTCTTCCAGAGTTTGTTCACACACAGCATTCATCCCCCAAGAACTGGCTGTAACAAACAGGTCCTCTGACCACTTGTTTACCTTGCCTCTAGATAAAGATTTCAGTATTTCATGGATACAGCAGCCAAAACTCCAGAGGAAATGGGTAAGATTGAGGGCTAAAATCCATTAAATATTCACATATCCTCTAGGATTCCTTATTAACCTTCCTCTAAGGGCTAAGCTTAACATTCAGGTTGAGAAATGTAAACTACCTGGGCTTCAGTTAATTGCTAGCTCCTGTAGTATATCAGGCATTAACAAGAAGGAGGGGGAACTGAATGGGAAAGGAACCTTTTTACCTTTTACCCTCACTTCTGAAAAGAAAAGGTTTCTTTTCCAGTTGGGGAAAAGCATGGCAGGAAGATGGAAGCCTTCCACCATTGGTTTTCATTCTCTCAGGCTTGGTGAGCATTGTGCATGTAACCCTCTCTTTTTCCACTTTTTTCCACTTTTGTTACAGTATTGTCGCTGTCTCGGTGGGGCACTGAATTGGAGAGTACCATTCCTAAACCATGACAGCCCCTCAGCTCATGAGCTCCCACCTACCTGAACATTTCTGTCTAGTCTGGATCCAGGGGATCCAACTACTGAACACTTCTCACTCTATTGTTCCCAGTACCTGGGCTTTTGGTACAACCACCTGTAACAGAAAGGAGAAGCTATGGATATTGACCTTTCCAAATGCTGCTGGCTGTGTACAGCTTGGGAAGTGACAAACTTTTGAAGTCTGGTGTCCAAATTCTATTCTCATTTTTAGTGACTGCTTATGTACTACAGTAAAATAAGTGTAAGCATTAAATCTGTTTCCTTACAACCTAGAAGGAATTCAGATTGCTATGAGAGAAATTGTCTAAGAATTAAGTCCTAATTAAATCTGTAACAATAGCCTGGTAAGCCAAATTAAAATACAATGCAAAGCATTGTCCCTGTTCTCACAAGTGTTTCTTATACCCTTCTAGGCCATGCAAAGTTCAGTAACAAACATTGCCCCGCAACTAATAGATTGTCAAAGCTGTTCTAATTCCTTAAATCAGATTTATTGCCAAAGTAGCTCTGCCTTTGGGAAACTGTAACAGAAGGCATTAACCTCAAGCTTAGGGCAAGTCCAGATCCTGTCTTTGCAGGATGTCCAGAGTATATGTAAACTGTTGATATTTTTCTGTTCCAAAAGCCACTCTAGCTTCAAGCCTATTTACTATTCATGTTAATTACAGACAAGAGACCAGTCTCTAACTGCAAGAGGAAATTCAAGACCTTATCCTGCCCTTGCCATGCCCCTTCCAGTTGTTGTGTCCTGTGAGGAATTCATCAAAACCCAAACTGGGCTGACCCAAGTAAATTGCTACTCCTAATCTTTACTGTAGCTATGATCTTGTCAGCTGATCTGGCAATACCCCTTGCAGTTGACAGTCCTTGCCTCATTTTTTCGATAGAGTCCAGCAATTAGCCTGGCTCATCAAGCCTCCATTTCTCAGATGCCTCTCCATTGCCTTTCCCCCTGCACCCTGCTCTCCACAGCACCATGCATGGCCTCAAAAGCTGCCCCACCATTCCCCAGCCATTCACTCAAAGGACAATCTGCATTGAACCCCTCAGAGCACAGGTGCATGGAAAACAGCCATATCTGTCCTAAGAAGCATTAGTTTCACATGAACTCCTCCCCATAACTCAATGTGGGCTTTTTGGCAGCGTGTGGGCACAGTTAGCTCACTGTATTGGCTCTGCCTGACATGGAGCTCAGTTTCCCCACATCAGCTTTCATGGTGCTGTGCTTTGCAGGGTTGGTAACACCCCGGTGTTCTGGCTACTCCTGAGCAGTGTTGCCACAGCATAAGTGCTGTCTTCTCCAGCATTAACCCCTCACCAGGAGGTTGGGGGATGGGCAGGATCTTGGGAGGGCATGTCCCCCACTCTGACCACAGGGATATATTCCATGTGATACGATGTCTGCTCAGCAATAAAAGGTAGGAGAAAGGAGGAGAAAGGAAAGGCAGTAATTATTTATGATGTTTGTGTACAGAAGCTTTGAGGCTAGCATAAAGCATGGAAGGAGATCCATGGAGCTGAATAGGCTAGGACCAGGCTGTTCTTGAATGCAGCTGTGAGCCACCCATGCTGTGGCAGAATGTATTTCAACCACTTTAGCCACCTCCTAGCACATCCAGACATAGTTATTCAGTTCAGTCCTCTGTGATGCTGCACAAAATCAGCCAAACACCTTGCTCTTCCCTGCCACGGACAATAACAGCTGGAATAGCTCCATAAAAGATCAGGACCAGTGGATTTGGAATTAGGTACCCTTCCCTGTGACTACAGGTTCAGTCCTGGGAATGTATTCAGATTCCATTCAGACAAATGATGTATCAGAGCTTTATTTCTTAATTACAACATTAAGAAATCTGTAAGCTATGGGAGTGTAAGGCTACAAAGATCCATCCAGACAGCTGAGCAAGCCTTTCTGGAGCAAAAAGAAAACACTGTGTCCTCTGGTTTGAAGAAAAATCTGGGATAAGGCACTTGAGGAGTCAGAATGATAGATCTGCAGAAATCTGTGTTACTGTGTGGGATACATGTATCAGACCCCTCCCCGCAACCAGGCAGTGACAGACACAATCCACTCCAAGGGGACCTTGTGTATCTTTTCAGGAGAGAAAGCCCAGCTACAGCCAGGAGATCCAGAAAAAAAAAAAAAAAAAAAAGTGGGACTGTTCTGCTTCAGGCCATATGAAATCCTAAAAATCTTTCCGTACTTCTGGGTAATTTGGTCCAACTTTTCTAAGACAATAGGGTGATGGAAGACCTGAGAAGAGCACCAGAAATTCAGATTTGTCATTTTCCTTCAAGCTACAAATCCATCCTATCAGCAATGGTATAAATCACTAGGTCTATGCAGTCATGATATGGCTGCTCCAGGTTCCATTTATATTAATTATTATTAGCAAGGATGATGTGGCTAAGAGGAAAAATATTTTGACATTTTCTGGTTCAATTTAATGCAAAACCTGGAAGAACTTTGTAAGAAATAAGCAGGTCTCTGAAAGTATGCTCGTTTTTTCTCTAGCCTGGAAAAATCAGAAGAAACAGAACTGGACTTCACGACTGCTGATGACTGCTCAGGAACACTTCAGTCTGAGTCCCATGTAACCAGCATGCAGGAGAAAGGGTATCTCCACTAAAAATCATTTTGACTTCTAGGTTAAAATCAAGACAAAACTATTCTCAATGGAACTAGTTCTCAAGTATGTTCACCATTAAAAAAGAAGCCATTATTGAAAAAGTTTACTTTGACATCCTATAGCATCTGTTTAAAAGGCATCATGCAATTAAAAAAGAAATACAGACCAGATTAATTGGAACAATTGAGATTGTTCCTATGGAATGTAACAATTTTTGTAAGGTCATGATGCTGAAAAACTTGTGGGAAGTTCTATAGCTAACAACTCTTAATTCTAAAGGTGATTTGCTTTCCAGCTCTCACTGTTGTTGTACATTTTAAAATTAAAACCAAGGAGACAGCACTATCCTTATCTTAAACAGTATCTAAAACAGTTGTGATATTGGCTGGTTGTCTCTACTATAGGTGATGAAACAGCTTTGCTCATAAAATGGCTGCTAAGTATTTCTTTTTAAAGCATTTATTATAAAACAAAATCCACATAATCTATAGTACAAAAGCAGAGTCTGTTATCTGTACAAATATTTATACAAAATACCAGTTACTTCAAACAAGCCTTTGGTTTTGTTAACATAAAGAAACATTGCGGTTTCATGACCAGAAAATTGTTAACATACAATGGTCTGAAGTGATGACAGCCTCAAAGATTTTTTACAACAGTATTACCAAGTCATTTGTGTGCTAGAAGGCCATGCTTGGAAAAATAATTGATAAAGACTTTCTGTAACACAATAAAGATTTTACAGCTCTAATGAAAATTTTGACATGCTGAAAACAGAATTAATTTAATCCCCAAACATGTAAATGTCAGTTACTGGCATTTTTAAAATGCTACGTATTTTTGACAGGTATTGGGATGTCTGTTGAAATAGAGATGAATATATAAACCAAAGTGAACTTGAAAGAATGCATTTGAAAGAAACTCCAAATATTACAAATTCAAAACATGCATGCTCTAAAAAAACCTCCAAAATTGTAAGCTTTCAGTTAGTTCCACAACTTGTGGCTGCTTGTATTTTAACTGAAGAGAACCCTAACAATAATACAAAGCTTTGTTAAAACCAGCGGAGTACAATCTACATTTTTTTTCCCCTGTTTATATGTTAATCTGTTTAAAATACACAAGGCACTGAAGTATTGGGTTTGGTTGTCTTTTGAGGTAACAAATGCTACAAAATGATACACATATAAAGCTGTAATTATTAGGCTGTTTGCAGAATACACCATTTAATATAAATATAAAAAGATTATGTGTGGGTTATATAAAAATTCTTGGTACTCTTTGTATATTCCTGTACATTTACAATAGCAGCAATTGCAATACAAGTAGGTGAGTAGGAAAGTGGTCTGGGTTAGAGTTGAGTTTAAGACACCCACCAAATTTCACACAGCCGTCCTCCCGCTTTCAACACTTTTTGTTTCACCTCCACAGGCTGATGAATTCCACATACAACTATTTACAGGCTGCAGGATCTCTGTACAAACCAACCAGGAATATTGCTCCCTTTGTCAAAGGCAGCCACCCCAGGAATGCTGTCACCAGAGTGGCCTTGTTCTTATTTACAGAAAGGTGCATCAGTGGGAGCACTCACTTTTCAGAGGTGTCAGTGGCGCTGAATTAGTCTGTAACTGGAGCTGTCAAACTTTTCTCCTCTGACAAGCCCTTCTAAGCACATTCTCTGCATGCATTTTGCCAATGTAAACAGTCCTGTTTAGGAATTGCCATTGTGATCTTCTATCCACCAGGATTCTGTGTTGCTGGGTGAGGACCTAGCCCTGACTCCAGAAGTGGGCTGCAAGAAGGGCTGTGGTTCATGCTGGGAACAGCCAGGATGTGGCAGCTTGTCGCAGGTGGTTGGAAGCACTTGTCAGCATGTCAGGACATGGCATTTTGAAGGATTTTGTTGTGGAATGCAGAAGACATATCAGAATGGTTTCCATCATTCCTATCAGCAGGCTTAACATTGATTTAAAACAATATTTTTTTTCCTTGCAGGGAGTATAATTCTACGTGAAAAAAGCCCACAGCATAGCTAACCAACCTCAAACAAATGAAAGAAAATCACCCTTTAGACAATCTAGAGTAAGTGTTCTCAGGAAAGAGGTAGAATGCCTAACAGGATTGAAAATATCTATGCCTATTAAATATTTCTTTTAATGTGCATTAAATACCTTAAGCTGTTAAGCTAAACTTAAAACTGCTGTAGAAAGGGAGTTTCATTTATAATGATGAACAGAAACTGTTGCAGTACCTAAGGGAACACCAGCAGAAAGAGCAATCACCTCTCAGAGTTTAGGATTCAGCCTTCCATGAATCTCTTACAGACATGGCAAATTTACAAGGACTCTACTTATAATCCCAAATTGAGTCACAACACACAACCACCAAATGACTGAGCTGTAAACAGTTATCTTTGACTGTTGTCTAGTTTGTCTAAGGCTCTGTCCATGCATGCACCTTTATAAAATATCCTTCAGCACTGCAACAGCAAATATATTCTAATTCAGGGCTCTGTGCCAGGCAGTCGTGCATGTTATTAATTATTGGGAACACGCTTGCCTTCTGTTTTCATTTCCCAACATTAATGGATATCATTTGTTGTACAATTGTAAGCACAGCTACTCATTTGGACTGCCTCAACATAAACCCCAACAAAATGACAGAAAAGATCTGCTTCCAAAAATGCTTGAGGCCAACAGGACACACAACTTTTGTGATGTTTAACTGAACACACTTGTGAAGTAGCACAACACACTAGAGAGGCTCAGAGGAAGGGCAGCACAAGAGCCCTCCCCAGCAAAGGGATCTGACCCTGCAGGCTATGGAGGAGTGACATCAGCCCAGCGTGACCAGCTCTTACTTGAGTACTCCTGCTTCTAAATCCTTTTTCCCTGCTGTGCACGGAGCATCAGAATATCAAAAGCCCTGGAATCCAAGAGGCACTAGTTGGCATAAAAATGGTGAGAATATCATGAGTCCTGGACCTTGCACATGACGTTCCAGATACCAGGTGGAAAACAGACCTAGGGTAAACAAGCTTGGAGATTTCCAGAAAGCCCATCCTAGGTCTGTAAAGCAGATATTGAGCGAACAGACCATTTTGTTGTCACTTTGAAAAGAAGCAAAACTTTTAGGGAAGAGCCTGCACCTTTGCAAACCACAAAAATGAAGGTCTATTACTGAAAATCAATTCCATTATTCCAAAAGAATTTTGTTTCCCACTCATTTCTGATGTTCTCTTTAGAATATGCTGATAATGGCATAAACTCATTTTTAGACACAGAGCATTTTGTACTATAACACTATTCTGAAGAAATTATTATTTGTAATACACACAGATTTAGCTTAATCTTAGCCTAAGTGCTCTCTAGTGATCTGTCCAGACAGAAGAAATCTGAGTAAGAAATCTAAGTAAGGCAGCTGGGATAGTGCTCATGCAGTTTCCTCAGACTCATCCAGAACAAATTCACTACCTCTATCTACTGCAAATTTAAAGGTGCACTGGCTATAGACCAGTCTAGCTGAAGTCAAGCTATAATTTGCATAAACTGTTCCTTGAAATGAAAGAATCCTTGACTGTCGAAGATGATAACTTGTCCATTTACCTTACAGCCTCACACTGCTGCTACACCTGCCCTGCAGATGGGACAAATTCTACAGGAGGGAAGACCCAAGTGGCTGCTTTCATGACAGTACTGCAGGACAGGCAAGCTGGGCCATCTGTCCTGCAAATCTAACACAGAATCAACCATATAATTTGCCCATAACTGGCTGCTCTCCAGACACCATTCCTTGTTACACCCTGAGTTGTTTCAAGTGCTAATATGCAGTCACAATAGGCTTGGAAAATAGTGGTTGAAAACACTGATTCAAGTACTCACAAGCTCACACAGGTAGCTGAATCACATGTATCCCTCTGCAGGTTATTAGGGTAGAACTCCTTAAATGTTTCAGTCAACTTTCTCACAGAAAACCTCTGGGTTATTTAAACTATGCTTAAGTCTCACCAAAATGCAACTTTCCCCTCCACATTTCCTATTCATCCCTGAACGGCCAGAATTTCTCATATGTACTCATTAATTCCCTGCAAGTCCTTCTCTCATCCTTATCTAGAAGAAAATAGCACCTATTTTCTATGTTTTAGCCTGGAAGTTCACAGGATGAAAACCAGTAAGAACACAGTGGGGATATTACAGAAAGAAGTAGTTCCTGTCACTCAGATTTTCTTCCTGGTCTTTTCTAACACCAGGAAGTATACATATCTTTTAAAGTATATAGCCTACAGCAATCAAAAATAATATTTAGTATTTAAATGTCAAGATGCTAAATTTGTATAAAATCTATTTTTGGAAAAGGCTTTTAGTGTCAGTAATAGGGAGCAGTGTGGGGCTTTAATTTTTATTACCAAACTTTAAGTGCCTAAGTGAAGGCAATTCCTCAGCAAACACCAACAGCAAGAGGCTATGAATGTTCAGCTGAAATAAAAATGTACACTTAATTCACCCAATTTAGCAAGTGCTTCCTTCCTTCTTAAAATCTAAGCTCCAAAACAATGTGACTCTTAAGACAGTTCAACTCTCAGTAAAAATGCTAATCTTCTTGGACTCAATTCCAATGTTTGTAATAGGATACAAATCTTCAGATGAAGTGGTTAGGATTCTTATGGTTATGGCTCTTAAAAAAGATCAGTGGTTTAACGATAAAAAAATAAGTAATTCTGCATCCAGTGTCATCACAGGAATACAGGAAAATTAATGCGGTATCTCTCTAAGCTAGAAGTATGACATGAAACAACAAATTAATTCATTATAAACAGTGAATAGTTATCAAGCAGAAAATTACATATGATATGAAATTGGACTACCAACTGCTGTAATGCAGAACAAATACTCTTTTATACAATTCATGTAGCACATAAAATACCCTGTGGATGTATGTTCCTAATTTAGTTAATTGAAACATGATCACATGAGAATTGCTTTTTTTTCACCAAACCATCAGTTCAGGGATTGGCTAAGTCACTCCAAGAGTAACAAACTATGACATTGCCCATCACAGCGTAGTAAAAAACTGCTAATGTTGATAGGGAATGAGGAAAGAACCCATTCTTAAACTCTATTTCTGTAGTTTTCTCTATAAAAACTCATCTTCTTTGTGCTAATCTCTCAAGTAAAAATTTAGACATGAAGGTAGTAAAAGCTACTTTAGGAGTTTTAGTAACACACCAGTGACAGCACAAATCCTACCCTTGAACTACGCAGACAGGAAGAACAGATCTGGACTAATAAATCTGAAAACACAAAGTGGATCAGAACGCTGTGGTCCCAGCCCTTACACCACCACAACAAAGACCTCTCTCCTGGAGTTGTAGGGCTCCTCTGATGTGCTCTCAAATAATTTGCTAAAAAGACCCAAAGCCAAGTACAATTTTAGTTCAAACAAGAAAAAAGTTTCATTGTTGCCATCAATATTAAAGCTGTTGAAGGCCCAACGCATCTGTTATTAAACAGCTGCAGAAACAGGTGCAAGTTTGCATATTCAGAACTCCCCTCAGATGCCCCAAGCAGGCACTCACATTATCATCAACACTGAATTTATAAAGAGCCATAGAATACCCAATCCTTTTTGCTACAGAGAAAGAGTAATTAAAGCAAAAAATTGTCTTCTGAATTTGAAACGGACTGATTCTATCTCCCCTATTCCCTAATGGATTTTTTGTAGGAATGGGAGCAAGCACTTTGTTGATCTTGATGTCCTAATATTACAGCAGTTTGTACGAGTTAATAATTTTTATATCAACATGAATAGAAAAAAAGTATTTGTCTTTTCTCCCCCCTCTATTCTTTTTTCTACTTATTTCTAAATCTGAATCATAGGGCAAATTTTTATGAGATATGACTAAACTGATTTTTGATTTGAGCTATGCAGATACCATTTTTCTACAAACACCAGTTAAAACCCAAATAACTTTCCTCGTTTGAATACAAGTGACCATTTCAATCCACTTTGGAAAATGAATATTAAGAGAAGAAGCAATTCTCCAATCAACTTAAGATGGGTGAACACCTCAGAAACCTGGCACGGTGATTACAGGACTTTTGAGAAAAAGAAAACTAGCACTATGTTTTAAGAAGCAGCTGAGTGTTACAGCTTCTTCCCAGACAGTCACCAAAGCTTCACAAGGAAGGATGAAGGAGCTTGGTTGCATCACTGTTAAAACAGCAAGTCTGACCAAATTTGCAGTTTGTTGGGCATTCCTCTTAGCTTAAATACCACTTTAAACTCAACCCTTGCTCTTACCCACAGGTTAGTACAACTGCTTCTGCTACCACTCACCCAGTCAGGTGGGGAACTGGTTGGGACTAAACCAATTCTTTTAGGACTGATCTTATTTAGCCTAAATCAGTTATAAAATTGGCCATGTGCAGAGTGCCACTGACGTGAGGTAGGACATGATGCCTGTGGGTTTAGTTAAGCAGGAAGATTTGGCCAAGAAAAGTGTTCTCTCAGTTCAATGCTAAGCAGATGTAGAGGGAGGTTTGAAATTCAGGTCTTGGCACCCAACTTCTGCTGGGAAGCATTCAGCTCACTTGCAAACAGGAGCATCTAAGGGTTGTGATCCTACACATTTTCTTCCAGTGGTGGTAAAGGGATGATCCTGACAATTGTATTTAGATGGGTTTTTCTTCTCTAGGAATAAGCTTGCATCTTTCTTTAGATGACCCCCCCTTCCCACAAGCCACTTAGTTTTCTTGTCTCACATTAACAAGAAGAACTACATACCCTTTTTGCATGTAAAAAGGAGACTTAAAAATGCAGAAAGTTTCAACATTCCCTCCCCAAATCCTTTGGAGACTGAGTCAGTTACATGACTTCAAAAAGGCAAATATGGCACAAAAGAATGGAAATTAAGTTAAAAAAATCAATTTTATAAATATTCTTCCTCTGTACAATTTTTCACAGCCCCACCCCTCCCACCCATTTTTATTCACATTTAGTTCTGTTTAATTCCCACCCAGATTTATTTTTAAATCATAAAATATATATTTTAAATCTGTTCATATTTTAAAATATTTACAGGAAACGTTCCTTCTGTTGAGGTCATGAAGAGTCTGTACAAGGAGAGGGTGGAGGGGGGTAGAGGTGAAAATAGCTTCGTTCCGTGGCAGGAGACGGAGGGCAACTTTCTTCTGCCGACATGTACTGACTGCGAGGTGTGGGTGGAGGGGGGTAAGGGTCTGAGTCTGAATTTAGATCTATATAGTATTTGTTGGCCTTCCATCGACTGGTAGTATAGTCACTGTCACAGACATCTGTGCTGCAGGGGGTTGTGGGTGGAGCTATCCCTCGTATAAGGTACGGCCTGCACAAAAACAAAAAAAGAAAAAAGCACGTGCATTAGTTGCAGTCTGGGGAGAAAAGAAGGAAAAAAAGAAAGAGATTGAACAGCTCTGTGCATTCAGTCAAAATCCCTGCTCATTAATACTACATGAGCCTTAATTCAGACTCTCAGAGAAATCCAACAAAAACTACCTGAACTGTGTCAATTTTGAATGGCACAACTATGTCAGGCAGCAGCACATTCTTCCAGCCCCTAACCTACCAGAGGAGAGCACTCTGACCATTTAGCCCAATCACTAACAAATAGGTTGACTCATGAAATTGTTTTAAGGTAAGCTTAAGGGAATGAGCAGAAAACACCAACCTCTATACAAGATACTCAGGGACTGTTACATAGCAATATAACATACATAATTTGAATGGTCATTTATTAAGAGAGGAAAAGATTTTTAAATGAAGTCTGAACATGACCAAAACTAAAGGCAGATAAACAGAAGATGTAGCAAACCTTTTTATCTGAACTGTACCTGTAAGATCTTGTGTTTGAAGGAATGTTTGAGGAATAGAACATCTCTGCATTGTATAAGGAGCGATCGGTAGCTGGGGAAGGAGGCGGGTTCAAAATCTAGAAACAACAGGAACAAGCAGTGTGAAATTTTGGGTTAATTATACAATTTTACTTAGTTTGAAAATAGTATTTATGCCTTCACCCTGCCATTCATCCTTATTCTAGTTTCCTCTCCTAGCTGCTTGAATGTGTTAATGCATTTTTAAAGATCACAGATGTTCATTACTTTGGACTCAGGTACTGTGCAGGCCTTCAAAGTTCTCAGTACAGGGAATTTTCTTCCTCACCACATCTGTTGTTAGGCTGGAATAAAGCTGGAAATTAACCCAGTTGGGCTGAATCTAAGTGCACTTCCCTGGGCATAAGGACTGACAGCATCCTCAGCAGATGCTAATGGGAAATTAAAGCATGTTCCACTCCCAGACCCTAAACACGTCCCTAGTCAATAGCAGGGTCAGGAAGCCAAGTTCCTTTACTATAACTAATAAAACCCCATCCTTCCCCAAATGCTTCATTTTCACTCTTGTTCTGTAAACATACAATTTTGGCAGAATTCACAATGCAAAAAGCTATGAACTAAAATATAATTAGAGCCTGTCTGTGTATACATAGACAGCATACACACATATGGCTCAGCCATGGGTGCTTACACACAGCTGCTGGTAGCCTTCACAAAAGGAAGAAGTTTATAAGGCTTCAAAATTATTTAGGATTCTTCCACCAGCAGGAAGCTGAACCTCTGACACAGCCATTAGGACATTAGCCTAACCCATGAAGAGTATTTTATCTCTTCCAGTGTGGAAAATCACACCCTTGCTATTGATGTGCACATCTTGTACACTGCCTGCCCTGGGCATTTGGCCAACTCATGGCCTGCCCCAGTGACCATCCTTCCTCTGCATCTGCTCCTCTCCCACAAAAACACTCTAAAATCACTGGAGTGGAGAGATCACTGTTTGGATCTTCACTGTGCAGCGTCCAGCAAAGTGACTCCTGGCCTTTGAGTTGAGCTCACTGTTACTAATACTGACAAGTCCTGCATGCAGATTCATGTGAAGGGAGACAAGCTTGAATACCTCCCTTTGCCAGCTGTGGGGAGTGATGAGTAATTGACCCAAGAGCATCTTCCAGACATCAGCTTCCTTGGAGGAACACTGCATGCTACTTGTAGATTGATTCACTCCTACTGACACCCTGAGCTGCATCAATACCACTTCATGGTGAGACTAAATACAGCCAACAGTGTCAGCCAGAATGCCTGTATCCAGATTCTATTCTCAGGTATATAAACTGGCATAACTTCATTGACACTCATTCTTTCCCAGTCTCTATTCACTGGAGCACCTCTCAGTACCACCAAGACGTGTTAAACCAAAAAAGCCAAGAAAACTAAGATGCTCAGATCTGTCCTTTTGATTATGAACATAAAGGTGGGTAATTAGCTACCAGGCAGAACTCACCAAAACATATGGATTAAGCAGTACCTTAATGTAACAAAGTTCTTGCAACAGCTTCCTTCTAAGAACCCAGCATGCCTCTCATGAAGGAATTGCTCTATCATCCCTGCAGGCCTTGGCTGACATAGCAAAGTGTGGAAAAAGAATTCCCAGCAACAGTCAGATTAATTTAGGCCAGAAGTCAAATGGAAAAGTTGATATTTTGGCTGACACAGATCCCATAGAATCACAAAGGCAGATCAGCTCTTGGGCTTCTTTTCTCTTTCAAGCTTTATTTAAGTAAATGTTTTTCCTGTTCATCCTTTTTAGTGTGGTGCTGACACATCAATCAGGTCTAGCATGAAATTGTTCAGCACATTACAGAGACACTGGTGATGCATGAGACAAGCTAAATTAGGAGTGCTGCTGAGTTCCAAACATGAAGGCTTCACAGAGAAGACAATGCAAGAAGTAAGCACCCAATTGTACCTTACCAACAGATAAGCTCACCTGTCTCTCTTTTCTATTTTTTGCCCTTCTTAAAGGACATGAAAGTACCTTGGTAACTGGCCAAAATGCTATCAGGCAAAATGCCCACACAGAGCATAACAGCTTACATGTAAATACAAATGCATGTATATACCCACACAGCATGTGGCCTCCTGATTCAGTACTACACAAAAATCCCCTCCATAGCTGGCAGATCAACTCTGGCAGCTTGTTGTGTGTATCCAAAAGCCAATGAAGGTATTGCTCAGAAGCACAATGGAAAAAAAAAAGTAATGACAAAATATGCTGGCAAACAAGAACCTTTGTATGTCTCTCCTACAGATTCAGAGAGGACTCTTTCCATTCAGAATATACACTTCAGAATTTGTGTAACTGTGATATGGGGATAAGAATTCTGTCACTTCCAACACTCAAAAGCCAGAAATAGAGCTAAATTATAGCTTTAAAAATGCAAGCAAAGTAATCTCTGCCTCTACCCTGCTGTACCAGTGTTTCCTCCCAGTGTATGCACTTGGTTTTCTGAATCAACAAACAACACTTCATCTGAACACCAAGTCAAGCTTATTTCATACATGTTTTCATACCAGTCCTGTTTTGTTTTGCTTGCTTTGTTACTCCATGTATGCCTGCAACATTCAGCAGTGCAAAATGTCATTGGGCCACAGCCATCAGAGTTAACAAAGAACAGAGGTGGCATCTCCAAGGGAAGAACAGAAATACCCAGGAATAAACAAGCTGAATATACGCTGATAAGGAAACATTTTGGACATCACAGAGCACAGAGTATAATCCTGATGGACTACAACAAAGCCCTTCTGTGAAGTTCAGCAAGTGTCAAAATGGGCCGGTATATCATAAACAGTAACACCCAAGAGTTGTTAACAGTTGTTAACATTTACTTAGCAAGCACAAAGCTGCACCTTTACTTTCTTCAGAAGCAGGAGATTCCTAACTCACCAGTGTATTTCCATGACATACCTGTGGGTAGAAAGTGGCTTTAGTGCTGGATGAGCTACTTGAAGATGCTCCAGTAACGTGGTTTCTGTCATACAGTGGGGCACCACTGCTTCCTCCCATGAGACTCATGGAGCTAATCATGGACTTTCCACAAGAGATTCCTGCATTTAAACAGAGAGGAAAACAAGGTTAGATAAACCACAGTGTTATTTATTAATGGCAAACAAACCAAATCCCTAGCTTTGCAAACCCATGCAACAATAATGGTTATCACACTTTGGGAAGAGTGCTTTCTGTAAAAATTTCAGGATTACAAGGAAGGACACTTTGTAAAGAAAACATTTCACCCTCAGACCACCTCTTGTCTCAATGCAGCACTGAATTCCTCACAACCTACTATCACACTGCTGAGAAAGGAATCTTCAGAACAGCTGATCCAAACTGTTCACCCAAATTAACTAAGAAATTTTCCAATTAAACAAAGTTAAGCATTTGAAAAAAAAAATTACAATGCCCAAAAAAACAAGCTTGAGACCTCCAAACTTTCAATTTCCATTGCAAGAAATGCAATTGCAAGTACATGAGTAACTGCAAAACACAATTATTTTGATTGAAAATAATCACAGCTAAAATTGAAAATCAGCAGAGAGAAAAAGAAGGAAACCTGAGTTAGAGGAAAATGGAAGATGTCATTCTCCAATCTGTTTTACTACAATATATTCTTCACTCAGATAATTAATTTTCAGCTTCTTTCTGTCAGACCATTCAGTGCTAATGTAAGAGGTAAGTCTGGGAAGTTTTCAGAACCTTTTTTTTTTTTTTTTCAAATGCAGGAAATATTTATTACAAGCAGAGTAAGTATTTGTAATCATGCTTCGTGACTACATAGGCTTCTTGGAAATGCCATGGTATTAGAAACCTTTCTTTTCTTTAGAATTAACATAAATAGTAAAATTTTCAGCTGTTGTAACTTCTCACAACAATATGGATTAGAAAAAGCTAACAAATATGGATGAGAATCAGAATGACAGCTTGGTTTAGCACCTATAGAAGTACAGATGAAAACCACTGATACTTGCTTTAATTAAAAAAGCTTTAGTGTGAAGTCCAATTTAAAACACCCCTGTGAAGATTTCACCTGCAATTATTTCATCTTCTAATTTTATTTCATACCACAAAAACTTCTTGATAACCATAGTAACATCATTTAAGCAGGAACAGCTGACTATAAAATGCAAGAAAAGCTAATAGAATTTACATATTTGATTCAAATGACAGATTAATCCCAAAACCATTGAGCAGACCAACATCTAATTTCTGCTCTTTGAAAACTCCACAATCCAGCAGCCTTAATAATGTGTAAAACTTGAAATCCAGACAACGTAATGGTACTGATTAGACACAAGGTCCTTAGCACAGCACCCTTACCAGTGAAAGTGCCATGTTGAGAACTTCCTGGAGCGATGAAGTTAAGAGGGACGTGGGGGGTACCACTGACATACTCGTGTGGAAAAGGACTGTTGGGCCCGGCATAGCGCTGGCATACCACCCGCTGGCAAACAAAGTACATCCCTCCCATGACAAAAAGGGACAGGATTATCCCAATGACAGGACCGATGGCACTGCTGTGCGGCTGGGACTCATCTGAGGCTGGCTTCGATTTTTCTGGAAAGAGAGAAGATTAAACATAGTCATTTGTCACTGTAAGACACAAAAGAAAGATTCCAAATACTCTAGAAGGCAAAGAGCATAGAAAATGAAGGCTTTGTTTTCTAATTCTTACTACCATTTATAAGGTGCTCCGACACAGACTTAACATGATTGGTGAATAGGAACAACACCTCTCTAATCTCATTGGTTAACAATAGAAACAGCAAGACACCACCTGGAGAAAGATTGTTTTGAGAAAGGACAGTTGTTTGCCAAGATTGTTTTGAGAAGAAACTTTCTTGAGAAATTTTTCCTTGGGAAAGAGTTGGCAGCTGCTAGGCAGGCTAAAAATCTTTCAGACTCAGAAATCTCAAGCTCACAGTCATTAAACATGGAGTTTAGATGCTGCTATCCCGGAGCTCATTTAGCAAATCAGTCAGCACACAGCCATTCATACAGTGCCTTTAAAAGCATCTGCATCACACTCAGGCATCTGTAACTCCAGATACTCTGATTCAACACACAAGACTTCATGCCTCCTCTTCCCCTCCATAAAGCAGTATGAGCAAAGTAGTCTTCTTTTTGTCTAGCAATTTATCTTGTAATGGGATTACTTATCTTGATAGAGCAACAGTCTAGAAAAGTTTCCTTTTCTATTCACAACTAGGGCTCCTTTAACCATTCTTACTCATGAATACACTTTTCCTTGCAGTATCCTCCACAAAGACGGAAGGAAGAAACAAGGCTACCTCGGATCAAACCTGGTGAACCCTCCTCTCATCCCAGCAGTGGCACAGCTTCTGACAACTGGTGCTTCAAAACTTGACAAGGTCTAAGATGTTAAAAACTTCACAATCTGCTAAGGTTGGTCCTATAGGCAATGTAAGTGCAGCATTTCTCTACACAAACCCAGTGCAAGCTGTTTGCTCAGAAGGAACTACATACAGACTAGCACATCTATTTGCTTTTATTCTAAAATGCTTTGTTCCAACTATTTTGCTAAACCACTTGTGTGATTCTAAACACTCCTTCCATCTGCCCTGTTGCCTGAATACTTCATACTCTAGTCACTCCAATGGTGCAAAACAACAGAAAATGCAAGAGCAAAAGTAAGTGAATTTTAGTGTCCACTTTGGACTGCAAAGTAACAGACTCTCTAAGGACTAACACAACAGCTGCCATCAGCCTGTCTGTAACTTGCATATATCTACTACCATGAGAATTCAAAGTTACATTTTTCCCAGAAAAATCAACATCTCTCCATATATTCTTTTCACACCTGCACTGTTAGAGACCGGTTTGTGGTCTCTTGTGGACACTTGCTCATTGCATGTTAGCTCCTCCACATAATTAGCCTCCAGTTTGGCCCTGCTATTGCAGTGGATAGGGCTGCACATTTTTAAAAGCTACTCCAGGCTTAGTAGCAGCTCTGCAAGTTCCAAGGCACTGAGCACAGTTAAATCAGGTTTCCCTAAGGATAATTCTGAAGGCCCTTCTGAAATACTCTTCCCTGAAAGAATATTGCTCTGCAAAGACCAGGGCTCTGCACAGGGGTGTAGAACATGCCCAAACACAGCACCTGAATGTCAAGAAAAGACATCTCACCACACATGAGCTCATCAGAGCCATCGATGCAATCCGGAAAGGAGTCACACTGCTGCTTCAGGAGGATGCACTGCCCACTTGCACATCGGAACTGGTTGGGCAGACAAATTGCTGCACAGAAAGAAAGGAAAAATCAGGTACTGACAGCACAGGAGCATTTGAGTCTCTTGAGAAAACTGTAAGAAGTGAGTTCCATATTATGATGAGGTAGCCACCACAATACTGCTGTGGGTAAATTGCAAGCCTGGTATCTCTAGTTTTTCCTCCTTGTTGTTATACATCTTAAAATAGTGAATCTAAAATAAAATTCTCGTCCCAGTAATTCCCAATCCTTTGTCAAATCAGTCCTGCAGGGGCAAAATTAAGATCAAATCAGCACGAATCTCTTACAATACCTAACAAAGTGTAGTTGATCACCTGCTATGTTAATAAAATGTAGTAATGTGGCATATTATAAAATCTTATGTACTCCATACCTATTTTATGTATACATAATAGATATATTATGTGTAATATATCCTTGTTAAGTAACTGCTAAATTTCGTATCTATATTCAGGAACTTCTGTCTCAACAAAAAGGACTTGTATCTATACATTTCAAGAACAGTTAGAATCCCAAAGGATGCTGGTGTTAGAATGATGAGTTCAGGAAAACTGATCTTACTATCACAATCTGCTTCATCAGATTTATCTTGACAGTCAATTTCTCCATTACACCGCAAGTGTGCATCAATGCACTGTCCCTTCTCACACTGGAACTGGGATGCAGAGCATATAGGGCAGCTATCTTCATCACTCTGGTCATCACACTCAGGAAACCCATCACACCGCCACGCCATTGGGATACAGTCAATCTCTCCAGTTGCACATGTAAACTGGTCTGGGGAGCAAGTTGGAGGTTCTGGAGAAAGAGAAAACAGATCAGATTTGTATACTCAATCTTATCCCTTTCAACAGAGTAAAAATATGACAGAGTTTGTCAAGAAAAGTACACTTATTCCTCCCCTGGAGTTCTTCCATGACTACATTAAGATTCCAGCTTAGAGGAAAACATCATTTTGAATAGGGAATGAAATTTTACCAACTTCATAACAAACACTGGATGCATGCTGATAGAAGAAGTTTGTTTTAGCAGTCAAGCACTGAACTAAGGGCAGGAGCTACAAATACTTGCTTTGTCTCTAACAGCCACCTTTTGGAAAACACTGTCATATACATAAACTCAAAAGAATATTCAATTTCTGATTGCAAACCAGATTCTAAACAGTTCTAATCCCTGCAATTATATTAGCCTGGACCAATTCTTCATCAAAAAACCTGAGAGAACGTATTAATTGACAATGAATACATCTAAAACATATAACATATAACTTCTACAGTATCTGTTTCATTATTTTTCCAGCAGCTTTTCCACAAAAAAAAAATTCTGAGTCAGTTATGAATTGAAAAATATGAACGGAAAAAAATAAATCTGTATAGGAGTGGTAAACATTAAGCTAAATTCTCTTGCTGGAAAGTCTCCGGGCTGCAGGTCAGTGAAGGTTCAGAGAGCAGTCTAAGGAGCACTGGAAGCCTGCCCTAATCTTATATTCTCTCACTATAGAGACAGACCAATTTAACTTGTGCACAGCCATTTTTATGTTTGTTGGACCTAAAAAAGGTGGGACTTCCTTCAAGTTTGACTTTCCATGGACCCCAAGATTCTGGTATCACTCTTTTTTACGTCCATACTATTGTTCAAGTTGCAGTGAGGCACTGATAGCAATAGGCAGCAGCTACAACCCCATACAGAAATGCAACAATTATGCTCTTATAAGGCATCCATAGTTGCTTTCTTCAGAATGTCAGCAAACACAGTCCAGATCAAAATCTACTGCAAAAAATGCTCCAAACTCTTACATACAGCAAGTTAGCACACAATTTTCCACCATTGTTATCAATGAAAGAAACAGACAATGGGCAAGTCCACTCAGTTATTATCAGTAGCAATTAGTTACAGTCAAAATGTGGGGGGCATCCCATGACACCCCTGCAGCAATCACATACATTTCCACTGATGTGAAAAGGTGCTGGGCCAAAACCCTATCACATAATTAAATCATTTAGCAGAGGCAGCCACTCCTCCCCATAGCTGCTGTTGCCCAGTAATGCTCTGAGTAGATGCTTCTCCACTTGGATTAAGAGAGAACCACATCATACCCTGCCTATAACAACAGTATGATCCAGCTAGAGAAATGCTCTGGCACTGGATGGTAACACTCCTCTGGAAGCCCAGTGGGCTTTTCTTAAGATTCAGGCTCAGGAATGGACTTCACAAAAAACCCAGCATAAGGAAAGTTTCTTAGCTGTATGAGTATTTTTTCTCCTGAGGGTGGTGTTAAAAATTCTAGAATTACATGTAAACAGTTTTCAAAGTGCTGCTGTTCTTTATTCATTAGGGAGAGAAAGTTCAAGGATGAAACAAAAGTATAAACAAGAGCTTGAAAAACAAACTGTGAATAAAAATCAAAATGTGCTTGAGTTTGGAAAAAATTACTATTTTCTAAAGTTCCTCATTTATGACTATTTGGAGGAGCAATATGAGAATTACAAATGTAGCTAGTGACCTGACAGCTGTAGGTAAGATAAAGATGCCAGACATCCATATTTAGGTAATTCTTGGATTAAGTTTTGATACAAGTGTGCTGTTTGGATAATTCAACAGACAGATCACTACTTCTGCACTTAAAGGCACATTTAAGGTTGCACTATGGTTGCAGTTGGCAAACACAAGCTTGTGTTAAAAAACTTGACAAAAGCATTCATAAGGATGTCCAGAACATGGACAAATGTTCTCCAGCCAACTAAGCTATTTTGAAACATTGGGTAGTGGCTGTTACTAGGACAGACAACATGGGTTAAAAAGTTGTTGCAGGCTTAGTGAAAGATTAGAATTTAAAAAAAGACACTGAAATGGAGGCCCCTGAATTTTAAGATTTAGAGCTGAAGACCCAAAGGAGTGGAATGTGAGACTCTCTTGCTGTCCACGTTGTGCAACAACACCACAGCAAGAAGTATAATTAGATTGATCCACCCTGCCCTCCCCATGTAACCACCACTACTCTAAAGCCACATAACATGTTGTGGTCATGGGAAAGAAAACAGTTTATCATGGAAATGACTGTCCCATGGGAGTTCAGAGTTCAACCAGAAAATGAAATCCACAGCAAAATAAATACATGAAAAGAAGTCAGAAGGACCAACAGTGCCAAACAACTTAAGATACAATGCCTCCCAAAAAGAAACAATGTTTTGTTTTGAATTCCCTCTGCAAGCATAATGTTAACAGTTTTTAAAAATACTAGGATGGTAAAAGGGAAGGCTAAAGGAAAAGTCTACCATGTGGAAAGAGGAGAATTACCTTAATTAAAAAGTATCACAATGGAGCCTACATTTGATAAGTAGCCAGTACAGTGTTTCATGGTACAAGACCAAATTAATTTCAAAGACTGGAGTCTCATACTGTGGGAATCCCAGGCACAATTTCTGCTGCTAGGTCATCACATGTCGCTAATCACAACACACAAAGGACGAAGCAGGCAGCAGAAGGTCAGACAAGGAAAGCTCTGCCTTCATTTTCTGACTCCATCTTATATACACTTCAATCTGAGGGCCAAGGATTGGCTATACAGGTTTCCACCTCATGGACCTTGTTGGTGAACATCACCATCAATCATGTTTCTCCTCCCAAAGGAGAAACATGTAAACACACAGATAAGTTCTAAAAATACATATCGTTTACATCAAGCTGCATGAGAATTTTCACTGCAAAGATTCAAACATTCAAAAGCAAGAAAATTCAGGGCAACATCCACAGGCTGATGCAACATCATCTTATAAACACTTGTTTAAAGCACAAACCTGTCACATCATACAATCATAAAAAAATCTCAGCAGAAGATTCAAGTATTTTAAGGTCAAAGAAGAATATTCTGCTCAGAATGAGAAGTCACATGTGCCCAAAACCTCAAGCAGAAAACAGCTGGTACAACTACCAAAGACTAATTTAACATACTGCAGCACAACATGTACAGAATAACTGTGTGTAAATCCACATTTTGGAATGGAATGCAACCTCAGCTGTGATGTTTTTGATACAAATTGATTAGCAGCACTGTTAAACATAACTCACCTCCACATGTTAAGAGATTCTGTAGAAGCACAAGGTGCTCAGGACATGAACATCTTGGAGTTCCATCCCCTTTGGCAATGCAGATGTGTGAACAGCCACCATTGTCACGGGAGCATGGATGGACAGCTGGTGAAAAACAGAAAATGATATTATGTAGCATAAAAGAAATTATAACTATTCCTCGATAGGGCAAAATTAAAAACTACTCACAAACCACTTTTGTCTAAGCAACCAAGATTTCCCAGCTAATTATTAGGAAGATACATGCAGGATTTTTCAGTTCAATGCTTGAAAGCTGATTTATTACTTCATAAGAACTAAAGTTCTCCCAGTCACAGTAATAGAGCAACCTGATCAAGTTGAAGATGTCCCAGCCCATTGCAGGGGGTTGGAACTGGATGACCTTCGAAACGTCCCTTCCAACCCAAACCATTCTATGATTCTATCATATGGAGACCTTTCAAGAACTTCTAAAAAGAATTTGGGAGCTGAAGTGAAAAGAACTGAAAAGACAGATTTGAGAAGACTGCATTTACATCTTACCTAGATACCCCATCTTTATTTCTAGGGTAGGCATCAAGAAATAATATATGTCACTGCAGAATGCCAACCTGCAAACCCCTCAAGATTTCTCCTTTAAAGAGCTCTTAATACCTAGAGCCTCAACTTCCCTGTTCCTCACAAAACTGCAATACAGTCACAAATATTTTTCGGTCTTTTTTTAAAGATAGGAAGCTACGCATTTGTGTTCCCAATCAGTTACCCAGAAGCACTGAGAGGTCCCAAAAGAATGATATTTAATGAAATACAAAGCAGGCACAGAAACTGGAGGCCATTGTCTGATGACCCCAGCCCAACAGTCAGAAGAGGCTCAGTCTCTTGCCTGGTTATTCAGGCTGATAGTTGAGCATCTGCTGCATTAATCTGTGGGGCTACAGCCTGTGTTATTTGTGATGCTGCTCAACAGTGCATTCTTTCCTACTGCTCAGGAACAAGAAATTGTATAGATACCATAATTTTTCTGCCAAAGTTGTTTCCCAACTGTCCAGGCTTCTCAGCAACCTGCTTTCTACCTCTAACAAATTTATGAGTTTAATACAGTGTTTGAGGTATGAGTTGTTCACAGAACTGCATGCATATATACCTGCATGTGCATATGTATATTTACTCCCCTGTTGTAACAGAAATCACCTACGTAGAAATTTTTCAGCTGCAAAAGAGGATTCCTTTTCCCCATCTTAAATAAACAGAGGGGGTAAAAGCAAAGCCTCTTTTTTAACACTGTTTAGAATAAAAGAAAAAAAATCTTTTTGCTTCAGTCAGTATTACCTTGAAATATACCAATATATGTGAAACATGTCAAGTGGCACAGAAGAAGAAAAGCTGGGTATTGTGAAAGAGAAAAGAACCTCTGGGTCATGATTACCCCATAGAATCTACTACAGTTTAAAGCCTATGTTACCTGATTTGTAACAGCTTACCCACATATACAAGTTCAAAAATACCTCCAGTCATCACAGACACTAATGTATGTGACACAGAGTGTCTGCTGTGAAGTTGAATCGCTTCTGAAAATTGAAGCATTATACGCTAATGTACCCTCCCTATATAAGACAACTCATCACAGGCAATGAAGAGACCTCTGTCTCCCACTTTTTTTGTGTGATTTTGTATTCTCTTTTAAATCCTGTAAAGCAGGAGGAGCTGTAGGTTGTCACTTTGAGGAGTGACTACTTGAAGAGATTTTTGCACTCTCCACCAAACCACAATAATTTGGACCACTAGACCAGAAAAAGAACATCCTGCATGCATGATCCCTTTCAGATGTGAGCACCTAAAATGCTCCACCTCTGTTGGGAGAAAAATTACATCAACAGTATAACTCATTGCAGGAGCTTCCTCCCGATTTTGCCTCCCTCAGTGCAGGCTTTTACATCATCCACTGTGCCGAGGTAAACCAATCATACCTTTACACAGGAGTCTGAAGCACCTGGAGAGAAGGCAAGTACAATCCCTTTGGTTCTTATTAGAGGTTTTTCCAAGACCTATTACTTGATTGTACTTAGAAAATTAACCATCAGAATTTTAAGTAGCTTTTAGACTAAATTCAGTGTCATGTGTGTTCTAGCTGTGCAGCAGTAGTCCTCTCAACAAGAAGGAGAAATTTATTTCTTCTCCTCTCCTGCAATCCCAACTGGTCAAGCTGAAAGCATTCCATGGATTATTTGAAGCCTATGGGCAACATTATTACAATATTCAGCCCCTTGAGGACCTTGAGATGCAATGACCAAGACATCAGATACTGAAACTCACAGAATTCTTCCATATCAAGCTCTTCCACAGCATGAATTCCTGTTAGGTGAGCAATCCGGCCTTGAATTCTAGTCCTTTTGTACCCATTCACTTTCTCCACTCTCTCAATCATCTGCTGCTGACGATCAATCCAATACAAGTGATTCCCCAGCACAGTGAGTCCCATGGGCTGAAGAATGTTGGAGTCCTCCAGGGTCACGCGGTTGGCACCTGAGACCAACAACAAAAAAAAAAAGACTAGTTTTACACCAGTCGACTTCAAAGTTATCCCTTAAGCCAACATCACAAAGCAACATCCCAGCTAAAACCAAACCAAACCTTGGAGACAGTGAGCAACAAGGTCACTGACTTCATCTGTCTCTGCAGGCCAAGGCTCTGCTTGTTCAGTCTGATCTCAGGTATATGCTACCAGGTGCCACATCCTGAGGGCAAACAGATCCAACATGAAACCCAGCTCATCCCTGCACAGCCCGGCTGGTCAGCCAGCCATGCTCAGCCTCACACTGACATCTCTGTTATGTGCAACTGTGAGCACTCCCAGAAGCTGATACTGACTCAGTCCAAAAGTTTTACAGTGCACTCACACACAGAGCAGTACATTTTTTCTGGAATCTATAAGCAAGAGTGAAATACATCCAATTTAGTTTCACTGCCATTACTCAAATGAAACATATTCATCATCCAAAGCAAGAGGCAAGTACCAAATCTTGTCACAGCTTATGTGACAACCACAGATATATGATCAAAAAAGAACACCTCTTAAAAAAGCCCCAACTTTTTTTATTTAGTAACCCATCAGAAAACCCGAAGTTTAAGTGACTCAATATGCTCCTAAATAGGAACACTGTCAAATGCTCAGCCTCTCTGATTTATAAAAATGTGTAAAAACCTGCTTTAAGCCAATAAGTAAAAGAGAGGTCAAGTAAAAATGCATTTATTATCAGTTTTCACTTTAATTACTTGCAGTCTTCTGCCCTACACTTAGAGTCATTTAATTATTACTTTTATTATTCTTTTCTAGGGTGAAGATATTCCAAATTATTCTATTAATTCCCTGAAACCATTCTGACCCTGTGTATGCTATGCAACTGGATATATTTGATTTTAAAAATGAAAATTTAAAACAAAATCATAATTTGGTGCTACTTCTGTGCTCATAATTAATTTTGGAACTATGACCTTATGGCTGCGTGTATATAAAAAAATGTAAGTTTTTAGTATCTACACAAAATGAGATTATAGAATCCACATAATAAAAATGCTATGAGAACTCAATTCAACTAATTTGCTGCTATTATATAATAATCAATTATCCAGAGCTCAGCCAAGCATGAGACTGTAACATTAGCAGGTTCTATTAGTTTTGCACATGGACCGGTTAGAACAGCTCCAGAGGAGAGTCATGAAGATGACCAGAGGGCAGGAGCACCTCTCCTATGAGAACAGGCTGAGAGAGTTGGGGTTGTTCAGCAACTTTTATATTTAAGTTGCTCAGCAGAGTCAATTTCTGCACTTGTTCAGCACTATCAAGTGCTGAAGTCACTGGTGAACCATGCTCTCTAAGATCCACGAGGTGCTATTACTTTGTATGTGGATTAATGCTTTATATTACTGATGTGGGAAAACTGATGAGTTGACATCTCTCCACTGTGTTCCAATGATGCTATTTCAGATGAGCTGTCTTATCACCTAAATCAGGAAAAAAAAATTGCCCTTTCTTCTGTTTTTTTCAAGCTACGTTTTTAAGCTCCAGAGAAAGAAAAATTGAAAAGTATGTGAACTCTTCAAACCACTAAGAAAAAAAAAGGGCACAGAGGAGGTGATTTAGGGGTGCCATGACTAACAACCCTTTTCAGAACATATCAAAAGTCAAATGGCTGTCTTGGAGGGTGTCACTCATTACGGTCATGTCTATTCTAATTACATCAAATGGGAGCCTACCAGAAATTGCTGTCTGTGACTGCCTACACAGAACGGGCAACGGAGGAGATGAAAGTCACCAGGGTCAGCATCAAAGAGGGAATGAAGTCCTATACATGCTAACACTGTGCTGCAAATATTTAACTTCATACCACATACCTGACAGGTCACAGCTTTCGATGCGCTTCAGATCTGCATCCACCCAGAAAAGCTTTCCAAGTTTGTTGTCAACCACCAGTGCTACAGGTCGGATCAAGCCAGTTGTAAAGAGCACTTCTCTCTCTGTGCCATCCAGGGCTGCACGCTCAATCTTGGGAGCTCTCTCCTGCATGTTGGTGAAGTACATGTACCTGAGAACACAGACAGCACCACTGAACTGGGAGCTCCAGGGATAGGGAATGCTCTTTTGTGCGCAGCGTCTTGCAACCCATGTTGTAAGTGGGAATGGTTTCACAGGCATGGCTGGGGTGACTGCTCCCAGGTGCAAAGATCCAGAACCAAACATCTGCTAACTGACACTCAGCCTGAAATTAATAGGATTTATCTCCAGGCCACAAAGTGCCTCAGCAGTGCTGCACAGCACACAGTGCACAGCAGCACTGCTCCTGCAGAGTTGGGGCTTGTAAGAGACTAGCACAGATCTTCTCCAACTCTCCCTGGGTAAAGCTGTCCCCACTTACAAATCGAAGTCCAGAAGTCCTTTCTGACAAAAAAACATTAACCACCACCTCCTTTCCTTCTAGGTTACCTTTCCCTCTCAGCAAGTAAAATTTCCTACCAAACTTAAGAAAAGATTACACAAGAACAACTGAGAACAACTGAGAACAGGTTCCTGACATCTTAGTTCCATGAATTCTTTGTATCTCTCTAAGCCAGTTCAGTTGCAAACAAAAGCAGTCTCCCTCCTCATGCACAGTGGAAAAAGGGTTTGTGCACCCCCACAATGAACTGAGACCTCTTTAAAGGCAAACTCCACTATTTTTTCAGTGGTGAGTAACATGGGCAAAGTCTCCAACAGCATGGGCTGCACTGCTGCACAGCTTTTCCTTATGGCACAAGGAGGTGAGGCAGCAGTCAGAACATGCAGCCAAGGGAGAGGTGGAGGAAGAAATTTCTGTAACCACGGCAGAAGTTGTTGAAGATCACTCATTCAGCTCTCCCAGACAGTCACAGTGTTTAACATAGTGTCTTCCTCATTTTTCCTCCTTTAATTTTTAAATGGATTTAGTGTTAAGTCACTTGAAAACCTGACTAGAAAGGTTGAGAGTTTTAGAGATCAACAAACCCAAACGCCCATTTTAATGGAGAAAGCAGCTAAGCTTTTATAAATACAAACTATATCCAAGTGACTTAGTCCCAATAAGATTAGAATCTTTCCTCTAATCCCCCTCTCCCCACAACAGCTTTTGAACCGTGCAGAGTACACTGGTATAAAACACCAGTCTTATAAATGCTCCAGACAGTCCCTGAGTACTACTGTATCACTACTGCAGTTGTGAAATATTGTCATTCAACATCTGCCAAGCACATGGTAAGCCATTTAGCAGTAAATTGGGATTTGAACATCTAATTTACTAAAGAGAACAGTAAAGGACCATATTTGACACCTAAGAAGGACCATATTTTACATCAATCTGCTAACTACCAGAAGCAGATAGAGTGTCTGTTGAATCTAACCAAAACTGCTTTGCAGCTAAACAACATATTTTCATCCTGTGGAAAATCAGTCTAGTGCATCCTACCTGCTTCAATTAATTTCAGATGTTTTAAAGATACACATTACAGCAGAACTAACTTAAACATAAGGGGTTTAAGTGTTTAAGCTTTATGCTACTACATTAGCAGAATAGTTGTATCAAATTAGAGGCTCCTTTCTTTACCCCTAGAAACATTTATTTTATGATGACTTAACATTTTTGATCCAGATTCTGAGGTAATACAGACTCTCTTGTTTTTCCTGTTAGGTGGCAGGGCTGTGCAGCCACACAGAGAACAGGACAAGGTGGTTTTGCTTTGGTGTCACTTCCTGGGTTAGTGCCTCACACATGGCTGTGAGAACAGAGGCAAAGGACAGAACAGGAAGAGAAAGCTGGATACCTTCAGAATCCAGAACTGGATAAGCAGTCACCTAAACCCTGAACAATATTCTAAACTTCTCTTTGTAAAAACAGACAGATGCAGCGCAGGATTCTCACACACAGAGCTGGCACACGTCCCTGGAGTGCTCTGCACCAGGAGCAGGAAGGAAGCTCACCCTCGCTCTGCATTCACTACGATGGCTCTGGGCCTGTCGTGGTCCCCTCGCAGCACCATCCCGATGGATTCGCCATTCAGCCGGTGCACATTGACGGAATTTGTGGCCTCACAGGTCCAGTACAAGGTATGGCTGTATATATCAATGCTGAGGTCGTGTGGCTGCTTCTCCGGGTTCTGACTTTGGTTTGGGGTACTCATTACAGTGAAAGGCTGCAAGACAACACACGGGCAATGATTTCTAACCTTTATTCTGATGACTGACTGAAAAACACTGATTGCACAGAAAGCATGATGGTTTAGAAACCCCTAAAATCACAATCCTAAAAATGTTCACTAATTCTCATATATAAATAGAATATTCGTGAGTAAGTGCTGACAAGAGCAGTTGACAGTGACAATCCCTTGGTGTGGCAGATAGAAGAGGAAGATCAAGTATAAAATAAAAGCACACAAAAAGTCTGACACAAAACTATATACAAGATGTACACTTACCTGGGTGCCATCATCTTTGGCTCTTTTTATAATATTCTGGCGTCCATCCACCCAGTAGATCAATTTATCTAAGGGATCGTAATCAATAGCCTTGACGTTTCTCAGACCATGCATAGGTAGGATGATATCTGGGCTTTGCTGATCATCAGGTATCATCCTGCTGATGGCAGATTTCTGGCTAAAGAGTAGGAAACTAGCCGGGGCTGGAACAAGCCAAAACAGAATGCATGAGAAAGTACAATTCCCAAAAATATATCCCCACAGAAGAAAGATTTTTAGAACAAAGTCACAGGGACATTAATAATCACATCGAAAATTAAATAACTCCTTACTTTTTGCTATTAAAAAAATGTTTCTTTCTATAGTTATAAAAGGAGATCAGGTTAAATCTGCAGGACCTGCCTTTCAAAAACTCATCCTTTCATTCAGTTAAAATTGCCTTATATGCTACTATGCACCCATTTTCTATTCATGTGCCATTTTTACTGGAAACTTTAGTTCCTATTGGGCAACCAGTCAACTGACAGGCTCATAATATCACATGCAGGGAGAAAACAAACTTACGTGTATTTCAAGTGCATCTGAAGTTGAGCAGACTACTTAGGAGTTAGACTACTTTACTGAGCGCCATTTTAGCTGACTTTATTAAGCATGTAAGAGAAAAAGACATTTTTTGTTGGAAATTTCTTTTCCACCCACCTACACACTTAGGTAAGGAGTGGGAAAGCTTCACTCACACAGCTGAATCACCTAGAAAGCACTTCTGGTAAAACAAGAAAGACCAGACTTGACAGTGCTGTAATTTCCAAGACTTAAAATACAAATCTTCATGCCTAGTATGTGTCACAAAAATGAATACAAAATTCCATACTCTGTCCTCAGATTCAAAGATCACTTTTAAAGCCAGAACCTTTGAAACACACTTAGGACCCCATTCCTTTTGCACCTGGGAGCCACAAGCACTGAAGAAAATAGTAGCATATAAAAAGGCTTACAACTACAGTTCCTGCTGTTGGGATCCAAGGTGTAATGAGCAGCACAGCCACACCTAAATCCATTTGGGATGGCAAGGCACAAGTGACCACAATGGCCATTATTCTGCACACAATCATTCAAGCCATCCTGACGAGAAGAATGGAAGACCAATATATCCATCACAAAATCCAGATGGCCCTGAATAAGTGTCCTGTTCTTCCCACTGGTCTTGTCTGCTCTTTCTATGCTGTGAAGATTCCAGTCTGTCCAGTAGATGTAGTCACTGTACTGGGTTAATCCAAATGGATGAGGTAGATCATCTGCTATGATTTCTCGTTCTTGTCCTGCAAAAACAGGGATAACCAACTAAAGGACAATTCCTATGGCATAAGATGAAGAGAGTGACTGGAATGCAGAAAAATATTTTCTTTCTTTTTAAAATAAAACCTCATTTCCCAAATCAGCATCATGGGATTCTTTATTAATTAGTATCTGCTCAAGAGGTAACATAAACAGCTGCACTCAAAAGCACTACTTTGATACCCTTTTGCCTACAGAGCAATTTGAAATTATGCCAGTGTATTGTAATCTAAATAAATACTACTTCATAAGCCTCATGCTTATCAACCCCAACAGACATTGAAAAACATATCCAAGAATACTATCAGCTCCAGTAATCACTTAGACCAATAAAAAAGCCCATTAATATGCATGAAAACAACAACAAACTTGAGATTCACAGAGAAACTGCTATGAGAAATTATGGTGCTTCACTCAAGAAACAAATCTTTTGCAGTGCAATTTAACATACAGCTATCCCAGGAGTTTAGGAAACCATTTGTTTGGCAGAAATCTCAATACTCCCACACTCAGTGGCTCAGCAACATTTACAACAGATTTAACACCTTCTAGAGGATGGTCTCTGACAGAAATGCATTACTAAAGTAGATAAAGTCTTACTTCAAACCACCTTCCTGAACATTTTCAAGCATAAACCTCGATCAATCTCTGCCATCAAAGAAGATGTAACCTTTAGCAGCACCATCTCCTCCTGTCTCAAACATCCAATGCTAGACTGTACAGAACACTTCACTTTTCTTCCTTTGCCCTACTTTCCATTTCACCAAGACTTGAGAAAGAATAAAATAACCATAAATCAGAACATGAGGCCACTTACTTATAAGCCACCAGACCTAAATATAGAGCCAACCCTCCCATGGAACTTTTAGGAATTTAAATTCTCAGAGTTAGGGGTACAGATACCCTGCATGCTCTCAGATACTTCTTAGAGCAATTCTGGTCCATGTTTTTCAGGAAAAACATTCTTTTGAAGGAAGTAGATAAGCTGTATAATTGAATTTTCATAGCAGATGGAAGAAAAGCTCTCAAAAGTCTGATTTTTTCCCCCCTGCTGTTTATAATGTCCAAGATTAAGCTGGGAGCAGCACTCACTCATCTACTTCAGAGTGCTTCGCTCATCCCTTAACTGATGAGCCCAGTTGCTACAAGTCTACCTAAGCCTTTATAAATCTGCAGACTACAAAGACATTGTATAATATAAAAGTGAATGGGCACAAGTCTGTGGGGCCTGATGGGATGTATCCCAGGGTCCTGAGGCAACTGGCTGAAAAGGTTGGCAGGCCACTGTCCGGCGTATTTGAAAAGCCATGAAGTTGACAGTGACTGGAAAAAAGGGAAACATCACTCTTGTTTTTAAAAGGAGGGCCCAGGAAACTACAGACCCATGAGCCTCACCTCTGTGGCTGGGAAGATCATGGAATGGATCCTCGTGGGGACAATGCTAAGGCGTGTGCAAGACAAAATGATGATCTGACACAGCCAGCATGGCTTCACTACGGGCACATTGTGCCTGACCAACTCTAGTGGCATTCTACAGTGGAGTGACTCCAGAATCTCAGAATTCTGAAGATATGCACACAGAAAAACACCTCAAAAATATCCCTAAAAATGTCTTTTCACAGATTAAAACAAACAAACAAACAAAAAACCTAGTTGCAGTGAAATTATGTATATTGTAAATCAGAGCAAATGTATATATAAATGAAATTCCAACAGAAAACATGAGAATGTGCAAAGTTGTATCTAAAACATACTCTGCAAAAGTAGCTGCACAATGTTTCAGCCTCCACGAAATGTAAGAAGTACTTTGGTTTAGAACTAATACAACTGGTCTGAAGTCAGAAATAAGAGATAGTACTTCAAAAGAATATCAGTGTCCAGGCCAAAATGTCAGGGATGATTTACAATAAGCCTGTAAGTTGTCCTCACTTTGAGAACCTGGAGGCCATCTCTGCCTTGGTACAACACAGACCGTTTCACACCAACAGAGACAAATGACATCTTATCTCACCATTATAAATCATACAGTTAATAATTTATGAAGGCTTTTTAAATTTTCTCAAACACTTAACCCTCCATTTCCAATAAAACATACACACAGATTTACTATCAGTTATATTGTTCAAATTTCATATTATTCAATCACTTTACTATGGCCAGTGCCTACTTCTGTACTGCCTGGTATAATACAACATTACATTACCCAGCATATTTGATGATTCAATCATGCTTGTGTCTAAGTCAGTCCAGTAGAGCCTTTGGTCCACATAGTCAATAGTGAGGTCATTGGCACGCCCCACTTTGTCCACCAAAGTGATGCTGTTTGTCCCATCCATGTAGGCTCGAACAATCCTGGGTTTACCTCCCCACTCAGTCCAGTACATATATCTGCAAGGAGAAATGCAACAAAAACAGGACATCAGCCAGGTATAGCTGCATGCTTTGCCTTTCTAAATTTCTTGGCAGCACTCGAAAAAAACAAAATAACCCACATGGTTATGTGCAGCACCACAATACTCCTTTTTTTACACAAAGGCAGAATAGTATTTTTTACAATTATTAATTTTTCATTGTAACCCACAGAACTGTGGAAGGTTTATTGCCTTTTCAAAGACTCCGAAGAAATATAGCTGCACCAAATAATTTGTTACATACAACAACACTCACACAAAGCTTTGAAAAACAACAGAGTCCCTTACCCTTTGGTGGGATCAAGAGCCAGAGACCTTGGGTTGTCCAAGTCCTTCCACACAAGGACCTGCCTATACTGTCCATCTAGGCGGGCGACTTCGATGCGATTGGTTCCAGTATCTGCCCAGTAGAGGTTCTTGCCCATCCAGTCTACAGCCATTCCCTCTGGATAATCTAGCCCAAACTCAATCACGTGTTCAACAGAGCTCCCATTCATGAAAGCTCGGCTTATGGTCTGAAAAACAGTGGTGTAAAAATATTACAGTGCTTATAGATACACCAGTGAAATAAAAAAGAACAATTATCGTGAAGTTGTACAAAAATAAATTAGTACAAAAAACCCCACTCGTTACTTTTTAAACAACTAATTCCGGTTGTCAAAAATGACATAGAAATTCTCAGGAGAAAAACACCTGAATTTTCAGAAAGCCAGTGGTTTCTGATGGCCAGACCAAGACATTTGAAAAGGACATGATTTTCAGAAAGCAGTGTGTAGCTGCAGATTCTTCCTTGACACCCCTCCCTCTCTTCTATTTGCACACAAGAAGCTGTTTTAAAAATTATTTAATTTGCTGCAATGTTTTAAGTCTCAGAAACACATCTCAGTGGTATCTATATTAAATTGTTTCTCGTAATCAGTCACCTGGAGGATATTTACTGATCCCATCTACATTTTAGTTATTCACACTCACCTAAATAAGTCATAGGGCAAAGACTGCACAAATATTAACTCACTCCTAACAGCACTGAAATAAGCCCCAGGTAAACAGTAACTCCCAGGACCAAATACCCACCCTTGCTTATCAACACTGAGCAATCAGCCTGCATGCCTGCCAATATTTCAGCTATTGATTTCTTAATAATTTAATACATGAACATATCAAATTATTAAGAAATCAATATGAATGAATGTGTAAGGGTCAGAGGCATTTTATACTTTTAAAGGTAAATGTCAAACCCTGAAATCACGTAGCGTAGTTTTTGAAAATGTGTTCTCCTATAACCAGAGGCAGGCAGAGATCAGGGAAGTGGTGGTCACTGATGAAAAGACTGTGAGCTCTGAAGTTATAATACCTGCTAATAAGCAGCTAGATATGGGGGACAAGGGGAATGAGAACCCAGAGGTGCTGGAAGATACCTGGTATGCATATGAAAATACAGCATGCTGGAAAATTCAGGAGGCAACAAACAAGTAAAATGTTTTCCAGTCCTGCATGAAGTGAGATGTATTCACTGAGGCAGGTGAAGTAATGTGCTTTCCAGTACAAATGGTGAAGATGTCCATAACTCCTGCTCTCCACGTGCTTGTGTGAGATTTATTTAGTAACTGTGTCTACACTACGCTAATTTATGACATTGGCACTCTTCCTGAAGGAATGGTATCCACACCAAAAGCAGCACTGTTAACACTGAAGCACAGTCCTCATTAGTCTTCACAGAGAGGCTACGGAAACTGCCTGAGCCCTTGCAGGCTCCAAAAGTGACCTTTGCCATGTTCTGGCTTGGGCACACTGGCAAGGAAACTCTGACTGCTCTTGGAAAACCTATTAAGAGTCTAAATAGAATAATTTAGTTCCAATGAAGCAAATCTGTCATTTTCTACCATATACTTAGTCCACTTCAAAAGGCCAAGTAACTACACTGATGGCTGGCACAACCCTCAGTTAGCACACATGTGGATGTGTACCAAACATCACAGGAAATGGGTTCTGAGGAACACACTGAGATAGAAAAGGGGGCAGGTGGGCCCTTAACACAGTGTGGAGGAGACTGGACAAGTTCCCTGGCTTTTTCTGTGCCAAGCTGGAGCCGCAGACTAACAGCAAACAATCCAAAGTCGACTTGTCAGTTGAGTACAATTGCCTTTCAAGTCAAAACTGGAAGAGGATAGAAAACTCAGGGGGCTGCTGAGCTCAATGTTTAAATCCCTTTACTCTCTGACATAAAATCAGCTTTTCTACAGCAGATACATATATGGATGCAACACATCCAGCATCCAAAATTAAGGTATTTGGTATGAGCAGAAACCACTCTGGATTTTTATTTGAAGCAGGAAGATGCCTGTCACCCTACTGTGCATTCAGCAATGCAACTGTCTCCATCTCCAAGGGTCTCCTTGGATGCAATTCAATGACAACACTGGCAACTGCAGGACAGATCATGTAACAGAGACCTTTGTTAGATCAAAGCAACTGCTCTGTGGCTTTATAGTCAAGGAATTCACACGTCAGTAATACCTTCAAACTAACATCAGTCCAATAGATTCTGTTATCAGAGACATCAAAATCCAGAGCAGATGCTTCCTTGACTCCAGTAAGAGGAATAGCAACATCATTATTATTGGTTTCAAGGGAAATCCTATGAATTGCTGCTCTGCTTGTGAAAACTAAGAAGGCTTCAGGAATGATGCAAGTCTTCATGTCACTCAACAGCTCAAGGCCAATGGGACAGGCACACCTGGCCTCCTGGGGTGTAAAGAAACACAGATGGCTGCAGCCTCCATTGTTCTCTGCGCATGAATTAGTTCCTTTAAAAAAATAAATAAACAAAACAACAAACCAGAACAGATATTAGTGCATTGAATTAGTTCCTTATAAAAACCCCAAAAAACAGCAACTAAAACAAAATGCATATTAGTGCTTTGTGAAGGTAAAAGGGAAAGGGAAGCACAGGAGGTTGAGCAAAAACATAGTATAATTTTTCAAAATAAGTTAACACTATAGGTTGTCAGCAGAGAATTTAAAAAAAAAAAAAGGACACTCCAAGTGAATTCTTTCTGTCTACCCAGGATTACAAAACCAGACTTATCCTTCCTCTCATACAAATACCATCTACAAACAGATCTTTCTTGTCGCCCCAAAGATTAAATTCATCCACTGAAGACAGATAATTAATTAGCTACTTTTCACCAAGTACTCCATCTTTGTATCTCTTTGAAACCACCAGCTTTTACAAATGTTCAGTGATACAAAAGGGTGAGAAAAGAGCTGGATAATCGCAGTTCTTTCCCACCTGTTTAATTTAAAGCTGAGAAGATTCATTAGCAGAAGCAGTTCCAACAAGATCACCACAATCTCACACTTATTTTCTCATGTGATGGGGATGGAATGTGTAGGGGAAAGTAAGGACCAACACATAAATGAGTGCCTCTCTCCATCTGCTGGAACCAAGGATTTAGGTATTTTAAGAATGTTACCACAAACACACACACAAAATTTCTCAAAGATCGCTCTCAACCAGGGTTCTTTTCATTTCCCCTTTTTTCAGGTATACATACTTCAGACTGATGTCATTACTCCATCGCAACTCTTCTCAGTAGTTTTAACAGCTGACTAATGAATCTGTTTATTGCTATGCCCAAATTCCAGTGTTCCAGGTAATTGGAAAATCTGTGGTGAACTGAAGTCAGGAGGTCCTGTGACACATTTGCTGTGCAGTGCCAGCAGAGGACCTAAAACACTGGCTGCACCTTCCAGAGATGCAATGGAAGGACACGGAGATCCAGGTGCTGATACTTTGCTACGGGTTTAGTTGTTAAGTTTTAGTTGTTAAGATTTAGGTACAACTGAGCTGTTAAAAGTTAACATATTAAGTGCCACATGCTTTGGGGCAATTTGTAATGGTGAAACAGTGAAAAGCATTCTGCTAACTGAATATCATGGGACTTTGCTCTGGAAGGAAATAGAAGCATTTCTGTGAGAATAATGATCCCTGCAGCATAGAGGAATAAAATCCTCACAAAAATTCAAAGAGTGTAGTGAAAGTTGTGGAAGATTTATGTCACTGAAACCTGGGAGCAACTTCTTTTGCAACACTGTATTTTCCCAACTTTAGAAACAATAGGTGCCATTTTCCTTTCAAACCCATCAGATTTCAGCTATCCTCATAGCAAATGATCAACAGCTGCTTAGTGAAAGCAAGGCCATATAAAGACTCCTACAGACCCGTGCTATGCTGCCCATGCTTACCAAACACTTTGGTGACACTCGTTGCCTTGAGGCCCATTAAATCCGGCAGCTGATCAATAATGATGTCTCTGCTGGCCTTAATCTTGTGAACTCTTTCAATGCTTCGTCTCTGCCAGTCGGTCCAGTAGATGTAGTCCCCCAGCAGTGTGAACCCAAATATATGTGGAAGCTTGTCTTCTAAGAGGGTTTTCCTCATTGTTCCGTCAACATTTATGACCTGTGGGATGCCCAAAGGAAAAAAGGAAAAAATAATCTCCTCTAATGTGGGTACAATTAAAATGGCAATATCAATTGTGTTTTGAACAGCTACTGCTATGCAATAACCTCTTGAAATTCCCAGCATGTTCTTTTCATGATCTGTGATTGAGATTTTAAATAGCCTCCTCTTTGCTATTATTTGGAAATTGTTTATTTAGACTCACATTAAACCTGTACCTACAAGGTGATTATGCTCCCTTCACTGTGCAGTGCTTCTATTTTCTTGTGATTTAAGGATCTAACTTTTAACTAAGTGTTTGAGCAATAATTATTTTTATTACAAATATGTGTAACTAATGTAGTGCTAATATTAAACCATTAAATGCCTGAATGTGGGCAGTCAAAATCAACCATAACTTTTACCACAATTTAATAGAGTTGTAGGCTCTGTTCATATACAGTAAACAGTTGAAGCATGTAAAATTGATTTTTTTAACATGGCCAGTGACGATTACCACATCTTTCTAAACTAGCATGTGAATTTCAGTATGTTCATGTACACACAGTAGACATCCAAATAAATTTAAATATTAAATCTCCACTTTAAAACCTTACGATACTCTACAGATTTGTGAAAACAATATGCATTTTGATTTGATTGGACATAAATGAAAGTAATTTCCCGAAGTTGAGCCTGTTTTGCCTACGATAGTAAGTGCTGAGTGATCTCTCCCTGTCCTTATCTTGATCCACGAGCCTCTCATTCCATTTTCTCGCCCCTGTCCTGCTGGGGGCTGGAGTGACAGAGCTGCTTTGGTGGGCACCAGCCAAAGCCAACCCACACGAGGGACATGCACTGGATCTTCCAGCTACCACCAGCCAAACAGCAGAGGTGAGCAGTCAGCTACTGCTACAACTGTACTCACCTATGCTGTGCACAAAAATCATCACTATAACAGATGTGGGTTTGAACAGAGGCTACAATGTACACCTCTGGACTCCTTCCAGACAAAAAGCCTCCTGCTGGAGACAGTTAAAAATAACACTGGCATTCCTGCAAACTAAGTTTCAAGGGAGCTTTGTATCAGCCCATTAGCTTATGATTCTTCCACTACTTGATGGAGTAGCAGAGACTGAAGATTAACATATTTTTATTTTGTTGAGCTAAATAGAGTACATTAAAAAAAAAAAAAGAAAAACAAAGAAAAAAAAGGAAAAAAAAAAAAGAAAAGAAAAAAAGCTGTATCGGTGGTTAAAAGCCAAATGGTTCTGCAATTATGTCACTACATCATGTCCAGGCAAACCCCAAACGCTGACTTATTCAGAACACTATCAGTCCCACAGGCAATATGCAGGTTCAAAAGTTCGTCACGCATACTCAGGTGCTGGAGCCAAACCGATGCCACACTAAGTAAACAGGACATCATTTCCCTTACAACAGTGCATCAGCAGGATGAGGATGAAACTTCCACATTTCCATCTACTTTTACAGAAATGGTCAGTAGAGGTACAATTCAAATACTAGAGCTGCTGACTAAAATGTACAGGAGAAGACTGAATTCAAGGATGCAGACACATTTATTGAAACCCATGTATGTCTGTGGATGTTGCAGACAACACCAAGCTGTTGAACTTCAGGAATCTCATGAGATTCAACAAGGCCAAGTACAAGATGCTGCACCTGGGTCAGGGCAAACCCTGGTATTGATACAGGCTGGGGTATGATGGGATTGAAAGCAGCCCTGCTGAAGATGATGGCATGCTGGTGGGTGAAAAAAATCTCCATAGGCCAGCCATGGGTGCTCATGGCCCAGAAAGCCACTCATGTCCTGGGTTGGATCCAAAGCAGCATAGCCAGCAGTAGAGAGAGGTGATTCTCCTCCTCTGCTCTGCTCTGGCAAGGCCCCACCTGGAGTGCTGCATCCAGTTCTGGAGTTCCAGTACAAGAAAGACTGAGAGCCAGTTCAGAGGAGGGCCACAAAAATTATCAGGAGGCTGCAAGACTCCTGCTATGAAAAAAGGCTGAGGTAGTTGGTGTTGCTCAGTCTGGGGAAAAGAGACCTCACTGGTGAGACTTTACTGCAATACCCCCAAATTATAAGGCTGTTCAACATGGCAGGAATGGAGGTCCAAAATGTGGAATCAGACAGCAGTAAAATGTTTAATAGCTTATATTTTGGCTAAAAAAATGATGGAATAAATGTTTGCTGCTTCCCTTTTCCAAACATTCCTCCCTGATACTACAGAAGGAACACCTACAAATCCAAGCAGGCATCCCTTGGATGCAGAGAGGGCAGCTCTGACTTGGAGGATTTTTCTGAGCTGAGAGCAGTCGAGCCCTCCAAGTGGGAGTTACTTCATGGCAACAAGCAGGGAATGCTAACTCTCTCCCTGAGATGATCTTATAGTAGGAGCCAGGGCAAAGCTTGAACAGGGAGGTGTCACATGCAGGTCAATACAGGCACATGTATAGAGTCTTTACTTCGAATTTTGCTGCCATCCACCTTCCCAGAGATACAGCTTCACTCTAGCATATCAAATGAAACCACACTGATTCAAAGTAAAAATCTACAAACAGGCCTCACAATATGGCCAAAAGCACTGTTATTAAATCAGCATTTCCCATTCGTTCAAAGGGACTGAAATAATCCCCTAAGATCTTTACCCTCTCCTTTCCAAATTAAAACATCTTCTCAACTCAACAGACCACTAAAGTTCTGTGGAAATAGCACATCATGTAAATATTTAGCATGTTATTCTTCAACTGGTGATATTAGGACTGCAAGAACCTTTATAATGTACATATACAACATGGATGAAAGACAAGAAAAGATAATACCATATTAACTCATCTTTTAATATCTGACAACTAAGATCTGCTAACTGCAGACAAAAGGGAAGACTTTAAGGTGCAATCCTTATAATTTAGCACAAATTGACTAGAATAGGCTTTATTCTACTCAGGGTTTTCTTTCTCTCTCTGTAAGTGATAAATGGATCCCAAAGGATAAATGAAACACTAAATGTGTTGTGCTTTACACACGAAACACTGAAAGCTCCCCTTGAACAGCGTCACACACTGAATGCTGATTAGTCTCAAGACTTTAATGACAAATCTCCTAATGAGGCCTTGCCAAGCTCAGCTAAAATCTGTTGTGGGCAAAGTGAAATCAACATCAAACGCCTTAATGAACTGAATTACACAAAAAACATGAGAAGGTGGTAAGGTGTGATTATTTTTTTAGATGCTGCTGCAATGTATGCAAAATGGTTTTACAAATATTTCTAAATATAACACTCAAAAGCTCTTGGCTCTTTGAAGAAGATTAAAGTAAAACAATGCAATTAAATTCTACACATCAGCATGATTCATGTAGTCAAGCTGTATTTCAGGTGCATCTATGAAAAAAATAGCTATTCAACATAGATACAGGACAGAACAACAAAGAGACCTCTAAGACCTTGCCCCTATATTTCAGTCACTAAGATAAAACAAAATTTATCCGGTTGCTAAAGACAAAGATGTAGTCAAATGGAAATCAGTTCTTGGGCTGAGCTAGATCACTACGTGAACAGACACAGCAGGTTGGCAACAGTAAAATGACATGACTGGCATATTCAGGAGACTTGTGTGGTGGGCTTGTAGCTCTGTAAGTCTTGCTGATCTTGTGGAAAGCTACACTTCTACTGTGAGAGTGACTGAGAACTGGAATAGGTTGCTCAAGGAGGTTGTGGAGTCTCTACCATTGGAGCTACTCAAAAGTGATCTGGTCATGGCCCTGAGCACCCATCTCCAGGTGACCCTGCTTGAGCAGGGGTTGGACCAGCTGAGCTGCAGAGGTCCCTACCAACCTCAACCCTTCTCTGAATGGCTTCTCACCAGCAGACTCTGAAATGGCACTCAAGTGAATATTCCCGGCCTTCTCTGGCTCAAAAAAGAACTTGTGAGACAGATCAGGCAGGCAGCATGGAAAAGAAAAGAGGAAAGTCATCAGGGAAAGAAAAAGACAAAGAAAAACGGAATGGCATAGAAAATTCCTATGGGTAAAGAAGCCTGCCCCAAAAAGAGAAGAGTGAAGCAGCTGTGAGCAGTTTATACCACAGTCTATAAGCCATTCATTAATATTTCCAACTGCTGAAACACAGCCACCCTTCATCGATGCTTTGGGATAAAAGCAAATACCTTTTCTTTTTTTTCTTTTTTTTTTTTTTTTTTAATGTCAGGCAGATACTGGCAAGCACAATCTTGATCTATTTTCAAAAGAAAGTTACCTTCCTTACTGCCAAGCCTGGCAAGACAGACCCTTAGAGGATGTTCTGAAGCTCAACCCACAAGGCTCTCTACAGGAAACCAAGTCCTGCAGAGCTGAAGGTCCTGTCTCTGATGACTGTGGTGCCACATACCAGGGGTGCCCCTACTCCTGCAGGCAACACCTGCGAGTCTGGTGGGGTAAATGTAACACAGGAAGATGCTCCATTACATTGCTCTCTCTCTTCATCAGCCCTCTCTGGAGGTCAGACCATCACATGAATTACCCAGAATGTTACCCAGAATGTTACACTTTTCATGTAGCTCTCACAGTTGTATAATCTAACTGACTACCCTGAGGTGGGTTCTTAAACACCCTGAGGCTCCTGACAGTAAATCCAAGTAAGGTTGTTCATGAAGAGCTTCCCAGATATGAAATAGTGGAGTCAGAAGTTTAGTTGAAATTTAGGATGTCCTTTTAGCCTACAAGACAAATTTTTAGGGCATGATTCCCTGCACCTCTATGAAAGTAAATAGAAGAGGTGTACTTTGCTTCTACTGGCAAGAGAAGAGCAGACATACACAACATCTTCAGGCAGTCACAACTTGCAAGCTGCTTCTCTCCTTTATCAGGCTGGTCTAAGGTCACACTTAAGAGTTCTACTCCAAAAGAAAAGTACCTAAGAGTCCCTTCTATTTGAAGTTGAGCAGTTAACTCAGGTATCAAGAATATGATTTGGTTTTGCAGCTCAAATATTAGACAAAGAGAGATCCCAGTTTGTACCTTCAAGTAAGTCACCCCATCACTCCAATTATTATTTCTAGGTATGTATGAAACAGATAAAATTTTTCCTCTTTTCTGAACTTTGCTTTGTCCCTTCAAACTGCTCCTCAATACCAAAGAAAGGAGACAAGATAACGTATCTTTCAGAGCACAGTTTAGAATTTGCAGGCAGTGCTGCTCAGTCCAGTTCAAGAAGATGCCACTCCACCTCCAGCCCCTCACTCTCCTGTTCACATTGACACCTTCTTGCCATGCCAGCACAACTACTTGCGTGGCAGAAAATGTATCAGACTGAAAAATAAAAACCTTTTTGGCTGGTTATTTTTCAGCTGGATCAGTTCCCTGCTCTGTTTTTCCACATGGCTGCACAGACTGCTATGCCAGCCAGGACAGAGCAGGAACACACTATGAGAGAGAAGGGCTGGGACTGCCTTCAGGTACTGATGTGAAGAACTTGTGTAACAATAAACCAGTAAATAACTGATGGCTAATATGTTACATAGTTGACAACCTTACCTTGGAGAGCTGACATTAAATTAGAAACATATTATAAAGCTTGTGCTCTCTTAATCCTATGCAAATGCCCCAAAAGCTCATATTTAATGTGAAACCAGCATTATCTGACAACATTTAATGCCAGGTAAAAGGGGCAAAACACAACCTGTGCACACAACTGAGTCACCCACAGGGTATGTCTGCAAAGCCAAGCAACAAAAACTGACCCAACACCAGTCTCACCTGTAATCTGACAACTAATGACTTCCTATCTGAATAACTAAAATCCAAAAGGCTACATTTGCTTTCACACTGTTTGTTATGTATGACAGGTGAGGACCCCACTGACAGGGAGAGGAGCACAGCTTTTTCACCCTGAACTTGAAGAGGAGGCAATGATTCCACCTTCTTGCCTTCCAAGATTTGTCTTTCTGCCCTGTATTCCCCTGACTGTGCAAACACTGGATTGGAGTAAAACCTCATCCTACTAGAGATTGCAACATGACACTTGCAAGTCTAGAAGGCTTCAGCAGAAAACCAGGATTCAGTTCTAAAGGGGTGGGGATCAGAAATCTACATTTTGAAAATAATTCATTAATGGCAGTATTTCCCTCCCTGAAGGACAGCACAACTAAAAGCCTGCTATTACAGGAGACTGGATTTACAGTAGAAGGACAATGAAACATCATTAACATGTTTTGGATTGGAGGGCTTGTTTTTTCAAGGATGTTTATTTCTAAAGGAGTTCTTTCTGTAGCTGACAAGCAGCTGCTCCCATGGCAGCTCAGGCTAGAACAACAGTGATGGAACAGTAGATGAAAAAAATAAAGCATTTTGTGTGAGCCACAAACACAATCCTCTAACGGTGTATTTTAATGTAGGTAAAGGCAGAAATGCTGATGACTCAACTCATATCTTCCAGGCACCCAAACTAGCCCTGCCATGTCAAGGGAAAGATCTTGAACTTAAAAATAATTTAAAAATGAAAGTGCTATTCAGGTGAATAGCATATGGACACCCAGCTTATCTTCTTCTATAGATACCTGGTTTGGTTCACTGTTGGAGTTAGAAACCAGGACCAGATAGACTTTGGCCTCAACCCACATGCCCTTTTAAAGTTCTAAGTCAGTAATTTAATAGAAAGTCCTGAAAGTAACAAGAAAAAAAGCTGACTTAAAAAGGCTACAAATGATCATCTGAGGAAAGTATTTCCTACCTTCTGATACTAATTAGGAGGAGAAGAATCTCCAGATTGGAATCCTCAAGGCCCCTGAGGTCAAATACGATTTTAGCAGTACTCGGGCTCTTAAGGGAAGGAGAGGCATCACAGGAGATCACCAGCAACACCACTGCTCCTTGCCGAGATCTTACAAATGCCTCTTCAAACAATACAACTCTCAAGTGCAAGAGGAGAGGGAGCTTGAACTGATTAATGCCAACCCAAAACGGTGTCCCACATTAACAGTAGACACAGTCTGTATCTAGAATGGACATGACATTTCTGGTTTATAATACATTCAATAGATAGAGAAATATGAGGTGAAAAGGCCAAGCCAATGCTGTCCAATACTTCGAAGGAACTCCACCAAATATGATATCCATATGCAGCAGTGAGCACAACAACATCCAGCCTGGATGCGACTTTCAGCTGTTAAAGTAACACAGAATCATAGAATGTGAAGCGTTGGGAAAAAAAACCCTAACCCTACTACTGCAGTTGTTCATGTCATTATTGTTAAGAATATATGGAATAACACTGCTGCCTTTTTTTTTTTTAAAGCAGTATAAAATCATGTATTCTAAATTAAACAAAACTATCCACCATCATGTTATCAGTCTACTTTCCAATCCTTGCACAGAAAGTTTTCAATTAATCAGAAACACATGCTTAAGTTTATTTAAAACTGGTGGACCTTCTGACAACAATAAAAAAGCTTTAAGGAATTGCTGGTAAGCTGCTTGTAAGAACACACAAAAAAAATTCTAAAATTCTGCATGAAATTCCTGAAATCCTGAACTAAGGCTTAAACAAAAGCAAAAAACCCAAACAAACAAACAAAGCAAGCAGTTCATCTCAGTAACACAGAATGAAGGCAATGCAAACTTTTTTCTCATTTCTTAAGGAATTAGAGACAAGTCTATTCTCAGCTTAGAAGAGGCCAATGGCAGAAATGAAAGATGTTGCAAGGGTATTCACAGAAGCCTCCTCAGGATTCAGATACCCAATATTAGAAATCATATGCTACTGGAAAATTAGTTTTAAAGCTGTTACTGTGAAAACAGTTACATAATCAAAGAATGTTTCCTGCAAATACTTTTGTGTAAAAAGAAAAAGGAATCTCAGCATTTTTCAGCCAAGAAAAACTGAAGTATGGTAAGTCAAACAGTATTATTTCTTCTCAAGTTAGTATGTCTAGAAATGCCTATGAAGACTTCTAGCTCTCTTTGCTTGCTGCTTCTTGAACAGAAATTCTTGTCAATACAAGAAATTGGGTCTCCTGGATCTTGCTGCTGTTAGTGCAACACTATTTAATATACCTAGGAAAAAGTTCTTAAATTTGATTCTCCTCTTGCTTTGGATTAAAAGCTACAAAAGCCAGTGGTGTTCCACAGGTATCTAGAAGAAGTGTTAAGTCTTCTTTTCCCCAGGTGGATGCTTGGCTCCACTTAAGAAAACTGAAGCCAGCAGTAAAGGTTAAAGATGCTCATTTGCCTCTCTTAACACAGCTGAGGTTATAAATTTATTACGCAAAAGCCCAGAAACTCCATGATCATTTTCAGCCACTGGAAGAGTCAGTTCAAGAATCTTTCCTACCCATCAAACTTTGCAGCTTGTTCTCATTTCCTCCTTTGCCAGCACATGCCTTTCTGTGATTGTACAGCCAGACAGACTAAGAATTCGATTCAGTGCAAGACCTCAAACTTGTCCTGTCCTCTCTCAGCTATAGTGCTGTGTGAATAAAGTCCAGGTTAAGCAAGGCCACCTAAGACTGAGCCACTCTGAAACACAAGAATGGCTTCTCCTGAATTACAGTTTCAGACACCTGAAACATGAACAACTGAAAGGTGTAAACTGCTGAAAATGACAGAAATATGTTAAAGAACTACATCTATTGGCCACTCATTTATTTTTGTGGGTGTAATGCACACTACATCTTACGATTACAGGTAGCTTGATTACCCTTGGACAAAGCACTCATGCAGAACTTGAGGCCCACGTAACACTACTTTTTCATTTAGCCTTCTCTGTGGCAAGGTCAATGACTATCTACACAGACTGTACCAAAATATCCTGCATGAGGTGAGGAACAATGCCAAGGCACCTGCACAAGCTGGGTGCCACCCAGCTGGAAAGCAGCCAGGCAGAGAAGGATCTGGGGGTCCTGGTGGAGACCAAGCTGAGTACGTGCCCTTGCTGCAGTGAAGGTGATGGTCATATGGGCTACATAAGGAATGCTGCCAGCAGGCCAAGGGAGGCAATCCTTCTCTATTCAGCAATGATGAGGTTTCCCCTGGACTACTGTGTCCAGTTCCACACTCCCCAGCACAAAAAGATGTGGACATGCTGGTGTGAGTGCAGCAAAAGGCTACAAAGGTGATTAACATCATTCTTATGCGGAAAAAAAAAAAAAAAAGAGCTGAGGGAGATGTGTCTGTTTAGCCCAGAGAAGGCTCAGAGGCTCAGGGGGAAATCTCATGAATGTATGTAAATACCTGCAGGAAAGGAGTAAAAAATGCAGAGCCATATCACTTTTCAGTAGCACCCAGTGACAATGAACTCAGAACCAAACCCAGGTGCTACCCTCTGAACATCAGGAAATACTTTTTCACTGTGAGACTGACCAAGCCATAGCACAGGTTGCCCAGGAGGCTGTGGAATCTCCATCCTTGGAGACACTCAGAAGTTATGTGGTCTGGGCAACCTGTTCTGGTGGCCCTGCCTGGACATGACCTCCAAAGGTCCCTTCCTGCATCAACCATGCTGGGATTCTGTGTGTCTGCTGTTTAATAAATCCCTTTTAAACTTAAAAACAAAGAGATGAGTGCTTCCCCTCTCCACTATTTGCACTCCAACTTGTACTCTGTAAATCCCTTCACATTGTGGTCTCCAGCACATATGGAATCCATTGTGAACAGACAATATGCCAACTCTGAGAACAGCAACGCTGTTATAAAACAAGAAACTTCAACCCTGGTTTTGACACAATTATGTTGGTAAGTCTCAAACATAACCATAAGAGAAAAAAAATAAAAAATGCTCTGCCTTTTATTTTTTTAAAGATCGATATAATTAGATTAAGGGAAAAAAGGCTGCACTGTGGCAAGTTATAGAACTTCTAATTCTTTTCCAGATATAAAAAAAAAAGTACTTCAGTACTTAGTCTTACAGGGTAAACTTAGGTTTCAGATATATTTCCAAGCATTGTTTAAAATTTATGTATAATTAACAATGTAAAATATGTCTGGTTTTGCTATCTAGAGGTAATTACCACTCCACAGAAATAAAGTCTCCCACATGTAGCCTAAAGCTGCATCTTTCTAGATAGACTTTGTAAGCATATTCTGAAGTAAAAATAGGTGACAACCCACTCTTGAAATCTTGTTTCTCTTCCTAGCCCCACACCTTTTCATACACTTGACAAAATATTTAGTAGTAGAAGAGGAAGAGAATCTGCAGTATCATCACAGACTACAGAAGACTTTTTGTCATATCTATGTGGTTTCATTTAATTAAAAAACCTCACTGTAACACATTAGGAAAATCTGAGGAATTGTTGTAGTTGGGCAAACCTGCATGCCACATGTCAGACTAGCAGGAGACTTCACACCAAGGATGTCCTGGATCTAAAAGTCATTTTGACATAGTAATGAAAAAACCTCTTGACAATGACAGACTTACCAAAGAGAAAAAGAAATACATTTCTCTCATTCAGTACTGCATGGGTACATGGGTTCAGGAAACACTTGTTGAGACATGGGTATCAGACTCAGCTTTTGATACATCAAGAGAACACACTACTAGTTAACAAATATTTCTCAGATACATACATTATTATCCTCCACTTATTCTACATTAATTTTAGGAAAGCACTTGCATACTTTAAATTTGTTCTTCCTAAAGTTTGTGCTGAATGAAAGCAAATGACTTAGCTGCCTCATCATTTGAATTATTGAAAAAGCATAGGACTGGAGGCAGGGAAGAGCTTCCTAACCCAAGGTCATGGTTTCAGTGGCTCTCAGTGCCCTGTTCATGGCACTACTTATTTCCCTCAGTGTCTTCAGGCTCATGCACCTCCTCTAAGCATAGACACATGGACAATGCAAAAATGCTTCTCCTTTAAGAGGTTACTTTTTACAATGGAATGAACAAAAAAATAAAGAAGTATAATAGCTGATTTTGGTGTTGCAGTTACTGTCTTCTCTTTGTGAACAGTACTAAGTATTCTAACGCCCTTTTTCGGCTGTGTGGTCAAGATGCAGTCTACCTCAACATACCACAGCTAATATTCCACTCAATTCTACAGCCAAGTTTAAAACAAAGCAGCTCATAAAAAGGCTAGACAGTCTGTTTTAGCTACCTTCTGCCTTTTCATTTAAGAAGTCTGCTGCAAAAGCACAGCAGATGCTCAGAATGAGACACTGCTGCATTCATAGTTCACGAGTATAAACCATTCCCTCCAGCCTCTTACTCAAGGGTCAAGTCCAGCTCCAGAGAACCACAGCTGATGTATGTGTCTTGGAAAACATCCCACCTGCAGGAGTCTGGGTATTAGCTCCCAGTACCAGCTAAAATATTACTGGGCTGCAGAGATACCTCCTCTACCCTTTACCACAGACCTCTGCCAACCCTGCAGGGTATTTAAGTAATTTCTTACTTAGCAACCTCAGTAATTGCCAATTTTTTTTTATTTTCATTATAATCTCCAGCAAGTCTGCAGGCCTGCAAATGGACACAAATATTCAACTTCTTTTCTAAAGTTAGACTTAGACTTTGGTTCAAAGGGCAGGGCCCCCACACTTGTGAAGCATTCTACTCCTCTTCCAAAAAGGGCCCAGCATTCCTGTTTTAGCTTCAGCTATCCTTTTAATTTCATACCTTGCACAGCACTCCTGGCTTTATGGCTGCTGTCCCATTCACTGGAAAGCACAGAATGAAAGAGTGTGTTTCAGGGATGAGACTTGCCTCATCAAAAACTGTGTCCTTGGATGTCCACCTGCACATCTGTTTTTTTGTCTGTTCATGTTTTTATTTATTTATAATTTGGTGAAAGTCATTAATTTCTATACACCAATTCATCAGTTTCCCTTGTGCAGTATCTCCCACTGAGGCACTCCCAGTGCCTTCACCACTGCTGACCCAACAATGGCAATGGGGAGCTGTGAGCCAAAGAGCACCTAACAGGCTTCTACTCTGACACAGACTGACAAACCAGCACTGTCTCAGCTGTGAGAGTTAATTCCAATCACCTGACTTTTGGAAAGACGAAGCAGACTTGTATGTTCAGAAACAAATCATCTGTGGATAGGCACAGGGCAATGGCAGCCAGGGATTCAGTTCCAGAAAACAGAAAATACCTCACACTGCAGCTGCTCTGTGTCCCCGTGTGTCCTTCCCCACAGAGCAGAGAATTGTCAAAGTAGCTGTGAAGCATCAATAGCCCTGGAGTACTTCATTGCCACTGTCAGCAGTGCAGATGCACATTTTTTCTTTGTGCAGATCTGGACCCAAATACAAAGTTTTGCTGTTTTTAGACTCTATTCAAACGTGGTAAGTTGTGGTCACTGCTCAGAAATAGCTCAAGATGGGACCTGGATGGTTTGCAGTATCTGAGAGAGACCAGCTGATAGGTGCTTCATGTTTTGGGGAGAAAAGATCTTTTTGCCAGTTTACTGCAGCCAACACCCAGTCAGAACTGTGGGATCTGACTATACTCACCTTGGCTGCTCAGGGTCACAAGATTTTCCTCCTCTTCATCAAGTCACTACTGGTATGACCAAAATCCACATTACATCTTCAAAGTTTGGTAGGGAACTTTTGTCCCAGCAGAGCTCAAGGGAAAGGAGCAAAGCAGAACCAGGGTGACAGATGCAAAAGTGGCCAACAAAAATGAGCCTACTAATCTGCTTGGGGCAGAGCAGAATGCAGCTGGAACACAGTCAAAATTAAATACTTATTAAAAAATAAGCGAAGAGCTGAAACATTAATTGCACTGTTGTGTTAACAGTAATTGTACTGCTGTGTTAACACTCATTTTCTCCAAATGCCATCCCTCCTGACTCTACAAACTTCTGGAGATTCACAAACCTTCTGTTTTACTCTGTGAGGAAGAAGAAGGATGACTTCTTCCTTTGTTCCTGCTACTGGCCACCTGCAAGACTGAACTAGTCTCTTCATTTCAGTGCTTGTGTCTCTTCCTCTCCCATTTTGTTTTGTCTATTTAGCTATTTGGCTTTGGGGCTTTGTGGGTGGTTGCTTGGGTATTGCACTAGGTTTGTGGGTTTTTGGGGTTGTTTTTGCTGGTTTTTAAATTTTTGGAGGGAGGGGAACGTGTTGTAATTTTTCTTTGGCACTTTACTTTTATCTTCAGCTCTCGGGACACACTGACTGGGATGGAAATTTGGCCTAAATTGAAATATAAATGTTTTCAGTACTGTGGGTTTCAGAGAAATTCCAAAAATGTAACATGAATCCTTGAAAGGCTTCAAAGATAAGGGCAAAAAGCAAGCTACAAAAAGTCATTTTAAGTCCCCACTTTTAAGCAGATCTTTAGGAAGAAGAGCTGTTACATGCATGAGCTGCACTGCCTGGGGCAATGGGACAAACCCCAGGTCTGGGTTTAGTAACACTGGAACACCCACACACTGTGTTTTCATGCTGTGACTGGCATCAACAACCCAAATTAAAAAAAGAACGAACCTTCAATTTCTCCCTATCATGAACTTTCTCATGAAAAACACACCTTGAGTAAGGGCTGAGAAGTTTCAGGATCTGGCTATATGTATGCATGTGCCCATGTATCCACACAGATACACACACACACACACATATATATATTTCTCTGTGTGTGCATGTATGTGCATGTGCGTGTTCCTAATATGTTTCCAGAAATCCCATTTCCTGTTGGAAGACTCAAAGACACGAATAACCCACCCATGGACAAATCAGTTTCATATTCTTTACTTCTCAAGCCAAATTTTCCTGGTGATACATAACGAGATTTTACATTCTTTGTGCTTCATTGACTAATTAGATCAATGCAGGCTACTCCCCCTGTCCCTCCCTTTTTGTAGCAGGGACTTTCATCGCCTGTAGCTACACAAGTGTGGTTGCTTTTGCCAAATACTTGGAGATACTGCTAATGGCTTCATTTGAACTCTGCATTGCTGCATATTAGTATGGAGGAGGGTGGGTTGTGTATTTTAATCCATACTGTGATTGCTTTGATGTTGTTTGTAATGAGGAATATGGGTTTATTTATACATATCAGAGCTGTTATAGGAATTTGTGCTTCCCAAAGGATTAGATTTCCACTATCAAACAAAACACAGTGTATACTTAGAAGAAGGGGGAGGCTAACTAGAGGTCAATTTTCCACTCACAAACTACAGTGCTTAGCCTCTCTCTCAGTTCTTTCCATCCATGGATCCAAACACTTTGTACAGAAAGCTATCAGTTACCCCCACGTTGCAGGCAAGAAAACAGTCAGGACACCACCACACACTGCTGCAGTTCACATGGATGGTTAATGCAGCATTAGTGAAGTCACAGGAGCCACTGCTGCCTCCAGATTGACACTGCCATTTTAAAAAACCACACAGGAACTACCAAAAATAAGGACATAAGTTGTAAATCCTTGTAAATTTACATCCTTTACATTTTACATTCTTGACAGACAGTGCATAAGAGGGTAGAAAGGATGAAGCTGAAGGGAAGGGTTGGCTGACCATGTTTTTAAAAGGAATACAAAAAAATTAACCAAAGGACTATGTATGGCTCCTGTTACTCCTTCTTATTCCAAATGCTGAGGCCACATGCTATTTTCTCCCTTCAGAAACTTAAAGTCAATGTACAAATTATTGCAATTATTTAATCTTGAAATTAGGCATTTATGCCAGAGGCAAAAATGAAACTGCGTCTCCACATCTAGAAAAACTATATCTCACTGCTAATCTTCAGGGTCAAGTACTTAGTACCCAAGATAGAGATAACTGTTCCGAAAAATAAAAACAAACTCACCATTATGCATCTACAAACTCACTACGCATCTGTTGGAAATATATGGGGGTTTTGAGCACGAGGACATGGGAGGAGGCAGCCACTGTGACTACAAAAATATCAGTTTCCTGTTTAAATCTGGGACTGTATTTAGACTTGATGTCTTATCGTCTGAGAAGTTTCTCTGGATATAGGGAAGGTTGGTTTGTTTGTTCATATTAGGGATAACACAGTTTCCTGACTTGGATCACAGTGTTTATATTTGTCAATTTCATGTCAATTGTGAGTTACAAAATCAGCTAATTTACTGAAAGACTGCCTGTGGTGAATTTGTTAAGTACATCCAACCCTGATTCTTTTTATAAAAGAGTTGGCCATTTCCAGACAAAAAATATTTCAAATTTTGGGAATACTTGGAGTATGCAGTTGTTATGCAGTAAACTATTAGAGGAAATTCCTATCAAAAAGGAAGCTAAAGCTGGTTTCATCATAGATAGGAGACTTCCCATGACCCTCCTGACTTTCCCATGACAACTGCCTGTATCTTAATGTCTATGTCAGAGTCCCAACTCTATATTCAACACATGAGACTCTTCTTTACCCCCTGACCATGAACAGCCGGCACTGCCTACTTCATGGGTTCTCTAAGGAGCTGTCAAACGAAACTGCAACATGGACACAAAAGTAATTGCAAAAACTAGGCTGAAAACTCACTCATTTGGAAAGATACCAGGGTGAGAAGCTGACAAGCAAGATGCTCCTCCCTGCGAATGGTGTCCACAGTGGGAACAAACAGGTGACAGACAAGGTAGAACAGTCCCAAGGGTGTTACATTCACACCAAAAGGAAACCCCATTCATGCATAAGCATCATACAAAGCCCACAGACCCACATTCCATAATGGCATGACTACAAAATGTGAAAGACAAGGAGAAGACGACATTGCTTTTCTTGCCTGCTTGGCCATGCCAGAAGCAAAAGGCAAACACTTCTACCAGGAACAATTTTGACATTCAGCCTGCTGCTGAATCCTCAAAGGTGGATTCACAAGATCAGAACATTAAAAGCACAAACCATATAGAAGAAAGAGCAGAGGCCAAAGGAGAGGCTGTGGCAGTCTGCAAAGAAGCCTTGAATCTCATTTGCTGGCAACAGTAAGTTTGTATTTATGTAGCATTTCATAAACCTTAAATTAGTAAGGCTGGAAAACACTAACCTTCTTCCACTGCAGGGGCACAAGGTGCTGAAACACTCAGCCAAAGGTCTTGCAGCAAGTCAGTACAAGTACCACCTACTTTTGTCCCTAGGGGATCTACTTTATGCTGGAAGATTTCCCCAGTGCAGCTCTGCCAGAAACTCCCACTAGCAGAGGAACATCTCATACTGAAGGAAGGAGGATGATGGTGCTCTCAGGACGACGCAAATGCCCTGAGCAAATGACCTTCCTGGGCCTTGTACAGGCGAGGGACATGACTTCTTCCACACTCCTAACCTTCCCAACTCCTAGACCTGGCCCTAGTCCCAAATTGACCACCTCCCAGCAGTTCACTTAATGTCTCAATTTAATAATCTCTAAAGTCAAGCAGGGAACATCACTGCCCTTCATAAGAGCTCTTCAGCTTTATAGAACTGAGTGGTACAAACCTCAGTCCTTCTCTAAATGGGAAATACTAATGTTTCACTGCCTCACAGGATGCTCTAGAAAGTTGCTGCAAAATGCAGTATCTCCCTAGGAGAACAAATCCAAGGCTGGACCTTATTACACGTCTGCTAAACACGACCTGCATACAAGAAAAAAATCAACAAAACAAAACACCAAACCCAGGAGTCTTGCCGTTACTATTCTGGGAATTTTTCAGAAAGTTCTGGTTCTGACCTCTGTCACCTCCAAGATTCCCCAGGGAACCTGGCATTAATTTCTCATTCTTCTGTGCCCAACATTTCTGAATCACTAAGGTAACGTTACACCTTAGGTTGGTTTTTTAGGGCCATTTTTAAATAGGAGTTCAGCAGGGTGATGTACATTTCTTGTATTTTTTTTTCTAGTTCGGACTAGCAGAAATTTCCAAAGCACAGCACTGCCTTCAAGAGTAACTTCCATTCTAAGTATAAATTCACAGGCATGAGACTTCCCAGCTGCAATGGTTTGTACACAAGCTATCCAGGCAGTGACAAGCTGGGTGTTGAAAATTTGCTTAAGTTGACATTATTTTTATGGGAGCTGTGCAAACAAACCCATACAATTCTCTTTTTAATGCTCATGACAAATATTTTGCCTGCATTTTATCAAAGACACATTTCTGTGATTCTAGTCCAGGTCCTGCTTCATGTTGCTACATGCAGGGAGTACTGGTTCTACATTCAGCTGCTGGTTGCAGCTTCTCTTTAAACCATTTTTACTGATTTGATTTAATAATATGTCACCCATTAATATTCTGATCTGACAACAGACTTGAGCAGTTCAATTATTCCCAGTGGGGATGAACCTGCACCAGAAATACGACTGTTCAGGAAGGGTTATACAGTTAGAATAAGGTACATGCAGAATATCCTATGTTGCTGTATGACAACACCATTTATAAGTGGAAAGCACAGAAATGTTTTTTGAAAGAGAAACACAACTGCTTTCCCTTCCAATAAAAAAACCTGACACCTGCCGAATCACCAATTCATTAAATAGTTCACAGATGTCCATCTCAAAACCATTTAAGAACATGGAGTCCAGGTAAATCCAAACACTGCTCCACACTGAGGTCCCTCTAGTGGCACTGAATGTCACCCATCCACATGCCACAGGCAAAGTGGATGACATCTACACTGCCACAAAGACGCACAGCTCCCACTTCCATACCATGCTAACAGGAACAGGGCCATGTATCAGGTTGGACAGCAAATTACAGGGAATATTCCTTCCTAACCCCAGATCCCTCTGAGTCTGCACACACATAACAAGGCACATCAAGTACCTCTTAATGAAGAATTTTCTGTATCACCTCAGACAACAGTGCCAGGCCTCCAGATGTGGCCAAGGTGAATAGGTTTTCTTGGTTACACACAAGACACAGAAACCTTCTGACTCCTACAGGAATGCAGCTGGAGCTGTGAGAGCTAACAATACTGCTACTTCACAGGGTCAGACTGAAAAAAAGTACAGCAAAGACAAAACCAAAGGAACACAGAAGGATTCAGTAAAAACAGTGTTAAAATAAAAGAAACATTTTTATTTATATTTTACCTCACTGGAAAAGGCAATTACATCACCTTCATTGTTCACAGGTAGCACAGAATTTGGATGAGACAAACAGCTATGGTTTCTGGGTTAAGAGACACTCACATGTGAAAACAGTGAGGACCAGAATGTAAATTAGAGGACTGGCCATCCACATGGAACAGAATTTGTAAACACCTTCTAACTGCTAAGGGAAGTGAGACCGGAAACCAAACCAGATCCTTCACCACAGACATTCCTGAAATTGATGCATGGAGTTTGTTAATTCTGATTATCGGATAAAACAAAGATCCATTCTGAGATGTTTCCAAGAGGCATGGGGTTTGAGTGGGGACTTTGCTCATGCAGATCTACAGTATTAACTGCTGGAGCCTTAAACAGAAGGACAGGCTACAGGAATGGAAGGTGGCAGCAGGGTAGCTGGGCCCACAACCTCACTGCCTGAACCAGCCTGGTAAGGAGAAACCCAGGGAAGAGGAACAAAAACCAGTTCTACTCTCCTAGAGACAGATCTCACCTGAGTTCTCTCCAAGGACTTCTCTCCAGCTTTTGTGACTAGGGCCTCTCCAGTGCTTCACCTGCTAAGTGACAGCAACGGGGCCTTCAAAATAAGACTAAAATATTAATATATTTGACAGAAAGGAGGCCATTTTTACATTAGAAGCAACTACCTAGGTTCTAATGTCCTATGGGTTCCAATGTCTGATGTTCTTCCTGGAAAGTTTCTTCTTGCCTTAAATTTGCCAAAAAAGTTCAATATTTTAACAAGGAATAAAATCAGATCCATAACTAGGAAAAAAATGCACTCTGTCCTTGCCACCCATTTTACAAATCACCACATTTTACTTTTAAACACATAAAATCATCTTACCAATAAATTTCAAAAGCACGTGACCCAAAATTTTATATAACCAGGAGCTGGTGGACAACATAATTAAAATCAAACTAATGCAATATCTGATATAGGAAAAAATGCGGTATTTTTTTCTTAGCTGGAAAGTAACTTTCCAGTTACTGGAAAGTGAAGAGCTCAAAGGCAACTCAGATGAATAACTGGCAAAATATGACCTGAGCAATCACTTGTGTTTCTAAACTAAGAGCTCCGCTCAAGGAGATTTATAAAGGTAAAACATCCCATGAGGCAAAGTCAGTTTAAATTAAGAAGCAGGAAAAATTTACTGTAAAAATATAATCTAAGATGGGAATAGTACCAGGCAAATTTTACAGCTGTGCATGGATGGTAGGTGACATCCACAAGGCGGCCTTAAAAGTTGGACTGAAGTCACTAGAGGCAGGGCAAGATGAAAAAGAGCCCAATGTGTTCTTACAATGGCCCACAAGAGGTTCCCGAGGGAAAAGCAAGGTGACAGAAAAACCTACACCAGCTGCAAATGCAAGAGCACATTAGAGGCCCATCAGAGGTGAAGTCAGTCAGACAATAAAGGTGACAAGGGAAACACACAGCACCCCAGACAGAAACCAGAACACAGACAGGAGGTAAAATGACAATGATGAAATGACAAGGATCAAGATGTCCCAGTAGTCAGAATCAAGAGAAGGAAATGACCAACTCGACTGTATTTCTTTACAAAGTTTGTTATTCACTTGTCCAGCTATGAAAAACTCAATTGATTGACACTGGCCATCAGTTTTAAGCTAAGAAATTTACAATTTAGAAAACTACAAAGAAATTAAATATTACAGAATCTCTTTTCTCCTTAGTCTGCTTGGCGACCACTTACAAACTGCTTTCCTGGTCTTGCTGAAAAGCACATTTCTTTTTCTGCTTTTCCTCCCTCCTACTAGAAATGTGAACAGTACTGACATACTGCTCCCCTTATTTCCTGTCTGTTGCTCTCATTTTTACATTAGCACTAATGCAAAAACCACTGCAAACCATGCACAGGCTGGGTTTTAAAAACACAAGGTATTTGTCAACCTTTTAATTCCTCTGTTAAACAAAGGAAGAGAAAAACCACTCACACAGCTACGTTTCCATAAGTAATGGAAAGAGCAATGCAAAGAATCTATTGACCCATTCTTTCAAAACTATGAACAGGGAAAAGAAGACTATGAGAAAGGCTGCCCTTGCTAGTTTTTTGAAGGTAGAAAAAAAAGTGAAACAAAAGGTCTGAGGAGAAAATAAGAAGCAGCTTTTAAAATAACACCACACAAAACACCACTGTGTTAGGATAAAAAAAGGGGAAAGGGTGGAAGAAAAAAAGGAGAGGAGAAAAAGAAAAAAAAAGGGGGGAAAAAGGGGTGAAAAAAAGAAAAAAAGCCAATCCAACAGCTTGAGTGCTAGGATCTTTAGCAAGTGCCAGCTCACAAACCTGTCAAACATTTTCCTCCCATCTACTATGTGTCTTTCTTCAATACTTATAGTCCTTCTGAAAAGGGGAGGCAGAAGAAAAATGATTGCACTAAATTTACATAACTGCACAACATGGGAGATTTATCAGCATTTTTTAACAGCCAAACAAATTGTCTGCAGAACTGCAACAGTAACCCATTGGAGCTCTTACCATCGGCAACATCACAAGTGTGTCGGGAGAATCAAATCTTTTATTATAAAAATCAATCACAATTCCCATTCTGTTCCTCGATCCCTTAAAAAAAAAAAAAAGCCACAAAAACCTGAGTGCTGCTAATTTAGCCTTCTCACTAAAGAATGAATACCAGATAAAAAGGAAGCCGACAGCTGGCCCAGAGCCAAAAAGAAAGCTTTCAGGCACAAAAATTGCCGAGAACAATGTTCTGCACTCAGAATTTTTTTTACATGCAACTCTGTATGGACAAGACAGGCATATCTGGCAACATGGCTAAGAATATATATTTATGATGGAATACACTGCCTTTTAAAAGGAGAAATAAATTAGAGATTAACGCCTTTTATGCAAGCTGCAAGGAGAAGAATTCCTGGAGCAATTCATTTCAGCTCAAGGAACAAGGCTTCTTTCAAAAAGTCACCCTTTAACTGGGAAGGGCGCTTCTTTGCAGGGAGTCTGAACTGAGAAATACGCAGCTCCTTGCTTTCTATTTATAGTCATTCAGGCAGTGAATAGCCTCATTCCAAATGCCACAAGGCATACTCACAACCTTTTATTCCAGAGACCTGATTTGTGTTTCATTTCAAAAAGTCCAGCCTGATGAGNACCAAAAAAAAACAAAAAAAAAAAAAAAAAAAAAAAAAAAAAAAAAAAAAACACAGGGGAAAAAAAAAGAGGGAGGGAGAAAATCAGCAACACGTCTTGCAACAGAAACACTGTTTTTCCCCCCAACTTTTCTTTTATGAAGCTGGTGCTGGAGAGTGTGGAAAAGAGAGTGAGTTTTTATTTAGAAACTTCCCTATGGGAAAGGAAAGAAAGTGTGAGCTTTGGAAGTGGATGCATTTTTCCTCATTTAACGCTGAATGCCAGTTGCCCTGCAATTTAAGCAAGTCTGGGGGAAGGAGAAAAAGGAGTGAGGGGTGAAAGCATTTCAATTACTTGGCTTTGAAGGACCCTTCTGAATGAGAAAGAGACAGAAAACACTTGTCAAATGCAAGTTCAAGTGAAAGCCACTTCTGCCAATGAAGTGTGCAGATGGCTGTGGGGGTTCCGCTGAACCCTAACTGGGCCTCTATTATGTCTTTATTGCTCACAAAAAGGCCAGGGTCACCTTCAGTTTAGAATAAGTTAGCATCCTTTCCCACAGAATGACTCTGGTCAATCAAGCCAAGCAAAGGAAGTCTTCCTTTGAGTGACTGCTATCCCATCAGCGCACTGAAGAATTTTTAGAAAGGATAAATAGACACAAAAACCTTTGGTCTCATCCACGCTACCGACATTTATCAGAAAAATTTCCCACCACTGCAGGCAATCTTGGGAGAACTAGGGTAGGCTGGTGGTGGTTGTCATGTATGTCTGTTAGATTTCTCTCTCGTTAGGCCCGGATGATGCGAGTCTAAAAATGGCACTGACAGCTTTCAAAATTTCACTAATAAGATGTGGCATGAAAAGCAAGTTCCACACCTTTATTTGCACTGTGAGTTCTTCAGAAACATGGGAACCACACCAGGCCAGTCCAGCATGCCAAGTTTCCCGTTTCTTAGAGCACCCACATTTCACATGTTTCACAAACAAAAATTGCAGAAATTTGTTCTGATAGGTACCTATGGGACCATCACCTGCCCTCCCAGAACTGCTCAAGACAATCCAGCTGGAATATTCCAATATGATGTTCTGTGGTGGTGTGGAATACCATCACTAATGCAGATGGCCTTAAAAAAAAATGACCCAACAAAGCTGAAATAGGAGGCTGAAATACATGTTTGTGGCAAAAACTCTGTATTCCTCATTTGAGAAGCTCACATATAAGGTCACTAAACACTAAAAAGGGTTCAAACAAGAGCAGGGGGAGGACGTTTTCCCCAGTGAAAAGTTAGTTCCCTAACTATAGTGACAAACTCTGCATATTGGCTCAACTATCTTCAAAACATCAGAGAAAGAAGTCTCTTTCAATACTGCTACATGACAGTACTCATGGGATCACAACTCCTCAGCAGCAAAAATCACCTTCCCTCTAGGTTAGAGGTAAGTTCTATGGCAAATTCAGCATTCTTCTTGGGAAAATACAGGAGAATGTAGGAGAATGAAATCACAGAAGGTAACAGTATTTAAAGGAAATCACTCACAGCTATTGGCAAACAGTATAGCAAGTAACTTCAAGAAGGTTACCAAGTTAAAACCTCTCTCAACTACCCAACCTGCTAGTCTGACAAAGTCAAAGTTACCCCAACTTCTATAGAAGCCAACTTTTTCTCAGCAATTGGAAAAACACATACTTGTTCTGTGCTAGAATATAAATCGTGTCCTCTTAAAAAGGGGCTCATTTTCACACTTCATAGGTACAGAAGCCTTTGTACCACTACAGACAAATCCCTCTTTTAAATACAGGAAGCTGAGCCCAGCAATGGAAGTAAAGCAGAATTCTCTCCCTAGCAAGAGGAAAAGGGTGATTTGATCTCAGATAGCCTAAAATAATTCTTCAGGGAGAAAGGAGAGCCCCAAACATGTATAACTCAAATAATTCTTCAACTTTGTAGTTTAATACATCCTCAGGATTTCCTCTTGATAAATATGGCAAAAGCTGCACATACAGAAGTAATTTCTGAATACTCCACAAAGACTAAATTTAGAAGCTGCCTGTCAGTTGCTTCTTTTTTTAACTTGTCCCTTTAAAAGAGTAGTACAAGACAAAAGAGTTCCTGGATAATTACACAAGATTTAGAGGGCTTTATGGCAATACAGCAGCTCTAATAAATCACAAATTGTTACAGATTAATGTAAGTTCATACTGGTAGAAATTTGAGTGTGGAAAGACTCAAAGGAGTATTTAAACTGGCAGTATTTAAATTGAGTATTTTTTCACTTTGAAGTTATTTGATACAGTAACAAGTGGGCCATATAAAAGTTTAAGAGAATCTCTGATCAAAACCATCCTATAGAGGGATCTCATTCAATCAAAACATTATTTGAAAGTTTTCTACTAGTGCATTAAGTGACATGACTAACACAGGCCACATCATCCCCTGTATCATCCAGGTGGGACAAGAAGTCCCTTCTGCAACTGCTTCTTCACAATGGGGTTTTGCTGCAGGGCTGGTTTTGCTCTACTTCTTTACAGATGAGAATTTCTGGTTACTTATGATGCTGAAGGCAAGGTCAACTAATATGAACCTTGCACTCGGAAAAGAGAAACAGAACTCCTTGATGTTTTTCAGCTCCTGAATATTGGGGAAAGGGGGTAAGAGAGAAGGCTAACCCAGTATCCCAGCACAACCTCTAAGAAAAAAATCTCTTTACTACAGAAAAGATTCGCCTTTATTGTGGAAAATCCATTTATGCTCAACAGTAGCCCAGACAACAGTCTTCACTTCAGACACGTAGCTGCCTTTTCCATATGTATGGCTTAGGCTGTGAAGAAAAGAACTGGCATCTTGAATTTGATTTGTAGTTAGTTATCTGGGAAATCTCAGCTTAAAGAATTAAGAATGTACCCATGACACCTCATGCTGCCAAGGAGACATCGTACATACCTTGAGGACTGAAGCCTCCACATCCCTGTCAACTGGGCTGCTGCAGTTCAGCCAAAAGGTGATAAAGACCAGACTAAATGAGGCTAGGTCATCATTCATAGGTCACCTGCAGAGGCACTTCACCATCCCACACCATTCTATCCCATCCAGAACAGCAGAAAAAAAATTCTCAATAAACATTTGCTGAAGAATAGAAAGTTTTACGTATCTCCAAGAGCACTATTGAACACAGGATGGAACCAGCCATAGCTTGGATGTGTCCCTTAAAACAAACACTTTCTTCTTCAACAGTGCCATACCTTTCACTTGCTCAGGGCTCAGATGCAAATTCATCTGGCAGTTAATACTGAAAAGCAACAAGAAGAAACTCACCTTCATAAGTTTATCTTCTTCCCTTTGGACAATAAGTCTCTCTACTCTGTGAGCAATTCCTTTCTACTTAGCTTAGAGCAGAAAGGTGTGACCCTTCTGTTCTGATCTAAAACATCTCATTCTGCAAAACTGGATCTGACTTTCTTCAACAGCTTCCACACTTGGCAAAAGCCCCCTTAGAAGTAAACAAAGCTCATGTGGCGCAAGGTATAAAATAACATATTGAAATGCCTAATTAAGCAGTAAGCAAAACACAGACAAACTGATTTTGTAATCAGAGGAGTGAAGGTTTTATGCTCCTGAACAGGATATGTGCATTGTTTGTTGGCAGGTAGAGGCTGGCTATATTTCTGTGTTCCACAAAGAGGTAGTATCACATCAGGAAACCCTGAACCACAGTTCAGGGTTTGGAAACACGTAACAGAAGACTTTAAATTCACTAAAAGCCATTAAGATCTGAAATCACCCACCAGTCTGACCTGCTGAACATTACAGATCATTGCATGTCATCTCAGCAGCCTGCTCCACACTATGGACTGGTGTGTACAAAGCTGCACAAACTGCAACATCATTTCTGTGATAGCAAATTAGCCAAGAAAGATCATTCCAAATAGGCATGAGCAGAAAATTCTTCATTGCAGAGGAAGCTGAGACTCTACTAACATCTCTGGGAGTCCAAATTGAGGTGCTTACTCCTGACCCCAAATGTGGTGATGAGTCTGGTGCTGCAAGCAGAACACAGCCAACAGGCAGATGAGAGAGTGGGGACTCTTAAACAAGAGAGAATAAAGATCCTCTTCCCCTGGCTGCCAGGTTTCCTCCTTCTTCCTACAGGTGCACACCCCTGTGAGGCCTTACATAATTTTGTAGAATTAGAATTTGTTTTAGTCAAAGATACAGCTCTCTACCCTCCCAGAAAGTCTGTGTTCCATCCCAGCAAAGTCCCTCTTGGAAAAGCAAACATAACTGATTTGTCATCAGTCTTAACAAAGTGTCACAGAATTCACACAGAATGACTAGGTTGGATGAGACCTTCAAGATCATCGAGTCCAACCCATGCCCCATTACCTCAACTAGACCATGGCACTGAGTGCCACATCCAATCTTTCTTTTTACATATCCAGGGATGGTGACTCCACCACCTCCCCAGGCAGATCATTCCAGTAGTTTATCACTCTTTCCGTAAGAAAAGAACCCTATAACAACATTTTAAGGTAGTCCTTCCTCCAAATGACTCCTCCTATCTGTTCTACAATGGCTGTGTGGCTGCAGGTGTAAATCTGATCCCAAGCTCACCAGTACAAATTATACCTCTCCAGAAGCTTAAAAGATAGTTGGTTATACACCAGGCCTTATGACACTGCTACAAACAGACCTCTCATGTGATAAAATTTGCTGAGCAGCTCTCTGCAAGTGAAACAAAAAAATCCCCATCCACCTACAACAGCATGCATGCTTGCTGGTTCCTCAAGCTATTGCAGGCAATACAGAGGTCCAACAGCTACTTCAGATTAATAAAAACACAGTGGTATATAATGCTCACAAACCACACAGACAATCTCCAACAAGAAAATATACCCAACACCAACAAACATGCACATATGTCACTCCTCCAACAACACAGCCTAGTGCCAGTCAGAAGAGCAGTGCACTGCAAACAGAAAAACTAGAAGTGGAAGAAGAAATAGCATCCAAAGGAGCTGAACAGAGCTATACAAACTGCAGGGACAAACATGAGGTTTGCCAGCCCAATTCTGACATGTGCTATTCAACATTAACATATTGTGTGTCAACATCATGCAATGCATATCACTTCAGATATGTAGCACTTGAAGCTGGAAAGGATGTAATTTACTAATTTATCAGAAGTAAAAAATACAGGATGTAGTAAAAAGTATGGGAGATACATATCTCATTCATCTAAGGACCACAGTGTAAGCGTCAATTAATAGCATTACTTTGCCACGGTTTCAAATTGAATTGAATCAAATGTCACTGAAAAGTTTCAAAAAAACCCACTGAAATGAAGGCTCCCTCACTATCATAAATCAAAGTGATTTTATTAATGTACCTGTCTATTTAGACTGATTGAAGACTGTAGATCTGTTCTTTCAATTAAGAGGATCCTGCATTCCTTATTCCTATAACTTTTCTGTTCTCATATATTAATAGAAATAGGTAGTGTGGGAATTCTTTACATTAATATAAGTATAAACTAGGTCTTCTGAAATGCACTTATATTTATAGAAAAATAATGCTTTGAGATTTTTACAGCTAATTAGCATGTGGCAGTAAGTTTAAATTAGTTGTTCTCCCTGCAAGATTTGCTTATTTCAGTAAACCAGTCAAGAATATCTTCCAAGTAGTTTATTACACTACATAGTTATTTTTTTAATCCTTTGCTGAAAAGTGAAACACACACAAAAAAACGTATCATTTATGGGAAAATGTCTCATGTATAAACTAAATACTGCATTTTTTTAGGTCAAATAACTGGAAAATAACGTGCAATATGTGAAGTATACTTGGACTTGTTTAGCCTTAAGTTAGTTTAATTATTTTTTCCCCCTACTACAACTGACTTCTACAAATCCTACTCCTATATTTAAGTTGCAAATTGTTCCAAATATCCTTTTATATTATTTATGCAGAATGTGATCAACAACACACTAATTATAAAGCTTGTTTCCTGAAAATTCAAGGGCAGCCCACACAACTGCACCTTGAAAAGAAATTACAGTGAGCTGCATGATCATCATTTGGTGCTGACTTGCACTTTAAACTGAAAACACCCTATAAGCTTGCAAAGTCTTACTGTATGTGATACTTTATTGTGTATGTGATAGTTATATGATTATGAATCTCCTACAAAGAAAACCAAATGAAGGGCATTTGTCAACAGAGGAGAACGGGAAGAGGGGGATGAGGGAAGCTGCCAGAACGGATAGTCTGCCGAATACTTATTCCAAGAATATTGCACAAGCTCAACTAAAATGCATATGTAATGACAGGCAGCTGAAAATTTCATAATTGCTCATTATGCAACTATACCTTAGGCACTTTAAGCAAATACTGAAGAAATAATACATGGGAAAACCTGGCTTGCCACATATTTTTTTTAAAGGAGAATTAGGAAACTATACACGTGGGCCTTTGCTTCTCTCTCTGCTGGAACCCTGTAATCCTTATTAATCTGCTGTTTGTTCCTGGAAAGTAACTTTTCTCTGTCAGTAAAATTCAAAGTTCAGTTGGATTAATCTATGCCCTTTACTTGTAGCTGAAGCTGTGTGGACAAACACATGATTTTGACAGTCAGGACTCAAAATTTGCTCTCTCTTTTCTATTTGCCATACTCTTTGTCACAATAATTTTAAAAAATAAACTTAAAACCTGGGAACAATGTTACCACAGGGTGCCAAATTTGCAGCGAAAGCCCCATAGGCTCCTGTCACGCAAAATTTTGACAAGCCTTGCCAAGTGGTTTCTTCAGGATGCAAACTGCTTGCAAAGTGACTGGGCCCTTTGTGTTGCAGCTGAATGCTGCAGACAGGAGGGTTAGCAAAGGGGTTTTGACAGGAAAGGGTAACTGCTGTTTTCACCCTGTGAAGTTCTCCATGCACACATAAAACACAGTCCCCTGGTACACAGCGATGCTTGGTGTGCCCTCAACAGCTCTGCAGAGATTATTTTCTGACTGGGGAAGAGCACACTCAAAAGTAATGTCACAGTGTGTTACCAGAACTGAACAAAACCACCCCTGAAACCAACCAACCCACCCAGGGGCATCCACAGGACATTTCAAACCCAAGGTCCAGGAAAAACAGGACAGATGCCTTCAGCCTATCAAATTTCCAAGCTGTACAAAGTTCATTCACTGTTTAAGAACTTTAAATTCAAACAGGCCTTCCCAGTGAGAGTAAGATGATTCCCTGCAGATCTAAAATACCAGAAACAAGAGCAGAATACCGAGTAAAGATACACACAAATATGCACAAGCTATATTCAGTCCTGTGTTTTGTTCTATGTAGAAAGCAGCTGAAGGCACGCCATGTGATGAAAGCAATTCCCAATTACCATCTAACAGCAATTTGGGATCCCATGTGGAGCACAGAGAAGGCAGCACCTTCTTTGCCTTCTGCAGTAAAATGCAGCTGCAGACTGCAACTTTATGAACTGTATAGGTGCAAAATACTTGGTTGAAGGCTTCCTTCTTCAGGAGCACTCAGCATAAATCCAAACATCGTTTAAGAAGCAGCAAGAACTCCCTCCTTGCAGTAGACCAAAAGAGTAAACCACTCAAAATATCATAAGCTTTTTTTTTTCCTCTTTTGCTACCTAATAAGCTACAAAACAGTTAGAGCTTACTATCTACCATCCCATTTATGCTGGTTTTAAATTATAATAGAAATTAAATTTACCCAGTAACATGCTTTGAGGTAGTTTTAGATGCCTATTGGGAAAAAAGAAAAATCCCAATACTCGGCTGGGTGAATTATACTATAAAATAGATATGTATTCCCGACTTGAGGTCAGCTGATTTTTGTTTCTGACAAGCTGCAGATGCAACATACATACATACATCCCTACAGAACAAATCACTGAGACACAGTGGCTGCTACTAAAATGGCTTGTTCATGGCAACAAAACACATGGGGAAAATGAGTTTATGCCAAATGACTCCAGCAGCAAGTGAAACCGGAAATGCCCCACCTCAAACGACATACAGTGAGGTTTTGTGCGTAGTAGGGCCAGTAGAGTAGCACAAAAGAAAAACTAGGTGAATCAAAAACTCTTACATTGGTTTCTCTGGTTTTCCTAGACTTTGATGTCAAACCAAACAGGATTGCTGGATTTGCTGCCTGACAGCGAAGTGAGACAGACTGAACAGATTGCTTAACCCCATGAAACACAAGGTATAACTTCTGCCCCCGCTATAAAATGTGGCATCTGGAATGTTCCCTGTCCCGCAAGCTGAAAGGTAAGGGGAGACAGGATCTCTCTGGTAGTCATCGAACTCAGTATTAGCTACTGCCAAACACTGAAGTTAAAATCCTGGAGCTAGAGACAGTCTAGTTTCCTCTTTTCCTGATGGCAAAATCTTTAGAAAGCAGTCATTCCTCAAAATCTATTTATCTAAATTATTTATCAAAAAAGTATTGCATATGCTATTACAGCAAACAACATTAAAATGCAATTGGTTTCACAGGCCATGACCAAGGCAGAAATTTCCCTCCTCAAATTCAGGTGCAGACTGCCTATATTGTTTTCAAAGCAGTAAGTACATTAAAAATTACTTCTTATCCACAAATCTGGACACTACATAATCATTAACATCCTGAAATATGGCTTTCCAGGGCCTCCATATCCACTGGCTCCTGTACATGAACCTTGCACTGTCTTTTGCATCCTGCAATTTTAGATAGCAGTTCCAAGCACCACAGACAAGTCAAAACATCTTTTAAACAAATTTTACCTGAGTGTCCCAATTTGTTGCAAAAGCCTCAGGTAAAACCCAAGATTTCAAGCAATTAAATTACTCTTGAAGCAATGTAGACATAACAAACATACCATTTCTTGCAGAAATTTTCTGAACCACATGAATGTGCTTCCTTTCTTCTCAAATATGTCTTGTTATGCTAAATACCATTTTAATATTAATGAAACAACAGACTCCTCCAAAAACGGGTAAATGTACCCAAGACAAAGCTGCATGTGAGAACTGCACTTGTTTCCTACAAATGCGCCCAAGTATGGCTCTGTTACTCACCTCAATTTTATCTGTTTTTGCATCTCCCCAATAAAGCTTGTTTTTTTCAAGATCCAGTGCCAAGCCATTAGGCCACCCAAGGGATGTATTCACCAGAACTCGCCTTTCTGAGCCATCCAAATAAGCACATTCTATCTTTGGACTTTCACCCCAGTCCGTCCAATACATGTAACTGCAGGGAAAAAAAAAAGGGGGAACAGTTAACACATGCAACAAGCAAGACAAGAGTTAAGGTCTGTGTTGCTTTTGAAAGAATTTGCTTTCTGCTTCCCCAACAGTAACAATCAAGCCAACTCAAACGGCAATCAGTAAAGATAATATAAAGTTTGAGCAGTAAATAACTAAAACTACTGAAAATATGCAATGGCCCAATTCTTTCATAGTTAGGGTAACACTGAAGATGTAAAGAAAAGAAAATTCAACCAAACACCCAGTGTATAGGTTCACTATATTTAGAAGTCATCTTTTATATACGCAGTTATTAAAGGGATGAACCAAGGCGAAACCAGTCATTTCCTGAATATCTGACAAATGGTAGACACTTCCTCCTGCAATTTGCCTGTTTTCAGTTTCAGGAGACCATAACCTGGATCCCAAGACCTACCACAGGGCTCTCCCTAAATACAAAACTTACCCCATTACAGGATTGAGCACTATGGCTCGAGGTTCATCCAGGTTTTCCGAGATAAGTATCTTCCTTGAGGTCCCATTCAGCCGGGTCACTTCAATGCGGTCTGTGCCAGTGTCAGTCCAGTACAGGTTCCTGGCCACCCAATCCACAGCAATACCATCTGGATGGTTGATCTCCGTGGTCACCAGAGTCTGGGCTCCAGAGCCATCAAGATAGGCCCGACGGATTGCCCGGACATCGTCATCAGTCCAGTAGATGTAGCCTTCCACAGGGTCATAGTCAATGGCAATTGCATGTCTGATGTTGTCTATCTGCAGAATGATGTCAGTGAAATCCGGCGTGTCCAGGGAAATTCTCCTCAAGTCAGTTCTTCTAGCGAGCAGCAAGACTTCCTCAGCACCTGGGGAGAAAAGCATTCATGGCATCATTTCCATTGCCTAAGCTGAGAAGATTTCAGCAGGGCACAGCAGGCTGTGAACTGCTACTGTCGCTGTAACAAAGAGATTTCCTTAAATAAGGACATCAAGCTTTCACGAAAACATAGACTTGCTTATATTTTAGATGACAATTTCTCCCAGCCTTCTAAACTAATACTATCTCTATCTGTCTCTAGAATCTAAAACAACCAATTTGGTTGGTGCAGGTCCAAATATTTCATCACATTATAGAGACTTGCTCAGCCAAATGTCTCACTAGCTCTATCAGTGCACTAAACAAGTTTTCACACATGCCCTATGCAATAAACGACAGGGGCTAACAGAAGACTGGAGTATTTTGTAAACAAATTCCATTAATCATTTACTCCAGACAGTCCAACAAGAAAACAAGTCACAACCACAGCACGTATTTATCATTTGGCCCAAGCCTACGCAAAACAATTTTAAGGCAACAGGATTGTTGTTCTTTTCTCTCCTCTATTCTTTCTCCCCACTGCAGTTTTCCTGCTTGTGGAAAGGGTGCCAAACAACAACTTGGAGCACATTTCAAGGACAAATGGCATCTTCAGTGTTGCCTGACACTGAAGTGGCAGCTTCTTTTATTAGTGCAAAAAAGAGGACAGACAGCAAAATGCGCAGTTGCTCAATAAAGTTTTCCTACATTCACCCATGTATGCTCAGTACAAAAAGAGAAGTATAAGGGGTTTTTACTTCTGCTACCAAGCTGATACTGTGCATTTTGAAAACTGACAAGGAAATTTTATTGCTTAACAGTACTCCAAATCTGGAAACCTGAATAAAAGTGATTTGCTGTATTTCATCCAGACCAGCAAACACCACAAGGAAGTGGCAAATTCCAGTTCCACCCCAACAGCTGAGATTGAATGAAAACAGCCAACATGGGGACATATTTTTTGAGCCCACTGAGAATAACAGAAATTCAAATCCCCATAAGAATATTCTCCTAGAATATTTCACACCTAGACATCCTAATGTAGCTCTGGAGACACAGAAATTGAATCTAGTACACAACACAACCAAATTCACATTCACTATGGCTGCTGGATTTGGTTTTGAGTTTGGAAATCATGGTTTAGCCTCCACATATCATCTCAGAAGCTCTGAAAAGAAATGGTGCTCAGGGCACAAGTGTACAGTGACACAAAGGATCTAAAAGAGCAGCATTTTAATATCATTTAAGCACTTTGAACTACCTCAAGCCATCACAACTCTTGGATGAAGCAGTGCTGCTCTCCTCCTTGCCATGGGCTGCTCGTTCTCACTTCTGTATCACCCATTCTCACACGAAAGCACAGCATGGCCTTGTACTATGGCTGTGTGCTGCAAACCACACCAAAGAGCTGATCCAAACAAAAACTAACCCAGCAGAAATAAAGCCATCGGCCTGAGTTAACAACCAGACCTGCAGAGCTCCACAAACACTTGTGCTGGCACAGTGTGGGGCTCCAGCAAGAATGCTTCTCCCAGTCAGCATCAGCTGACAAGGTCTGATAAGGACAGCATCTCTTTGAGGGAAGGCTTAGATAGAAGGAGAGAAACAACTCAGAGCTCAAAAACCCCCTGGAGAAAAGGGAGGAATGAAAGCCCATGCATTCATGACAGCAAGCAAGAGAGACACAGCAACTACAGCAGAATCAAATACCTCATGTAACAAAGTTCCATGTCTAGCTTCTATGCTTCTGAAATATTTCATTACAGGAGTCAAAATAAAAACTGTTTAGTGCAAGTTAAGTAAAAAATCAGCCCTCAAAAATCAGCATGGAAAGGGGGATGTATCTGGTCATCTAAGTGTTGTGCAAACACAGAAGGGTTTTAAATTATACATTTAAAAAGACAGGCGAGATGTTGGAGTTGCTTTTTATTTAAGAGAACACCTGAATGCATGGCACTCTGTCTCAGGGAGGATGAGGAGCAAGTCAAGACTTTATGGGTTAGGATTAAAGAACAGACCAGTCAGGGTGACACTGCTGCGGGTGTTTGTTACAGGACACCAGATTAGGAGCAGCAAGTGGATGAGGTCTTTTACAGACAGCTGGAAGGAGCCTCACAGTCACAGATCCTGGTTCCTATGGGCGACTTCAGCACCCCCATCTCTGCTGGAGGAACAACACAGCTGAGCACACACAGTGCACAAGGCTCCTGCACAGCACTGATGACAACTTTTTAACACAGCTGGTGGAGAGGCCAGTGAGGAAAGATGTGCTGCTGGACCTTGTACTAACTAACAGCAAAGGACTGGCTGGGATGTGAATGTTGGGAGCAGCCTTGGCTGCAGCAACCATGACATGGTGCAGCACAGGATCCTGCAATGAAGAAACGGAGTCCTGAGTAAGGTCCTGAAGAGGTAACTGATCTCTTGAAACAATCTCATGGGAACATGCCCTAGAGGGAAGAGGGGTCCATGAGAGGCAATTAATACTCAAGGAACAGCATGGCAGCTGTTCATACACCAAGAGCACTCAAGTTTATATCCACCTGAACTTCTGAATTTCTACTGTATCAGTGTGTCTGCAACCATAACAACTTGCACTTAAGTACAAGTACTGTGAAGCAGAGGACCATCAAATACATGCCTAGCAAGCGATAACACAGCAATTACCAATATTACATGTATTTCTAGGATAATCAACATTACAAGCCTCATTGCATGGGAACAAACAGATAAGAATCAAATGCATATGTTTTGCCTCTTCACAGAAGGGATTGCAGGTTCACCTTGGTTCACTGTGAACAAGTTCTGAGGAAGGAACTGTCAGTCTAAGGCACAGATTCTGTCTAGAAATGCTGACTAGACAACAGGCTGAAAGACACTGTTAACACCTCCTAAAATTCACTAGTAGCACCAAAACAGCCTTCACTTCTTCACAGCAGCAATAACTAGACTCGAATTTCTCTCATCCAGCTCTGTGATAGGTTCATCTCTGCATAAGACCACAAATTTATTTGCACACGAAGTACTATTTTGACCAGGAACAGGACAGCCCAAACACCTTGAATCCACTACAGGACTAGAATCTTCTTGCAAACCAAAAGAAACAATTTGTTTTGGACACATTCAGCTGCTCTGACTTTTTCTCCAAGCAAACACACTACTGTAGATATATTCCCAACCTCAGTTCTGTCCCATGGACATATATAGCTAAAAATAAACTGGAAAAAGAAAACTTCTCCCTGCTGATCTAGGAACAAAAAGAAAATCTTCAGCTGACAATTGGGACATTTTGTTGGTAGTTGAATGGGATGCTTCTTGGTAATTTCTTCTATTGTCTTACATATCTCTAACTGAGGCTTGTTAGAGGAAAAAGAAATAATAAGGGGAATGAGCTACCTGGCCAATTCTGTAGGGATGCTTAAAATTAAGTGAAATATTACACAAAAAGACTCTTGACAGACATGTACCTACATCCTTGAACGTTAAAAAACATGAACAGAGAAAATGTTACCATAGCATGTATCACTACACTACACCTCCCACTTGAAAGTCTGTAATAGATTGTTATCGTAGTAATTTTTGATAGGTGCAAAAAATCCTGTCTTTTATTACAACAGTTTTAAATTACAGCTGGTTATAATTGTATTTGACTCCATTAACAAACTTCTGCTAGAGAGAAAGAGTTGGCAGCAGGCTCTGAGCACATCACCAAGAGATGAGAACTTGACACTGGTTCTCTCTAAAAACCTGGACAAACACGCTTGTCTGGCTCATTAGTTTTATCTGTATCATGAAGGTATTTTGATTATTAATGTTGGTAGGAATGTTTTCAAGGCTGCAGAAGTGTTGTGCTGTGACTTGCCCAGTGTTATCCTAGATACCCTAGAATCTGCCTAACACATTACAGCCAGCTATTTACCTAGTGCTAAAGTGCTATAACATATATTTAATTAACTTCATCTTCAAAAACCTCTCTCACTGCAGTCACTTCTCTAACCACATGATCAAGAGATTCCCACCAGAACTGCTAACTGTTACAACATGGTCATTTATAACACCACACAATGAACAAAAGCCTTTTTGGAGGGGAGTGGGAAAGGCAAGCTATTCCAACATAACAATTGCAGCAACCAAACACTTCAGCAAAAGTTTATGAAAAGTTTTATATGCAAACCATAAATAGAAAACCAGGAGAAACCAGATCAATCTAAAATTTCCATTTAGAAAGTATTTTAAAATATCCAAATTCAAACAGCTTTTCGTTTTCAACTGGTTTAAATTTTGAACTGCTTATTTTCTTTACTCTATTCAGCCCAAGCTTTCTGCAGACCTTCAAGAGAAATTTTCAGTAGACTTGATAACCATAAGAGCTGATGAGCTGTTCTGGTTGATATACAATCACACAAAGGTTTGGGTTTGAAGGGGCCTTGAAAATAATCTAATTCCAACCCCTCTGTCATAGGCAGGGATGCCACCCTGGACATCAGGTTGCTCAGGGTCCCACCCAACCTGGCCTTGAACTCTTCCTGGGATGGAGCATCAGAACAATATCTGAGTTTACCAAAAAAACAGATAAGAAGACTCTATACTCTATTTGCAATTAATAAATCCTAGAGAAACAGGTGAGGAGACTTTTTTTTTTTTAAACACTTATACAAGATGCTTTCCTGCCATACCCAGAAATCAGTGTTTTTAATATCTATGCTAGGATATCATGCTTGCTTTGATTTGGTAGGTTTTTGCTTTTGTTATTAAAAATTCATGCTTCACTGCTGGAAATGGCAACTGTATTCTATTTGCAAAATTAACTGCAATCAGAGCTGACAGCAGCAAAACAGGCCATCTCAGCAGCTTGACAAGACCCTTTTTTATTCTTCCCTCGGCCCACTTCACATTTGACAAGTAACAAGACATCTATAACACAGTAACAAATGCTCCAATTTATCCACCCAACCTAAACATGTGGACTGCAGTGGCTGCCTCTGTTAATCTTTGCCAGAAAAGGCCGTGCTATTCCTTTCCCATTTGTCTGTCTGCTAATTAGGCTAGAACAATGACCTATTGTAGGACTCATCCCCCAGTTTCATGTATATGCATGAGCACGCACCTGCATGCACAGACTCAGTCTCATGACAAACAACTCTGGAAATCTCTGTACTTGTGGGGAGAAAATCAGATACACTGTAAAAACAGGAAATATTTTAGCTCTGCTCCCGAGAACAAAATGGTAAGTGCTTTTTGAAAGGAGTCTGTCAGAAGTACTTTGACTGCAGGCAAGTCTTTTACAAGCTGTTGGAGCACAGCTACCTCAGCACCCTTGATAAACAAAAAAGATTTATCCAAAAAGCAAGGGATTTTGTTGGTTGCTGTAGTGCAGTGAATTACCTGGCAAAGTTTCAATGTATGGCAAAAGGGGGTCAGAATACGGCTCTGGAGAAAACATGGAGCATATGAATACTGGTAACACGCCATGCTATTTAATAAGCTTTCCAATACTCAAAACAACTACGACACCTTGCACAAGGGTTTAACATTAGTCACTCCTCACACCAAAAGAAAAATGATGTAATGAAGCTGACTGGATTTAAACCAACAAAACTCTGTAAAACTCGCCTCTTCTTCCTCAACCTCCCCAGAAAAGAATTAATATTTAAGGAGTTGAAACAAACTTTAGCAGTACCTAGAAATAAATGGAAAATCTTTTTATATATTCTCCTTGGTTACCTTACTAGAGCCAGTTGTAACATGAACAGCACTATGCATTCCAGTTCAGGCCTTTACTTATCTTTCAGTCTGAGAGGAAGACAGGACTGCTTCTTCTTACTGTGTGACAGTGGTGGGCTGTGAAAGGCTGGCCATGTACTCTCCAACAGGACACTGCACATGCAATTTAAAACCAAGGGCTGCATGCAGTGGGAGTGTGCAACCAGCAAAATAGAAACAGGAAAGGTTTCTTTGAAAGAATGTTTTGAGTGGCCACATTCAGACAGGGCTTGATTTAATTGAAAGGTAAGTAAGCATAAGGAAAACTAACAATTGTGACAAAGAAAGGAAATACCAGAGCACTTAGGTAACTCATAAATTACATCATATCTGTCTGCATGTTACAGTGAAAGCTATTGTCTCCTGTTTCTTCCACTATCATAGCAGCAGACTTCTAACTTTGCCTGAATCAGAAAAAACACCTACAAATCAGAGTTTTGACACATTCACACAGCCACCAAAACGAAATCCCACAAATGGAATATTAGTTAAACTGCACAGCTGATAAGATCATTAGCACAAAGCAGCTGACTAGGACAAAAGTAATGTTTCTTCCAGAAAAAGTTGTTGCAAGACAGAATCACAGTTACCCTGTTCTACTTCAGGACGGAGCTTCTGTGAGACACATTCAGTTTTACACACCCAGTACTACACTGAGCACAAAGGTTTGAGAGGAGTAGATAACTCTTAGGAAGGTTTACTCAAAGCAGCATTAATGTAAGTCATAACTGCGTTGGTATTAAGCAGAATCAAAGGTCAGCACAGCCATCTGGCTACTGCTGCACCAAGCAAAGAAGCTGCCCTTACACACAGGTTTTAAAGACCTCAAAGCACTTGCACAACTAAGTCCTACCCTGCCCTGGGGTCTGTCTATTCTCCATGTGCTTCAAAGAAAGAGAAGAGAAAGTTGGAAATGTTAAGTGATAAACCTGACTGTTACCCTATAGATATCGTACTCCCAGCTTCTAGTCTTTATTAACAACAACAACAACAAAAAAAAATTACATGCCTTTGCACAGAATTCTTAATAACAGCTCATTGCAAGCCATAGGAAAAAGGATGGGCCAAGAAAAAGTCTGTCAGAAATCCCTACTGCTAGAAAAAGGGTAGGCTTTGGATTGTGGTGTTTCCTCACAAAGCAAGGTTTTAAAGTTTTCATGTACCTGCTCTCTGCTGGAGATACACAATTCCACTGGCTCGGAGTAAGGAACCACTGACTTTAGGACTGACATCCATTTTACCACCTAGTTTCTGTTAAACAGAGTTTTGGCAGTAACACCTCAAATGCACAGAGACAAGAATCAAAAATCCATTACAACTCAACAAGATACATGATTAATGTATTTTTTAAATTAACAGAAATACAGTAGGTTTTCTACAGTCCCACTTCTATTGACTTTTAATTGCAGATGTTTCCCATTCAGCAAGGGACCTTGAACATATTAAGTTTTCTCTGCACCGCTGTCATCGTTTACACAAAAAGAAATAAATACACCCCACGAGCCCTCTCTGAGGCTGAAAACTGCATAATGCTTTGAAATTTAAGCATTATTTATTACGTGCCAAGTCTGATGGAGCCCCGGAAAATTCAATTCTGAGCTGACACAATCAAGAGAAAAGCAAAACAGCAAAACAAAACAAGAAAGATACAAACAGCTGCAAATTGGGGTTTGCAAATCTAGGGAGAGTCTCAGTCTCACATTGATGCAGTAAAACACAGACTCAGCCACCCAGTGCTGGAAGAAGCAGTCAAGCCACAGCAGCTTAGGTAGGCAGTTATCACTGGGTCTTGGTGACTTTGCCTGTGTATGTTCCCAGCACATAGTGAATGCCAGATAACAAAGTTTACACATAAACCTTTTCAGTGCAGACCCAGGGTGTGGTTCTTTTGCAGAACCAGATTCAATCCAGAGACTCAACAGAGCTGGAAAGAGAGAGCGTCGCTATTTCCTTTATACACACACACCAAAGGAAAAAAACCAAAACAAAAAACCCCTAACCACAAAAATAAGCTCTAACTAGACAGTGTTTCAGAGTCCTGGAAAGTAGTCACCAATCTGAAACATGCACCAACAAAGCTTGAAAAGAAAGTTTCATTCACCATAGCCCAAGAAAACCACTGACAAGAGAACTAGAAGATGATGTGGCAGACCTTCAAGAATGCTTCTCACTCCCTCCAGGTTTGTTTCTTATAGCATGTTTCTAATGGCTTTTATCCAGTGAAATTACAATAAACAAGGCCATTTCCATATTAGGCTATTTAATTTTGTCACTACACAAAGTAGTCACCATTGAGAAGTATAAAAATTGCTATGAATAGAAAATAATGTAATTTTTTCATATAAATAATATAAACTTATCAACATAACATACTAAATAAAGCAAGGGGAAAACAGAATCAAAACAAAGATCTACACACGAATGAAAAGGGAAAAAAACACTCAGAAAATGGAGTAGAACAAGAATAGGTAGATTTCCCTCTAGGTTTCCCAGATGCTCAGGCACCCATTACTGAACAGCTTTTAATTACAAACTTGCAGTTTCAACAATGTCTGGATAAGCAAAGGAAGTACAATACACCTTTGGGAGTACCACAGGGAGAGAGGGAGTGAAGGAAAAGTCCTCCAGCTTCTGGATAACATCTTCCTACAGTAGTCAAACATCTGGCACAGGACAGAATACGCCTAAGAAATCAAAGCATCTTGCAACCAAAAGCCCATGGTTTTCCACAGTTGCATTTCAATCACAGAGCTGTCAACAGGGAGATACAGATAGCCAGTGGGCTGTCAAGGTTCTAGGAAATAAGGTAAAATACAGTTTCGTTTTTGCCTTTTTAGCTCATGACAAACAGATTAGGACATGAGTCCTGCTTCCCAATACAGCTCCAAATCAATACTAGAATGTAATCAGTTTATCTACTGATACACCAGGTTTCTCTTCCAGAATCTTCCAAGTGCTTGAGTACTCCAGACAATGCCAGCAGAAGCTTTATCAGGTACTTGAAAGAACCAATTCTACAGCAGTTATCCCAAACAACAAATTATCTCCCTGACTCTTCTCTTTCCCAAAAAGGCTGTTCTTCTCAAATTAGTGGTTGATCTACTTAATCAGGAAGTTTGGATTAATCCATACTGTTTCTCTCTTTATTTATCAGGAGGACATGCTAGGAAAGAAACCTTCTCTGGTGGTTAAATGGCATGAGGCAAGTACTTCACCATGAGACAGAACTTCACTGCCAGCTTGTCTTGCTCGGAGGCTTAGTTGCTGTAATAAATTCATGATTGCTCACCAAGGAACTGCAGACAAAACTTTTAAAATGCATGATGTACACCAAGAAATACACAGGAGATGAGAAGAAAGTAGCTTAGCATTTCTTCCTTCAATACTCTTCTATCTCCTGCATATAAAAACACCACTATATGCCCTGCAGTATCAGCCAGCAGGTTCCAAAAACACTGTTTTCTATTTCACAATGTGCAGAATGGCAAAGAGAAACAAGACACTGGGAATAGTAGCCAACCCTGACCAACTGCCTCAACAACAGGATCAAGGATAGAAAAGGGTAGCTGACTCTTCAGACACCTGAGGCAAGTACTTTCTCTTCCACTTAAGAAAACATGGGGGCTTTTTTCTGGTTTTCATTTGGGAGAGCAGAATTTCCTCATTTATTTGAAAAACTGTAGCTGGCAGAAACCCTACAACTTCTAACACCACACAAGACTAATTCACAGCAAAATTCTCCCATTTTCAAGCAAAGAATAGTTGCCTTCCACTGGAGAAATGCCTCTGGTGAGTTGAGGTCAATGTACCATGTCTCAACTGGCCACTTATATTCTGACATAGCAGGGACAATATTATTGCTAAAAGCAGCTGGATAGTTACAACATCTAGACTGAGATACCTAAAAGGAACCAGATTTCCACAAAGTACCCATCAAATAAGCTACATTTGAGGAGCAGGAGCAGAAGAAAGAAAGAAAGAAATTCTCCCTGTTACCACTTTAAAACAACCAAACTCCTGCCACTGAATATGTAAAGGATTCTAAAAATGAGTAACCTTTTTCTTTTGACTCATATTATGCTTAAAGCTCAATATACAGCAGTGGTTCTCATGTTGGCTTTAAGAAATGCTATGTTGATACATAGCAAGAGTTCAATTTCCAAATCTCATGCAGTGTAAACCCCTTTTCTGTAAGGGAAGATTTGCTGTAGTAAAGAAACCACTAAGGTAATTGTGAATTCAGGTACCTGTCTCACTGCCAAACCTGCCAGCTACCTCAGCATTAAGGCAAGTCACTAGCAGGAGTCAATGCAATCTTGGATATTTATCACTAACATATTTTTTGCACAGCCTTTAGAAAAAGACCCCCTATAGGAGCAATTCATTACCAAGCATTACATGGATAGCATCAGCTCACAAATCTGTCCCCCAGTACACGGGCATTTACTTTTTCTGAGTGCAGTAATAATATCTGTGTAAGCAGAAACTGAAGTACCATAACTATATGGCGGTTTTTGCAGCCAAATTCTTTGTCTTCAGCTCTGGCAGAGGCTCATTTATGGTTTTATAGCCCTTCCTAGACACAGTTTTGCTCAGTCTACTTAGAAACATAGAACATCTCAAGTTGTAAAGGACTGTTGAGTCCAACTCCCTGTTCTTTCCAAGACCATCTAAAACTAAACCCTATGACCAAGAACATTGTCCAGACACCCCCTGGCCCAGATCTATACTGAGCCAATGCCTCGTGCACTAAAGGAATATACTTCAGCTGGCAATGCCTGCATTTCCAGGCACGACTCCTTTGTGCAAGCTTCAAAATACCAAAAAAGCATTTCTCCAAAACTATGGCAAACTTGGATTTGTCATCTACTCTTTGAATGGCTTGCAATTACACCTAGACCTCAACCACCCTTATGCCTTCTCACCAAGAGGTTTATCACACTGCTTTCAAACACAAGAGGCAACAGAATCATGGCCTTTCCCAACACAAATGGAAAGACAATAAATCAGAGTAAAATTAAATCTCCAGGAGATTCCAGTGTCACAGAAAGGCTTGGATTGTTTTGGTTTGTGTTTTTATATGGAAGCAAGTAAAAAAAGGTTCCTCTTAGTAGAGACTTATATCTGGTTAGAGAGGAATTTAGATATGTAAAATGGATCAAGAATTAATGGTATCCAGGCCATGTCAAATTGCTACAATGAATTTGCATAATGAGTGAAGTAAAATTCTGTAGCATTTACTGAAATGTTTTATCTATACAATGCAGCAAGCATCACATATTTAATGAGAAGCAAAACAAAATCCTAAAAATATATATATTTTTAAACTAGGGGTACACAGCTTCCAGAAGCTTCCAGAAGTTGCATGGATCTGGAATAATTCTGACATTGTGTAGTTCTGAGTGTCCTTGCTGAAATTAAAAATACATAATAAAAAAACATTAACTGAAGTCCAGTTTAGCCTACTTGTTACAGCTTCACAGACATAGAACCAAGCTAGTAAAGACTTGGGAGAGCGAGGTGCATAATGTTGATAATATTTTTCATGTATCGGCCCTAGATAATAGGTTTTAAAATGCTATCCAGCTAATTCTAGTTCATATACTTTAACTAACTTGACACTACAATATCAGAAAATTATGTGCAATGAGAGCAAGAACTTTTGGGAATCCAACACTGACAGGGAGAGGGAATTCAGGAAGTCAGAGTGACAACTTACAGGAAATATATCCACTTAGAAAAAAGATGAGGCTTTTGACATTCCTTTAGAAAGCCTGCAGTGATAGCTGTATGCCATTGACACTGAACACAGCAGAAAAAAATTACATATTTTCCAGAAATATAAGAGAAGCATGCTGCTGACTGCTATTTACAAAAACCAGCTCAGTCTTGGAAAGATGCACACACATAGCTGCTGTACAAGAGACTGAGATCAGGGTTTAATCACAGTTAGCTGGCAAGATACATAAAAAACATCTAGACTTCCCTGAATGTCACTAAACTGAGTGACATGGTCCAGTCACAGAAGGAAGGAAAAAGCAGGGGGAGTCATCCAATATTTTGAGACTGCAGCTTCACCCAGCAAAGCAAAACAAACCTGCTCCACAAAGGCAGAACAGGGTGCAGGGATCCAGATCCATTTTATCTGGAAACATTCACTTTAAGTGGTACAAATTATATCAAAAGTGCACCAGAGCTGGAGTGAGAAACAGATAAATTCATGTCATTCTCTGGGCACTGTGGAAAGTGAGAAGCATGAAGAAGGTTAATCTGCTCAAAAAGGTGACAGGTATCACCTGAAGTCTCTGCCTTGCAAGGTAAAAATGTAACAAATAATTTACTGTTGGAGACAAGACAGGAGCCATTAATACATTTGTTTTTCTCACAACACTTCAAACCACCACTGGCCCAAGAACAGAACTCACTAAATATAGGAAGGGAACCCAAGGAGAGGAGGAGAAGGAACAGCTTCTTGAAAGGAAACATTGCACATGGACAGAAAACTCATGAATCAAAATATTTCTGTTCATAAAGAAAATAAATGTGATCTTTAAAAAATAAAACAAAGAAAAACTTTAGAAAAGTCCTAAATCAGCAAAATAACTAAAAGGAGGTCCCCAAGCTGGTGAAACTTCCACCCTTTTGCTCTGCTTTTTCACTGGCCTATTTGCTGGTAGAATTACACAACCCTTCTAAATGACTGCAACGAAATTTTGGTTCCTTTCTCAAATATTCATGCAATTGCTCAAGTCAGCTTAGGAAAGGTTCTCAAACAAATGAACAAAATAAACAAAAAAACCACCAAAACACAAATCAAGAAACTACCTAGTCTAAGAACTGAAGCTCCATTTGGAGACATGAAATTTTATTAGTCAGTTATTCTTGAAAGTTCCAAGGTGCTACCAGTTACTACAGAGTAGGCCACTCTCCACAAGGCAAGAATAAATCAACACCAAGAACTAAAACAACAGGAAAATGAACTTTTATTTTAGCACAGGCACAATACTTAAGGTTCCAGCATATCAATGATTAGTTTAGTCAAAGTATAAAAATCCAGAGTTTCAGAGTTTCATTGCATACAGATGTAATTCAGCAAGGCAAATACTGGCACAGCCTATCCTTGAATTCATTTTTTTTGTTAATTACCCTTTACCATTTGTAAAGAGCTACAGAGTGCTCTCATCTGAACATTACCAATGTATGTATACTTCAATATTCAAGAGAGCTAAAAAATCAATATTCTAGAGAGCTACCTAAGCACCCCAGGGCTTTTCTGCTCAAAAATTCTTTCTGACAGATATACACAGTAACATTATATAGTTATCTTTGAACCAGTAAACCTCCCCTGTGGACAGGGATTTTGAGAACAGAATGCTTTTTCCTTCTGGAGATAAACCCGCAGCAGCTTTTGTGTGATTCACTTAACAGCCTGAAGTCAAAGCAGCTCATATGCCCAAGTGATTCTGTGCTTTTGCACCTCTGCCCAAGCCAACAGGGAACAAAATGAAGAGGTGGTCAACACCCGTGGATCTGCAGCTCCTGCTACAACATCACTACAAAGGGCTCGTGTGGAGAACAAAAAGTCAGTTCCTTGCAACCAAGGAGTTAATTAGTGAGATGGGAAAGAGAAGCACATGGATGTTGGCATAAAGCAGACAGGGCAACAAAAGACGTGGAGCTTGGGAAAGAAATAATCCATAAAACTGAACCAAAAAGCCACATTCTTATGCAAAACCAGATTTCCTGTTCTCATCCCACTTTCCTGCCCTCCTTTGACAGAAAACCCTTGGCAGGCTGTCTGGCCTGACAATGGAAAGGTGAAAGCACAGTATAAGCAGTCGGTCCTGCTTGTGCTATCTGCCAAAGTGCCAAAAGCAGGGTGAACTTTATTCCTACTGCCAGAAACACAAGGTCAATATGAACGTCTAAAAAGGTTGTCCTGAGCATTCAGTGAGGTTTTCTTAAAAGCTGTGAAAGGGAAACTTTCCAAAGCTGGAAGGAGTAAAGGGAAAAGTCTCTTAGCAGCTGCAAAACTACCTTATAAGCCTTTCAATTACAGCAGGATGAGCTAATAAAGCCAGCCCTTAAACCCTGGAGATTCAGTGTTTAAACTGCTTCTACTTCATAAATGAAAGGCATCTCTTATGCTTGCTCTAATACACAGAGGAATCAAGCCCCATCAGAAAATGATTATATTATTCAACTAGACTCAAAAGCGCACTGGAGACAGACAGTGGAGACAGAGAACACTCTCCAAAACCTTGCCTCCTAGCGTTCTACCACCAGAGCAGAGCTAGTTGCCTGCTTTTTTAAAGATGCATCTTTAAAAGAGACTTCTCAATCAATGAAAATAAAAGTTTTCAAAGTATACCACAAGGCTCATTCAACCTGTGGATACAAAATATGCATCTATTCACGCTTTCTAATTAAAGGATATATTCTAGCTATTATTCTCTAAACAGCTTTTTATTGGTGATACACAACCCTCTCCTACTTCTCAGGGACATGGACAACTCATCTAAAATAGTATTTCCTCAGTTATCTCAACAACTCAGCCACCACTACTTTATCACAGATCTCTTCTGGACAATGAATGGGAGTGAGCAGAAGTTTCTCCACTGTCCAAATGGAAAGATGTCCTACATTAACTTACTTCTAATAAAATGCTTCAGCAATGGGTTCCACATACTACTTCATTCCTACAGAGAAGTGGCAACCCTAAATACAGACAAAATCCTCTGATTTCTACTACAAGGATTAGTTTAGTTTATAAAAATCACTGTCTTTGGTAGCTTTGGTGGGACCTTTGGATGCAAAATGACATTTAGGTGTATCAGGCAGCTCCTCTCAACTCACTTCTTCAAGGATCAGCACAGAAGCAGTGAACCCAAACCACACCCACACTGTGACTGCAGAAAAAAGCCAAGTTCCTACCTGCTTTGCACGTCCTGCCATCATCTTCCAGCTGCACACCAGTGGGACAGGCACAGCTGTAGAAGGGGTCCCTTGGAGACAGCAGGCACAGATGGGAACAACCACCGTTGTTTTCTTCACATGGAGTGTGAACTTCAAGAAACAAAACAGATTTACTCTAATTGCTCTAGAAGTCCACAAGCCACATTTTATCCATGAGGAAAAAATTACAGATCTCAAATGACTGGCATAAGCTTTAGTGCTAAAAAACAGAGGAATCACAATATAAAATGCTTGATTTCCCCCTCTCCCCAGCATCTTAACTCTAGGAGCACTTAAACTGAGATGTATGCAATTGGTGGAATGACCAGCTCTATGAAAAAAAAGAAAACAGTTTGTTTAATTCCTACATAACAGCACTGTTGCATGTACAGGACAGGGATGGACATACAACAACTGAACACTCCTTTGTCCTTTAGTTGGGGAAAAAAAATGGCAGCAAGACATGAAACCATATTAATAGGTAATTATGGATAAATATTGCCACTTATAAAAACTATTTGCAACTTTTGCAAGATTTCTGCAAAACGGTAGTTTGAATCTGAAATATAATACCTTATTTTAAAAGCACAAAATGTCTGGCTAATTTGACTCTTGTTACTTCCACTGACACTCACACAGAAAAAAAAAAAAAGATGGTGAGGAAGGAATCCAAGCCTGATCTTAATGAAGTCAATGGCATCTGAGCTATTTTCAGCATATGCTCTTTCTCTGTGTGCTGTATTTTCTTTGTAACTGACTCAAATACTATGACTCTGGGCTGGGACATTCCTGGAGCTAAAAGCAATGACAAGAATTCAGCACAGACAAACTCTTATCTGGAGCTGCAAGATAGACCAGGGTGCTGTGCATACCCAGCAATCTCAAGGAAAACTTGCACATGTTCCATCCCCAATATGATCTGCAAATTCCTTTTGCTTACTTTCAGGCCTATTTACTCACATCCTATAAATTTCATTGGAATAACAAATGTTATCTTTAGGGAAGCAGGTTTTACAGTTGGCATAAAGAAGCCACTCAAAATGGCAAGAGTATTTCCTCTGGACAAGACTTGATTCTTCCCAGAGCTACTCAACTATACACATTTCGCAACACTGCTTTTAAGTCCCATTCTCACAATCTTAAAAAAAACCCAAAACCTAGACCAGCTGCCATATTGAATCACATGCACATACAAAACATATGCAGCTCTACTCAATTTTCAATACTCTACTTCCTTTCAGGTAGCATCAGAGAATATATAGAAAAATAGGCATGTGCGTTCATATGAAAGCTCAAAACCAAAACCCTTCAATACTAAGACATTCACAAACTATTTGATATGTATTGAAGATAACCATGATCAAGGCTGGACTTCAAAAATGGCACTTATAAGTAGAACATGAACATTATACATTTTGTGGCAATTTTACTTATTTAAAAAAAGGTAGTTATAAGCATTTCTTCCAGTTGTCTTTAAAGCAATGGCATTAAAAAGATGCCAGATAAGTTGGTACCGTTCTTGTTCAAATATTCCAAACCAAAAGAAGGCACTGAAGTACTGCACTGGATTTTGCTACCAACTGGGACAGTGAGTGAGCTCACACCAATTTAGGCTGGAATACTCAAAGCAAGGTATAGGATTTAACCATTTCTATCTTTAGCAACTGATGCCTTGGGAAGGCTGACCTGAAACAGAGACTGAACAGAGCTAGAGAATAAAATAGGTATTCATTGAAAAGCCTTTAGGGTACACCTTGGGCAGGACAAGAGCCTGACCAGGGTTACACCCAGGGTGGACTAAAAATGGCCACAAAAAATGGACCACTGGTCATGAGGTCTTACAATTTTATAAGTTTTGGTCCATTTACATATTGGGGTTTAACTGTCCAATTACAGCTTCAGGTTATGAAGTCTCATCAGTCCACCATTCAGTCCACCACTGTTCATGCTTTTGGGCCTGAAAGTTGTCCTTGGTCTTTAGCAGGAATAGGATTTGTTTTGTCTACCTACTCTGTGAAGAGAGCTCACTAGCACTTATTATGAGGCTCAGAACTACATCTCTAGGTAGCACAGAATCTGGAAAACATGAAAGCTAAAACTTAAGGCATCACAACCAATCCCCTGACAAGTGTGCAAAACTTTGGAACCCCAGACTAACCCCTTTATAGTGACTAAGGTTTTCCCTGACAGATAAGCAGGAGCCATGCAGGGGATTTGAGAGGAAGCAGGACATACAGTAGGGCTGCCGGTCTGGGCTCAGGACCTGGATGTCCATGGGGGAGTAGAGGGCAGACAGGATCTCTCTCCTCTTCTCTCCCGTCCGTTTGTTACAGGCATGGATGGAGCGCGTCTGCCAGTCCGTCCAGTACAGAGTGTCCCCCGACAGCGTCAGAGCAAAGGGATGAGTGAGGCTGCCTTCAACAACCTTTTGCCTTTTTGGGAGAAAGAGAAAGGATTAAAAAATGGATTGCTTCCTGTTGTTACCACACTTTAAAAAAATCTGGCTCCACAGAAACTCATGGAGGAACCGTTGTCTTTCCAACAAATTCATGGGACCAAGAGATTCACCTGATGATAAAAGTGACAAGCAGACTGAAAAATGTAAAATAAGGTTTTACCCCTTCACAGCAATAAAGACACAAATATATTGGGTTTCAGAGCATCAAAGTATCTGATTCAGGCTCTACACTGACCCCTTAAGTTCCTTAACTTCAGGAGTTGTGCAAATATCCAAACACAAGTGACTTTTCAAGGAATCTTAGGTCCAAAGAGTACTCCTCTGATTAAAGCAGTATATGACATCTTTGCCCATAATTTCAGTTGCACTCAGTCTTTTCTTCTATCAGAAAAAGGCAGAAATGACCTATGAGTCTCATTAAATGATGCCTCTTAACTTTGTCTGCAGCAGAAATAAGTATTTTTCAGATTCATTTTTAATGTAGAGCAAAGGTCAGTTACACTTTTCCTACAACTAAATATTTATAATTAATACAAATCAGAAACATTTGAGATGTCTTTTCAATTACATACAGTCATACCTCCAAGAATTAGCTGAACTGAAAGCCAAAAAAACACAAGATGTTTCTAACATGTTCTCACGGGATCCCAAAATTTATACCTGGTGCAGTAAGTGTATATAATTTCGTTTTGAAGGTATTTATTAAGCCAGAGAGAAGATCCTTGACAATTCCTCAGTCAAAACACTGGCACTCAGTTTTCACAAAATCCATTCATTTTATGTATACACAAAGGTATGCACACACCTTTCAAGCCAGTGTTGTGACACACCAAAGCATTATTCAAAAATTTTCATCATACAACTTTGAGAAAGCTGAAGTCTCACTATCATCCTGAAGGAAAATGAGAAGCCTTATTTTCTTATGCCTGTATTAAATCTGCATTTGATTTATTTCCACTGAAGATATTTAAGGAAAAACAAGCTAATATTTGGCAGGGAAAGGACTGTGTTTCATTTTGAGCAGCACAGGTAATTACCTGCATTCTCCAGGGTAGAAGGGAATAAAAAGTACCCTGAAAATTCTTGATATATATTCAGACATGGACAAGTTTAAAACAGACTGATACAAGCACACAAGGCATACAGATGAGAAAACAAAATTAGTAATAAATCTTCTCTTCTAGAGATAAAATTGAAACTATTCTAAAAATTCTGTGCAATGACCACTTCCTCTTACCATAAAACACAATAGAATAAATACAAATACTAATTGCTCTGTCCAGTCTCACTATTGCTCTTTCCTCTTAACTAACAACAGCAGTGGCTGTATCCTAATATCATAACAGCTGTTTTCCAGTAAGTATTGCCCCTATTTCCATCATTCTTAGATATCAAGTCTCCCTTTCTCCTGTAATTACATCCCTTGAAATAGTTCCAGAAAATGTGGTTGCAAATTGAAGCTTGCTAAGAGGCAGATTGCTCCAGTAACATTAATCCACCACACAGAATGCAAATTTACTTTTTATTTGAATTTTGAGGTAATTCTGAGGGGATTCTGGTCAGGGAGGGGTGGAAGCATTTGAAACATCACAGATTTCTTTATTGTCATGTATGAGTGAAACTTGTTTGCTCCATGTTTAAGGAACAGAAACAACTCCTCAAATTACCATCTAGTCTGAGCCCTTACTGAAGTACACCTTAGCACCAGAATCCAGGAGTCCCAAACTTCACAGACATCTGTTTCAACACTGATCAGTGGAATTGGAAAGGGAATAAATAAAAATTTAATTTAAAAGGAGTTGTGATTAAGATTAATCTTCATGGTATTTTATCAATATCCATAACACTTTAGGAGTTACTATGTTGGACAATACCTAAAAGTTCACATGCAGTCAGACATCAGGAACTTCCAGAATGCACCCTGTATAGGAATATTCTGACCTCAAGCATGCATTTACATGCTCTAGCAGCTGAGTAGAATATGCAAGCGTGAGCCAATTTTTTTTCTTAATGCAAAATACATTATTTTTTCTTAAAATACTATTTGATTTATGGTTCAACAAAAATCTGCTTGGGACGTACAGCATTGATCTATCACAAAGTAATTTGGACAGATTACTGGAATTAGTGTATTCAAAGCCTTGCTCCCTTTCAGGTGGCCTTTCTCTAGCTTAAAATGAGCAGAATAGATTTTACTTGCCAATTACAACTTCAAGATTTACACACACATGCAAGCAAAGTCTGTATAATTTGTATGTGCATGAAAACAGCAGAAACAGCCTGGAAACCTCAAACTCTGCCACTCACCCCCAAATCAGACAAACATATTCATGCTGAATTATATGAAAATCTTTCTTTCTGTCTACAGACCTGCAGCCAGACTTGGAGCTACCACTGCCTTCCACAAAGGCCTTTTCCCTTGTCTCTCCTTCGGACTGTCAGTCAATACTTGTCACTTACTACAATGCCACCATTATCCAGCCCTTACACAGTGCTCTCAAAGGAACTTCAGAGCATTTTATAAAGGATGTCAATATTGCTATTGCTCTTTTATGACTGTGAAAATCAGGCATAGAGTGCATCTCAGTTAAAAAAAAAATGAAAAACACCATGGAAAATGTTTTTTTTGGGGGGAAGGCACATTATTCTATGATACAGAAATGCGTAAAATAGAACTCCTCCAACTTTTCACCAAGGCAAAACAATTTTATTGACACAGGCACTTAAAATCTTATGAAATCACAAAAACAAAAATGTCCTTTAAAACTACCTGAAGACCAAAGCCAGACAACAATGCAGAGATTACTTTGGCAGGACATTTTACTGCATGTGACACTCACCCTTCAGGGGCAACACAACCTGCGCACTGAGCACTGCACAGAATTGAAGATGCAATCTCAAATGCCTAAGTCTGCCCTGCCTGAAGTGTCACTTCTCCATGCCTACAAAAGCCAAAACTTAACAGTACACTTGGACAGCAGCCACCAAAAAACTTCCACACTGTGCTTTCCAGCAAGCTTGAGGAAAATCTGCTTCCTAACTTCTTGTTGTCTGAAACAACCCAAAATTAGTTAATTAATAGGCATGACATAATGGACATCTCTAGATGGGGCCACAGACAAGTGTGTCTCAATGTGTGTTTTTTGTTGGTAAAAAAAAATAAAATTAACAATACTGTAAAATCCCAGTTACAAGTTAAATGTTATATTGTCTAGGGTCAAAAATAAGCATGTCCAATTATTTTCAAGACAAGTAAGAGCCTGTAAAAGAAGAATCCGGCTGTACAAAAAGGATGTGAACAGTCTATAATGAAATACTGATACAAATAGTCTTACTCTTAAAATGACTTTTATAGTATGTGAGGTTATTTTTTGCAAGGCTATTAAGAACCACATTTAAAAAACCCAAATTTTTGTAGGTATTTACGTTATTCCAGACTACTGGGGGAAAAAAATCTCATTTCAAAATGAACACAGAAAGTGAGAAATAACTTACACCTTATTATAGACTAAAGGAAGCTTACCTAAAGGATCCATCCAGATTTGCCCTATGAATGAAACTCAGTTTTGCGTCAGCCCAGTAAAGTTTCTGCTCGTCGAGATCTATGGTAAGTCCATTTGGCCAGTAAATATCAGAGTCCACAATGATCTTCCTCATGCTGCTGTCCATTCCTGCCCGCTCTATCCGGGGTGTTTCACCCCAGTCAGTCCAGTACATGTATCTGAAAGAGACACACACACAAATGAAGCCACAAGACATGCTGGAATAGCAGCTCTTGGCAAAGCCTGGAATGGTACATACATACAGCAGGGTATAGACACCAATGTTTACTCCCAAATGTTTACTTTAACACACTTATTAAAGTAAATCACCCAGGCCCACAGGGCACAAACTAAGTCCTTCATTAAATCATCTTATAAGCTTTGCCTCTGTGTAATGTATTTACCATTCTCTTCCAATGCTGAGGAGTACCTGATTGTTATAAGCATTTACAACTGAGTACCATCCTTGCGTGGTCAGTTATTACAAGCTAATGTCCTAAATCACATTCTGAAGCAACTGGTTACCTATCCAAGCAGTGATTACAGTTTAACCTCCTTTTGCAAATCCATAGAGACAAAAAGAACAAAATCAAGTGTCCTGAAATTTGTTTCTGTCAAAATATAAATCATGAATCCATGAAGACTTAGAAAGACATTAAATTTTTGGATTTTTTTTTTATCCCATTCCCAGGCAATTTAAGTAGCCTGAATAGACATTAACAGCATGTACCAATTGGAAAGTATCAGATCAAAGTGTGGCAAATCATACAACATCTGCATGAAAAGTTGAGATTATACAGTTACAGGAGAAATGGTCTGGCGAGAAGAGGTCAGCCAGTTCACAGCTGGTAAACATCACGCAGCATCATATATCCTGCTTGCAAGTTTGACATGCAAACACAACACAGCCAACTCCTAGCACAGCTGCCTCAGGCCAGTCAGAGAACTGACATTGCTTTCCCAATGCCACGACAGCCATTTGGGGCATGGGGCTGTGTGAGAAAGCCTTTGCCCTGGGGCTGCCCTCAAACATAAGCAGGTGTCTGTGCACTGGACCCATCACCTCCCCAGGTTCCCCAAACAGTGTTAGATCAACAGGAGCACCAGCTGGGCACCAGCTGGGCAAGGGCACTGAGCTGCATTTGAGCTAAGCCCTCCCAACACCAGAGCTCCAGAAAAGCATGGTAAAGAGACATCTACTCAGTCCTGCACAATGCTTAGCCAGATGTTTCATAACCTGGATTGTCCTAGACCCAAGGCTGCCCTGAAGACAGCACTTGCTACGCAATCACTGTAGGAACCATGAAGGAAATAAACGAATGTGGAATGTGGAAATATACGTATACAAAAAAAGCCGCATGCTTTATTTTATTGAGAGAGAATGTTGTCCACTTCAGGGATGATGTAGGGACTACATTTGTAATTGGTGTCATGTTCCTCTGCAGGGTGGTCTCCCCTTCACAGCGCAAGATCCTCCTGCAAACTGCAGAGGCTCTGGAGCTGCTTTACCTGCAGCTGGGGCCATCATTTCAGCCAAGGAACAGGCAGCTCTACAGTTATCACCAACAAATGTCCCTCCCAACACACTTGATCTTAAAATGCTCTGATCTCCATGTGCATCCTCCACCCCAATTTAGGCAGATCTCCAGTTCCGGGGCAGTCACAGCACCTACACTGCAGCACATATAACACCATGAGCAGTTTACCCCACTGAAGAGGGGAATATAGATAACCATACAGATAGAGACAGACAGATAGAAATTGCTCACTTGTATCACAACCCACATACACCTGAGTGTGAGGATCAAACAAGATTTCTAGTTGAAATAAAAAACTTCCATGCAGGTGAGTCCTCATCAGGTTCTGCGATAGCTCACGTTAGAGTAGCTGAGGCACAATCATGTCCCCAGATGCCTTCCCAAAGCTTCCTCAGCTCCAGCAACCAGGATAGACTGACTGCTCCTGAAAAAACAGCAGCAGTAACTGAGAGCTGCCCCAGCTCACAAGATAACCTATGAATGTAAATTGCCACTCATTTTGGTTTTCCTTAGCAAGTCAGGCTGTAATTTGTGGCAACTCAGACCGTGTGGGGAAGCAGCTATTGACAAACAACCAAAGACAGAGAAAAGCAGACATAAAAAACCTGTCTGCACAACCAGCTGCTGAATCACACTGTGAAACTGATATGGCCAAATACTCATTTTTGGTCAGGTCAAATCAGTTGTCTGATCCAGCTCATCTGCACTAGCTTGTACCACCTGCACCCAACTCTACAGGAATAAAAACAGACAAAAGATGGACTGCTGAATGAGGAAAAATGTGGCTACTAGAAGTGATTTTGGGCCATATCATGTGGCTATTGAAATGTGTAAGTGCAGACTAAAAAGGAGCTTAGACCAAAATCAAAAATCCCATGAAAATTACCTAGAAGAAAAAACAAAGGAGACAAAACTAGCTAAGTCCTATTAAACCTTTAAAGCAGGTTTAAAAGAAGAAAAAAAATCCCCTAAATTATCATGGAACAAAATTCCTCTCCTCAAGCCTTCCATAAAATTTTCAGCCTGCACTCTCAATGCATTCAGATGAAGGAAAAAAAATATAATTCTGTAAACCAAAGGGCCCTCATGGCTTTTCTATGATATTAAAGGAGCTCCAACTCAAGAGCCTCCTGCCAAAATATAGTGTTGTTTAATTTCATAGGTGATGTGTGTTTACCCTTGGCCTCTCAGAAACTGCTGTAAAAAAGTAGTACTTCAAAATTCACACATAAACTTGCATGTCTATATTTCAGCTCATTAGCAGGCACCAAGCTCAATGCTATTCAAAGGTTTAATACTATGTAGTATTAGCAAAGTAACTGCACCACAGAGGAAGAACTGAGCAGGATGAAGATGCACTTAGGCAACATGGAGAACAATCTCAATGCAGGCAGCCTTCTTCCAAAGCACTTCTCTCCCACCTGGACTTTTTTAAAGCAACATATCTTGTCACCACCTTGTCCTGACTACAGCTTTCCCTCAAGTATCCTAAAGCTGATCTTCTCAGTGAACTTTTCAGAGTATACTGAGTCTCTGCACTAATCAAACACCTAAAGAGCTAAAGGTTTCCTTCCCTCTGTGTGCTCCACAGAATCCCTGTGGTCCATCACAAGGAGCATATGCCAAGCCACAGAACAACAAATACAATTTTTTGCCTCCATTTGACCCCCCTCTCCTTTCCAAAGAGGCTTCTGTCCTTTCATCAGGCAGCAGGTGCTGAATTGCCATGAATTCTAGGAAATTTGCTCTGGTTTGGGGATCTCTCAGCACATCAAGACCCTGAATTGGGAGTTTAGAAATCAATGTGAGAAGAGATCAGCTGCTCCTGCAGCAGGACTGATCTTCTCTGGTCTAAGTGAGCTCATTTATAACCATGCCACTGGCAAACGGAGCACTTCCTCCCTGGTGCCCACTCCTGGTGTTGGCATCAGCATTCTACAAGGAAACAAAATGAGAAACCCCAAAGCCTTTCAGTTACCTCTAGCAAATGATCAGTCTTCCCAATGTTCCTCCAGCAATGGTGTTTAAACAGAAGGAGTAAATAAAGTCAGCAACCAGCCAGCTGAGGCCACCAGAGAAAGGCATTTCTCATCAACTCCCCCTAGGCAAGTCACTCACCTTTGACTCCAAAATTAGCTAGGGCAATCCTCTCCATCCCTCTTCTTCCGCCCTTCTCCACCCTAACATCTAGGCTCTATTGACATTTTTTGGCAGCACAAGGCACAACACAGCACTGGACATGAGACTCTAACAGGCCATAAAATGTCATGTTTTAACTGCCTGTCTGTGAGGGATTTTCAAGAATGCACAAAGTGTCAAGTTTTCCCCTTTTTTGCCCTCCTCTATTTTGAGTGACAAAACTAGTTCAAACCAAGTTAAAAATACAGTGTCCTGGCTGGAACACAGAGTCACCTGAAGACAGAATTTTTTTTGCACAATTTATAAATCCTGGAGAAAAGAAAATCCATGGTTATTGTGGAAAAAATGGCCCAAGCTTAGCCAAACCAGCGCTGCAAACTTAACTGGAACAGTGGTAAGAGAAAATTTTGGGGCAGCAGGAAAGCTTCCTTGATACGATTTGTGATGAAAAAAAAGACAAAGGTTAACTATCCTTGAAATAACCCATGGATCTGATTAAAAATATTAGTCTCCTGTGAAAAGTAATGAAATCTGCTTGCACTAGCTAGTTCATCAGAGAAAGAGTAAGACAGGAAAAACAGTGGAGAAACTGAAGATTTGAGTAATGTCATGAAGTAATCATTAGGCCTTACAGCTTGCATCTTCCAAATGCCTCCAGTATAGAGGATCAATTCTTACACAAAGAACAGACACTTTTGATTGGAACTTTATGGACAGGGGGACAAAATGGCAAAAAGCTCCAAGTGGCTTCGGAGAGAAAGAAATCAGTCTGCATGCTTTAACAGTTTGTATGTAGGAACTGATTTGATTCATCCTGGTTTAAATTAATCTTAACCCAGGAGCCTGGAGTGATAACTGACGTATTGGAAAAAAAAAAAAAAGGCTTTCCTAAATTTATTTTTTAAAAAATGTTCAAGAGTCCACATCTTTTATGGATCTCAATTAAAAACAAGCACTTTAAAACAGTCAAGGCATCATCAATGCTTCTGAGACAAATGACCATTCAGGACTGGGTTTTTTTGTTTTTCAAATAGAACCTATTTTCAGGCGTCCAATATATTAACAATCCCTATCATTTTAATTTCACCATTTAAAAAAATCTCCAGTATTTAGCCCAGATAACATTTCAGAAAAATAAGTAGACTAAGCAAAGAATCTCAGTCTGCTACTACCTGTGCTATTATGCCTCCCAGTTTTTGAAGCCAGCTGAAAAGATGCACACTGAATAACAATGAAGAGCCCAAGGCAGGCATTTGGGTAGTTTTTTTTTGTGTTTGGTTCATTTTCTTGGTGGTGGTGGTGTTTTTAAATGTAAATTACACAGTTTTAAATACCCCTGGGCCACGACATGCCATAACAATTGTAAGACGCTAAAAATATCAAAACCAGTATCTTTGTACACATTAGCTCGATCACATTTTAGGACCGAGATCTGGCAACTGAGGAGTTTTATATCCCACTTGCATTGCAACAGGTCAATAAAAGTCTAACAGCAGTGAGACTGTGAAAGAAAATGAAAACAACAACATGAATTCCTAAGGAGCTAATGAGAGAAAAGAAGCCCTTGTGAGCAGAATCCACTGCTAAGCAGCTGTCACAAATCAATACTCTTAAACAAAAAAACAACTAAGCAGCACTACAGAAGCTCTAAACAAACAGCAGACCTTGGACAGGCTTGTGGGTTACTTTATTTAGTTCTTCAGAGATGCTTAAGTGTCTTCCCCCCATTGCTGGTTTTAAACCTTAACTCCAGACTTTCAAGGCAGAAAGGAAGGAGGGGCAGGGCAAAAAAGAGACTGACATCAAATAATAATTTCACAGCACTTGCACCAATTCTGTCCCTAAACTGAACTGCACTTCGCTACACCAAAGAAACCAAATGGAACAAAGAGAGCAAAAGCCAAAGCTCCATCAAACCCATGATGTAAATTTATACTTTCTTCTGAACACACAGCCACTAACAGTCCATCCACTCCAGCAGCCAGAAGCACCAGACCCAAGAGAGCACATAAAATCCATTTACTGCTCTATATGTAAGCACAGTAGCTGCAAGCTTCACAACCAGCCTTTCTAGTCAGAACTTAATTAAACGCAATTCAACTGCAGTCAACAAGTCACAGGGTTTTGGCACATAAATTACCACATTGAATCAGGGCTTAAATGGTGCTTCCAGCCTATCAGAAGAATGGGACTGAAAACCACCTTGCAAAAACAATCAGATTTTGAAGTTGGCAAACTGCACCCCAGTGGGGTTTTTTGTTGGCTTTGTTTTTGGGTGGGTTTTTTTGTTGTTGTTGTTGGTTGGTTAGTTGGTTTGTTTTCTTTCCCCTGCTTAACTCATTTTAAAATTCCAGGTGCAGGAGCAAAACCAGGATGAACACCATATTTCCCTGCAGTTTTAAAGCTGCAGGTCATTTCTCATTTCCTGGTGCTTCATGTCTCTTGTCATCATTTTCACAAAGATTAGAAATCAGGGCTGTGCCCTCCAAGAGCAGCTGATCAGCCATCTGAGCTGGAAGGTATCACAGACATAATAAAAAGCAGCCAACGTTGCCCAAACACTTTTTCCATCTCCCAAAACGCAGTACAGTTGCCAAACCTTACATAACCTGCTTACACAAAAGGGGCCAGTTGTACAGATGATATAAATCAGTACAAACTTCTCCAATTTCAACAATGCTCTTGAACTTATACAAGCCCATGGCACAAAACAGGGGTTTACAGGAAATTGCCATGAAGTTTAGATTCCTGCACATTTAAAACGTACTTCCCTCTTCCCACCTTTAAAGCTACAAAAACTCCCAACTGTTTACAGAAGAAAAGAATGTCTATCTCACATAGCATTAAGCTGCTAATTGCTTACTCAAATTACCTCTTTTCTTCTTGTTTTCAAGCACTGAATTTTGAGACCTGGATATTCTTGACAAAATCATTACATCAAACCCAAAAATATGTCGCAGCAGGTAATCGTTACAACTAACTACACAGTATTCAAAAACGTGTACAAAGCGAACAAAACCCTTGAGAATCAGCCTTCTCCACAACAGTTTTCCTACAATGTCTTTTATTCTGATTTATTCTTTTAAAACACACACTGATAAGACGTCCCTAATGATCTCTGTGGCGCTTTGATGGGCTCACCCCAGCACGTCCACCTCTCTCTCCTGCAGAGGAGCCCAGAACTGGGCACAGCACTTCAAGGGTAGTTTCAGCAGCACTGAGCAGAGAGGGAAGTTCTTGACCTGATGGCAGCACTCCTCCTGATGATGCCCTGGAGTGCTGTTGGCTTTCTTGACAGCAAGGGCCTATTGCTCTCCCATATTCAGTCCACTGACCCCAGATCCCCTTCTTTGTTCACAAAATGTGATTTATTTTAGAAATGGGAAAAATAGTCCAAACTTCACTACATTCAACCCATTTTAAGACACACTGCAGACACTCAAAATTCCGGGTATCCTTGTATGAAAAAGTGCAGAATGAATTGCTGAACTCGCCATCAGCTTGTGAGCTAGTCCTAGCCACGACTTAACTACATCAACATGAAGTTAAACCTAGATTTCTTCCTCTCTACATATGGAAACTCTGAATTAAAACATATTGGGACATTTAAAAAATTTGTTTCTACACATTGTACTGACTTAATGGAAGATGGGGTGCAGCAAATGTATGAACAACAGTAATCCAACTGTGTAAGTCAGGTGCTGGTGGCTCTCTTACTCACAGATCTCACAATTGCTCTTAAACATTTAGCTCAAACCAACACATTTTACGTTTCACTGTGCTGATGCACTTTAATTCAATGTTTAGGGAAAGGTACACTCCAACTACAGACAGGAATTTGTCAAGGCATGCAACTGAAGCGTGTCCCTTTGCATCCTTGTAAATTCAAACACCATAACAAAGAAAACCCTGAGAACACTCTCCACAGGTTACATGGAAAAATTCTTACTTCAGCTTATACTAATGCTTAACTTTATATGAAAAAAAAAATTAGAAACATGTTTTGAGTTAAACCAAAGCAACTCATTCATGACAAACAGAATAGTGCCTGTCCAACCAGACCAACATGTTGTATGTGCAGCTATAAAATGCACCCAATTTAGTCATCTAATCAAAGAGCTTCCATCACCTTGTTGGCCCCAGAGCATTCCTGACTTCCCCCAAGAAACCGCTGCAACACATGCTGGCACTAGGACAACTAAAGCCATCCTGTTGCTCCTTCTGTTCCCTCAAGAAATGGTGTAGACATTTAGAAGATAAAAATACAATTCCCAAACTTAGTAAGACTAAATGTGTACAGGTCAAAGAAGTATCAGTCTCCAGGACCCAGGATGGAGGAATCGCAGAATCTGTAGCAAAAGAAGAGCGCAAACAGGGGAGGGAGATCAATGGGGTTTTTAAGGAAGTCTATACATTTCTGCCTCTTTCCCATGCAATTTTGGGGGGTAGGGGAGAAGTAAATCACTTTTTTTCCATCATCTCTGAACAGGCAGGTCTGCTCTCAAATGAAGCAAAGGTCCTTGAAAAATATATGCTCTTTAGTTGTATCTATGAGCAGGAAAAGGGAGAAATAAGCAGAGGAGACTAATGAACTATTTAAAGAAAGGCTGTCACCATCAAGGACAATCATTTGAAAATTAGAGTAAATAACAATTCCCACAAAAACTTCAAGTTTCTTATGCATGAGACTATTTGCAGCTATTTGGAGACACATATCAAAAGCCTTCCAAGTCCCAGAAATTACAGCCATACCAAGATACTGGATATGACTGTGAACCAATTTTACAGTTGAGTACTTTTCTTTCATTTTGAGATAATAATCGTGCTACTCATATATTACAGAGTTTCAAATAACTAACCAAAAGCTTTAAAATAATTTTTATATTTGCAATTAATTACTAACTAGAAGCACACAGGATATAAACTAATCTCTAGCTTTCAGGCAGCAATAAGCATGTTTCACTCAAAACCCGGGCATCTTCTGCATTTTAACCAAGCAGCCACGAGTTAGGGTTTCTAAAGAGTACAGTCTTTACTCAGAGGATGTTTCTTGCTTTTCTTCTCCACCACTTGCAATAGTCTCAAGTTTTTCTTCAGTGTTCCCTCTCCTCTCAACTATTCCAAAGGAGGTTAAGACCAGAAGATACACTGCTTAAAAGGTGTCATCATTCATGCTTATTTGTATCAAAAGCCTCAGTCTACTGCAGCTCAGACAGGTCCAAATAATTTCAACACAGTAGGCCAATATGCTTAACTTTCAGTACCTGTCATGCTGCTGTGTGGGACCAAGGTCCTGGTCAATCATCAGTAAATACCACTGCAGTCTGGAGTGCTGATATAAACACAGTTGTGAGTTAGAAAAGCTCCAGGTCTGGTTCATGGCTTTGCTGTGACACTGAGGAAACACTGGATTAACAAATAGGCATGTCTGAGGCTTTTAATTTTAGACTCTGAACTGAAAGCTTTCTAATTGTGATAGCTGTCCCTTCTATATCCATTTTTTAATATCCCATTTGGTGCATTTATCATCTAATCCTTTCTTCGGTGCCAAATACACTTAAAGTCAATGACAGCCACTGCTTGCAGATTTTGTCTAATTTGCCATAAGCAACCTGAGGCAATGGCTAAACTAGGCTATGGCACACACTCCCTTAATGCTGTTCAGACATGATTAGACTTGTTTTAATCTCTAAACTAATAGCCATTCTGCAGAATGCCAAAACAGATGATTTATTTTTAGTACTCAGTATTTTTTTTCTCTTATTGCTGCATTCTAATTTGTATCTTATTTCCTTCCCCTGAAGCCTTGCTATTGCAAAAGGGGAAGATTGCTCCATAAATGAAGTCAGCCTCTGTGGTGGTCCACTGGCAACCAGCACTGCCTCTGCCCAACAGCCCCACACCAGGCCATGGAAGACTTTTTAAGAATTAAAACAAGGGAGAAAATGTAGACAAAAGTTTGCAGCTTTCGTTCAGCCAGTTCAAAGGTCCTTATTCTTCTCTTTCACAAACACTATTTCTACAGATCCCACCAGAGTTAGCAGGCCAGCTCAAGTATGGCAATATCAGCAAACCCCGGTGACTACACCAAATGATGACTGTGGTTATACCCACACCAAAAAACCCACAAGACAGCACACCTTTTCTTGAGGCAAGCAAATTTTATCTTTCCTTAAAATAATCATTTCTCAGATGTCTCATTTAGTTCTTTGTGCTTCAGCAAGCAGAGGGGGCAGAAATTTCTCAAGCATTACTGTCTGCTAAGTGAGTCAAGCTATAGAAAATAAAGCCTGAACTTGGACAGTAAGCTCACTCCAGAAGGCAATACAGCAGCCATCACACAAGTAGGAACAAATTCAAGATTTATATTAACCAAAGTAAATATCTCTAATGCAACGCAGACTTTAATAATGTGAACTAACTACTTCATTAAGCACTTAGTGAAAATCAGATATGAGAATCATGGATATGCTACAGATACTCAGAATCAGAGCAGAATTCTCAGAATGGAGAAAGTAGCAAGCCTGGAGATTATTATGTCATAGATTTAATGGCCCTTGTCAACACACATTTTAGGGTGTTCAGATCTAAGACCTTCGCTACAGGACTGAGAATTAAACCATTTGTTTTGGCTACTCATTCATACATTCTTTTGAAGTTTTCTTTTCAGGAAACTGAAGTTTGCTTGCCATGACATGTGATAAAAACTTGTTTTTCAAATACATTCCTCCTTCTTCAGACAATGTTCATGACACTTAAGTTCTTTGCATTGCAGGGAATTTGAGCTACCTCTTTTAGCTGGGCTTGAGTAAAATCTTTACATACAATAAATTCAGCTTTGTTAGAAAATGCCATCCTGAAAACATATAAATACTTATGCAACATCTGAAAACTCAAAGTTAATAATACCAGCACTATTGAATTCCCCACCAGCAGTCTACCTATCAAAAGCATTCATAAATGCTAATGTTCTACAAAAACAATACCAAGAATTTTAGCCAAATGTCCTCCGTTATATAAACTCAGCTTAACATAACCTACAGCAGGACTGGGATCGAAATGTTCTAAACAAAGCATCAGCAAATTTGCAGAAAAATGTTTTGTACTCTCCTCTGTCGTCTTAGTTTATTCTTCATTTTGGGCAAGAATAATTAGATTATCATATATTCCACTTCCTTTAATTTCTAGAATATACAGTGGGTCCAGCAAGAAAGTTTTAATGTGTATGGGAAAGAATGATGTTACAGATTAAGATGACTCCTTTTAATTATGATACTTTTATCAGAAGACCCTGTACAATTAATGATCTTCACTAGCTCTGGAAAGAAGAGAGACCCACAGATAAGCTTTAAGTGTCTCACAGCTTGCCTTAAAAAAATTAAATTTTAGGAATGTACTGAACAATCATTAGGGGAGAGGAATCTTTCTTTCTTTCTCAGTCACAACCTTGAGATAACCACTGTCTTTAAAGAAGGAAGATAGGCTGAGAGTGCAAAAGATGCAGCTCTCTTTAACAATGTCACTACATCACAATCATCTGACTTATTGCTTAGGAAGCCCATCAGAACATCTGAAAAATCATACACCTAAATGTTAATTGGAAATCACAGAAAAACAGGCTTCAAAAGGAAGCTCCAGAAGTCACCTTAGCTTCTCTCCCATGTCCCAGGGCTTGGTCATTATACTTCTGAGTAATCATGACTGTATATTCAGTATGTTCTTCTCTATTCTCTCAAACTAGTCTAAGTCTTGAAGAATTGCACCCAAAATGGAATAAAATCTACTTATTAAGCAAACACCACTCTGGGGATAACACCCCACGGCAAACACCACAACACAGAGTCCTCCATCCACCTCTGCAGAACAGCCTTACTAAAGCTGAAAGACAAGAGGTGTCACCATTCTGCACAGCAACATGTTATTTTCTCAAGAGAAAGAAATTAGATTTGACTTGGAGCATTCTAGACAAATCCATGTTTGCAAATGCTTAGCTGATACTATTAGTACTCAAACTGCTTATTTGTCTTATTTTGCTTCTGGAAACTGAAGTTGACTAATGAAGTTTTCTTCCTCATTTCCTAAGATTCCCACCCACACTTCTCTAGCAGAAACTGCTAAAAGGACAAAATCACATCTATGGAATAGAAATTCTTCCAAACTGAAAGCAAATGACTAGCCAGTGACAGATTGCATCAACCAGTTTTAAGAATCCTAGTCTGAACTCCATCAGATTTCGTGATCCAGAAAAAAAACCCACCAACTTACTCAGGTGCTCTGATCTAATACAGTTCTGACAGTTGTAGGAACAGTATTAGCCACTGATTTCAAAAACTTATTAACAAAAATACAAATAAAAAATTATTAAATGATTCTTTTCTCCCACTGTCACCCACTTTTCTTCCCCTGAGAGTATCTGGAACAAGGAACATACAGTTTCATGGGAGCTCAACCCCAGAGCTTGCTGTCCCAAAATCAAATGTCATGGTCACTTTTCCAAGGATGCACCCAGGAAATATTTCAGAAATATCAGGTGAAATGAAGGGGTTGCAAAAGCAAACTTGAATGTTTTACTCCACAGATATATGTGATGACTGATTTTTAAAATTTTCTTTTAAGTTTAATATATTAGTTTTTTAGGCAAACCTGTCTATGATTCAACACTCAAAGAATCATTCAAAAGGCAAGGAATTGCATCCACTTACAAGAAGTAAACCTGGCACTGGCATTTCATGCAAAGTGCCATACCACTCTCTGTAATCCACCTCACCATGAAATACTCAATTTAACATCATATTCTGTCTTTAAATATACTACTGAACTCTACATCTAATTAATCAACATTAACTAATTCTGCATAGATTACTTGCTGTCAGGATACAACAGGATTCCTGTTAATTTCTTTAAAACAGCTCTATACAACAATTTTCTGTGGGGAGAATTCCTTTCACCTAAAGGCATCTGTAAGGAAGGTAGGATTAAGAGGATAAGGACCCTTCTGGAAAAGTCCCTTGGCCCAACAAAGTCCCCCCACTTCCCCTTTTACTGGCAATGGCTGCATCTTTCCAACCATTATGTGAAGGATACACGCAGCTCCAGAATTTGACATGTCAACAAAATTAAGGATTTTGTTTCTTTGGGTACCCACAGTTTTATTTAGTGTTTGTATGCCCTTTATGTATTAATCATAAATGCACCTGTAACTCCTCACATTCATCTGCAAAATCTTATGCAGGAAACACTGCAAAAACAACCAAAGTTCCAGTTTGTGGCATGGTGATCTTAAGTTTCCCTCTGTTGCCTAGTTTCCATTTTCACTTCTTGCACATTTGAAGCAGGTAGTTTCTCAAGAAACTGTCCATCTCCCAGAGCAGGATAAACCACCAAATACTTTATTTTTACGGTGTATACTAAGCCCTTGCATTAACTCAGCATCATTTGACAAAGAGGACAGACTCAGTGAAAAATACCAGTTAATGCCAGATTTTCGTACAGATGAGAATCCTACCTATGTATACCCCTAGAGGAAGATAAAGTGATCTCTGAGAAAGTTTTGTGAAAATGGCAGCAGATCAGTGGCAAACCAGCTCACTTGTGTGGATCTGTGCACACAAGAGAAATGCACTTCAGGTCTCTTTCCTCGTTTTCACAAAGGTCCATCTAGCACAGCACATCTTCAGTCATCACTGCAATAAATGCCAGGGCCAAAGGACACAACCCCAGCACTGCTTGTGCAAAGGGAGAGCAAACAGCACATGTGAAACCCTGGGGAGGACAGATAGAGGGAGGGAGGAACCATATACATACACAAGTATTTTTAAGAGCACTAGAAGCAACACACGCAGCCTGCACTCTTTACTGCTTCTTAGCATGGTCACTTTACAGCATTGAGAATCCACAGTTTCACCTGGATTCTTCCCCTTGCTGGCACAAACATTATTATTCAACATCATCACTTAAAAATATCCTGATTTTGTTTACCAGAGCATAGCAATTGAGAATTTCTGTTTCAACGCATGCAGACTCGCACATGTTGTTGTCTACATTAAACAGATATCACATATAAAATCAAAGTTAACTTACCAGACAAGATAACTGAGAAAATAATAATAATAGTAATAAAATGCTTGGAAAATTAATTACTTTTCCAAAGTGCAACAGGATAAGCCAGGTAATTATACTGGTTGGATATTTGGCTTGGCACCTAAGAACCAGCTGTATTTTTCTTTTTGGCTCAAGGCCTGGGCTACCATTTCTTGCCACAAAATATTTAAGCTCAAACATATGTTCAGTTACAGATCTTGAGAAAAATACCTCAGGAAAATGTGAAGTGAAACAAAAGGCTATCTGTTCTTTTTCTTTTTAGAACTAAAAACCCAACATAAAAGAGGACCATATCCATTTAAGCATTTAAGCCAAATTAATATTTACCCATGAGCCGGATCCAAAGCTATTGCCCTGGGCTGATCAAGGTCTTGCCAGAAGAGGACTTTTCTAGATGTTCCATTGAGATTAGCTACTTCTATCCTATTGGTTTCTGAATCCGTCCAATAAAGTTTTTTCCCAATCCAATCACACGCCAGGCCGTCCGGGGAAACCAGACCAGAAATGATGACATTCTGCACCACATTCCCAGTTTGGTTAATGTAAGTTTGCTTGATGGCTTCTTCACTCACATCTGTCCAGAAAACGATGCCTTGTGAGTACTGAAAGTCAACCGCAGCAGCATCCTCTAAACCACTGACCACCACCGTGGACTCCAGCTTGGTGCCTCCGGCATCCACGAGCCGAACGTCCCGCCGGTTGGCAAACAGCAGGAAGGGAGATGCTACAGAAGGAAAAAATGAAAGCATGTTAGCATTACAGGCACCTACAGATGTAAAAGAGCTGACTGTGTGTGTGCCAGAGGATTTCTTCTCCCAGACCAGCAGGGCAGGGAGTATAGAAGTGTCACAAGTATCCAAAAATCTCTTCCTTCCCTATGTCAGGCAGAGGTGTAAAAGAGAGATGGAAGAGTAGGCCCAATTCTTTATCTATGGGATGCGAACAGCATCTTCCACTGTTGGATTATACCCTTTTCTGACCCAGAGATGAGGAAACTGAGAGGTATTTTAAAAGCTTTTATTCTATCTTCAGTCTCATGTGAAGGGTGAGACAGTACAATTCATGCCATCACAATCAGAACCCAAACTACTTCCTAACTACAATACATTATAAGCATTTCTTGGCCTATCAGCTTTTGCCACACAATGCTGTTAATGCCTTAAAGCCAGTCATCTAAAATCACCCCTTGTGGGTCCTAATACAATGCACCTTTCATAGTTCTATTTCTCCAAAGTATCTCGCCTTATTTGCAAGGCCATCGTTTGAAATTTGTTTCTAGCTCCATTTCTCTCTCAACAACGTCCATCCTATTCCATGACATTTCTACATCAGCATTTCTTATCTCAAGGTTTGCATACAGATGTGCATTATGTGAGCCTTCTGTCAGGCTTTGAGAATTCTCTACAAATCCATTTCCCACATTCCACAGTTAGGAGTTCAAATGAAGACCTTTCAACAATACCTTCAACAACACCTTCTGTCTGTTGTTCTAACAACAGACAAATTAGAACAAATTAAGCCTTCATGGTTTAAAAGCTTGGTTCAAGCCGTTGAATTAATAACAACACACAGAAAGTGAGTTGTGATGCCTTTTAGTAGCAGGCTGAAAGCTAACAGCACTAGACACAACACCCTGAAATGCTCCTACCAAGCACCCTCCCAAACAGCAAAAACTGAGACAGAGTTTCAGAGCTCCTGTCTTCTCTCCTGCAAGAGAAATTCAAGATGGAGTTTGAACAGACAATGACATGGGTTGTGGGTGTTTGTGAAGAATACTGTTAGCTGAAAGAGGCAGCAAGAGCAAAAGGACAATGATTTCCCAGCTTCCCCAATCTCACCCCAATTTTTCTAACTCGAGCAGTAGTTGCTGGAGTTCTACATCAGTCACCTGCTGACTCCCAGCTTCATGTACAACCATTTCATTCAATGTGCTGTCTCCAAAGCACAGTCAGCACAGTCCCAATCACTTGCTACTCAAGGAACAACACACAGAATAGAGCAGCACGTGTTATATCTCCCATGGTTCAAGCCTGTCATACTAAATACCTTTGGGTTTAAATTCATGTTACTGCATGTAATATAGAAGAGTTACTTTGTGATATTGTCTTTCAGATTCAATTCCTCCTGCACTTTTTAAAAAACAAGACAGTTTATATACAGTGTCAGAACTGCAGGTCTGCAATGCTGGCAGCCCTGTCAGATGCTATTGCCTTTCTCGTGAATTCTGGCTCTGGCTACATTCCCACTGGAGAGTGTGTGCCTCTGCACATCCTTGACAACAGCTAACGTGTTTATGTGCAGGCCAAAGACCTCGGTCAGAATATACAACTCAACTTCAGATGAACTCAAAAACATGCATAAAATTTCAGCATTTTTATTATCATTCATCGTGGTCTTTTTTTTTCCCCATAAGTCAGGAAAGAGATTGCTTTATTTTGTTTTTTGAAGGAAGAGTATGTTGATGTAATTTACATCACCTGGTGGTTTTAGTGAGGGTCTTGGAAAGCAAAGAGAACCAATTGTTATCTTTAGTGTTTCACTGAAGATGTAGTATCTTTGTTCCCTACAATATTTAACTCAAGAAAGTTTATACAGCTTGAGGAGAATTACTTGCTATGAAATGAAGCCTCAGTATCCCACCTATTTAATTTTGCTGGCTTGCCAAGTCCTTCTCTCGGTCATCTTTAAAAACACTAGGAATAGTATCAGGAAAGTCTGACAGGTTAGTTACTGCAAACAGATAAAGAAGTCTAAAATACCAAGTCCTTGTTTTCTTCTCTGCAGCTCATTGGTTCCCCACAGCCATGACTGTTTTAAGGGGCACTGTATCACACCATTCAAACATTCAGTAAGTCACAAATTCTTTGGGGCAGAGACCTTCTCAAGTTATGCACACTGCCTCACAAAACCAGCCCCATATCCAGTCAAAGATAAAAACTGTAAAAAGCCTATGTAATTTTTTTAAAAAAAATTGTCCAAAAAACATGTTTAGAGGAATCTGAATAGATAGATTTTCATTTAGACATTAATAATGCTGAAGGCATTATTAATGCTACTACAAAGGAAAAATGAACCTGAAATATCAAGTCCAATCAACAGTTCTTGTTGAGGAACTCAACAGCTTCTTAACTAAAGATCAGACATGAAAAATGTCTAATCCAATCAGTATCAACATTATCCCAGTTCCCCATCCCTTTCAGCAGATTTCCTCCCTGCTGCTGTACACAGTGGGGCAGCAGCAGGCAGATAACACATTAACTACCCTGTTCTCTGTCACTTCTGCTCTTCAGAGATGTCCTGAATGAAGTGCAGCAGCATTGTGCAGGCCATAAGCACCCAGCAGGGAAATCACACTGCCCTGCTTGCAACTCTGTTAGAACTTCACTACACTGTACACTCAACTGATTGATTATTGAAAGTGGCCAGGCTTTATTCCCTTTAAGAACAGTAAGTATTCCACTTCCTTTGGGGAAAGGCAAAAGGGGAAGGCAGAAGTCTGATTCTGAAAACTATATTCAGTCCTCTGCTCTTTCCCACCAGCCTGTCTTTTGATTCCAAATTTTATTTAAAAAATAGTTACAGAGCCCTTTTAGAGCAGTTGGGAAAACAAACAATCAAACAAACTAGAAAAAGACAAAAACTCCAACAAAAGCCAGTGATCTGCTTCTCTATAGTAATTCTTGCCTGAAATACAGCTGAAGAAACCCCATGTCTCTCATATAAATAAAAGAAATAAAGCAAAAGTCAGAAAAGTACTTAAATGCTCTGCTTTCACTGTCTTGTATTTATCACTTCAGATCAGAATGTGATGGCTCATGAGCACGCAAAGTTAGTTCTGGTAACTCTGCAGTTTCCACTAAACACAATTTCCAAGATGTCTCAAGAAAAGTTCACAAAACTTTTCAGATTTTCAACTTTCCCAGTTAGTAAGCAACAAATCTGAGACAGGCAACCAAGACAGCAAATGTGTTTGTAGAAAGATAGACACATAGCATTTAGTTTCATAAAATTACTAAACTCAAAAGATACATTCATACTCTACAAAATGACAACCAGTAAGGTTTTTAAGACATGAGAGTAAGAAACAAAGCTCAAAAAGCATCAAAACAAATGGCATTGACAAAACACCAGATTTACTGTGCCATCAATAAAACATGCTAGAGATTCAAGGTCATCCCACCCATACATGGTACAAGTTTATTTTGAATCCCACATGAAAGTAGAATCAAAACTTCATTTCCAAGAATATGAAGACCAGTGTCCTTCCAAATCATGCTGTTTTCTCAGTCCTGAACTGGGCTGGATGGTCCACAGAACACTCTTATTCTTGATGCATTTAATTCTTTACTGCACAACTCTTGACAAAGGCAAACTGGAAGGCAAGTTAACAGGAGTTTCTGAGGAGAGGGATGGGGGAGACCCAAAACAGGCAGCAATAACTGACTACCATTAACCTTCAAATGAGCTTATTTGTTTCACAGGAGAAAATATGCCTCCCTTGAGAAGTCATTCCATGGTTAGAAGGTTAAGAGGCTCAAAGGAACAGTGAGTGTTATGCTCTATTTTGATCAATAATACTCTTGACAACTGCAAATTGCTCGAAAAGGGAAACACCAGTTTCTATTTGGAAAAAAAAAAAAGAATAAAGAGTGAAAGGATGAATACTGAATGTGGAGGATAAACTGTTTATATCCAGTCTATTACCACCCAACTGAAATGACATATTAATGTAGCCATGAAATAGAAGTATTCTTTTTCAGTAAAATTAGAACAGTTCATATTTTTCCATAATAGGCAATACTTAAAACTGTACATAACTGCAGTTCACAGTCTTTGGACAAAACAAGAAAAGAACCTGAAACCCCACAAATAAACTCTAAACAGATAACAGCCTTAACTACACAAAATTACAGAATTTGTTCTTGCAGCAATCTTGCAGAATTTGTTCTACAATCTTACTTGGATCGTGCAGCACTTGATCAAAACCACTTCATTCTAAAAAGACATATTATTTCTGTGCAAAACCCCACCAATTTTCCTGTGGTTTTCTGCTAACTGGAAAACACACCCTTGACTTGACAATGTAGTGAGCTATCTACACAGAAGCCTATTGTACAACCATGTGAAAACAGAGCTTCTCATCAGTCTATTAACTGCAGAAAAGGAAACACTCCTGATCAGGCAGGGTAGGAATCAAGTAAGAGTTCAATTTCCAGCTTTGCCTTTGATCCATTAAATGCTCATTCCTTATCTGTGGCCAGTTACTAAATTTTAATTGTTTCACCTGCATCAGGCAAGTTGCTTTGTGCAGACATAACTTAAAACTGGAGGATTTGTACACTTCTGTATAATTTATTTTCTTGACAACCATAAACAGTATCAGTTTCTGAATTCAGTCATTAACTTCTATTGTTTTAATTGTGACCATTTAGAGTACTTGAATTTTATTAAGTGCTTCAGGGGTACCCGTTAGCCCCAGTAAACTCACATGGAACAAACAACTGAAAAATGCACTATATGGTCTTTACTATTACTTTCAGTAATAGCTTTCTAAAAACCAGTTTGACAGGGCTCAACATACATATTAAGACTGAGATGATCATGAGTGATAATCAACAGTGCATTTGTCATCAGTGGTTGGTTTTTTGCAAAGCTGCAACCGTTCTTAGACAAGTCGAGCAAGAGTTTTAAAAAGTTATATTTATACTACAGCTTCATACTTGTTGACATGCCTACATTTTGCCTCCTTCCCCGTAAAGCCAAAATAGAAAGACATGAGAATACTGAGGCACATGCACAATTTCCACCCTTGAAAGCACCAGAAGCACAGAACAAACACAAATCCTATGTATAGCCCAGGAGAAAAACCTAACTTACAAGTTCTTAAACCAGTTAACTAGGCTGAAGTTCATGGAAAGGCTTTAACTGTGATTTTAAGAAAAGCAACTGAGGATCTTGGGAACCTGGCACACAACAAAAAATGAGGGTCTCATTTTAATAAGCATACAAGCGAAAATAGCCATCCAAAATTACAGCATGTGCACCAACTTATATTTTAAATATTATTTCAATCCTTAACAGGACAATTGCAATGGAGACCTCTGTGGTTAAGCCATCTGTACAGCTGGACAGAGAGAATAGCGTAATTCTTGCAGCAGTCAATGTCCCAAACCACAAAAACATTTATTACCAAAGAGCAAAAAACCCCCACACACCCCTACCACAGGCATGCAAGATGGTAAAAAACAAACATGTCAAAACTTTTGCACCCAAGGCTGCACCATGTTACGGAAACTCTTAGGCAGGATATGGAATTAGCATGCATCAGCTCTCTACACTTAAAAATAGCTGCTGTCCAGAAACAAGACTGTGTAAGTAGGGTCCTAACAGCCATAAATTAATTGGAGAAACCACTTCTACAACACAAAGTGATCCCTCTTGTCCAGCATTAACTCTGAAGAATATGGATGCTTCAACCTTGGATGTCATAGAATCACAGAATGGTATGGGTTGGAAGAAACCTTAAAGATCATCTATTTTCAATTCCCCCTGCCATGGGCAAGGAGACCTTTGAATAGGTCACTCAAAACCTCATCCAGCCTGGCCTTGAACACTGACAGGAATGTGGCACCCACAGCTTCTCTGGGCAACCCGCTACAGGTCTCACCACTTTCACAGTAAAGAAATTTCTGCTTAATATCCAATCTAAACCCACTCTCTTTCAGTTTGAAGCCATTCCTCTTTGTCCTGTCACTACATGTTCTTCTAAAAAGTCTCTCTCCATCTTGCTTGTTGGCCCCTTCAGGAACAACCAGGTCAACTCAATGCCTTTTTTCTCCACATTGAACAACCCCAATTCTCACTGCCTTTCTTGTAGGAGAAGTCCTCCATCCCTTTAATCATCTTGGTGCCCTCCTCTGGACTCTCCAGCAGGTCCATGTCCTTCCTGTGCTGGGAAATCATCAATGTCAAAAGGTAAGATTGAATGTTGACCTTCCTGTACTAACTGCACATACTCAATCCAAGTTTCAGCTTGCCAGGTAAAGTCCTTTGAAGACTAAAGTCCTCTGAGGGCTATGGCTGTCATCCTCAAAACACATTATTGAAAATAAAATGAATTCCCAGTGTAATAATTAAATGACAAAATAGTCTTGCTCCAACACAGAGGTAGGTGGAACAGTTTTAGGGCACAACACAAAAAAAAGATCGGGACTCCTTGATTTCACCCCCACAGATTTCTTCTCCCTTAGTAAAGAACTTGAGCAGGAACCTCAGCCCAACAATTTATAAAAAATCACTCCTTCTGCTGCAAACATACCCTTTCTTCTGCTATTAATTATCTCAAACGGCTGCAGTGAAGCCACTTATGCTCAAGTAAGGCATGAAGATACTCCAGGCACTTGAAGATACTCCAACAAAAGGCTCAGTGATGCACTCAGCTTTTCATTCCTGAATGACTAAGATTTCTCTTCTCTGTGAGCTGATCCTCTCAGTGATGGCTGGTTTATAGCACTACTTGAAGAGGAAAATACACTCCTTCTCCAAATTACATCCCATTCCTCTAACCCTCCTGGTTCAATCCATTTGATAGGAATTATTCTTTCCAAACCGTGAGGTGTTCTGGTTATCAAATAAGGAGGATTATTTTCCATTTTATCTGATTTTACTTAGAATCAAGGTCTGAAATTCAGGATGAGACCACTAAGAACATCATCCGTTTACATACACTGTGTACAGCAGGCAATTTTTGTAAACTTTCCCCTTTGCCAGCCTATATTTTAAATTATTCACATGGTCACAGCAGGCATACACCAGTGTTTAGTAATCCAGTCCACACTAGTATCCCATATTATAGAATGTATTTGGTAGAAGTTTTGTTTATATATGCTAAGTATTATCTCAAGTATCCCTGCAGAACACCAGAAGACTGACAGGATCTCAGTGCTCAGACCTATTTGCTATCAGGCTATGGCAGAAGCAAGGCTGTTCATCCACTAATGCACCTACAAGAAGTGACATAGCTTTAGCCACAAATGTATTTGGAAATGGGCAACATAAATAAATGACACAAGTTTAAAGGACATCTGGTTTAGCAGCAGCAAACTGGAAAGGTTCCACAGAAAGTATATTAAAAATGTTTATGTGGGTTTAGAAAACGTATGAAGCTTGTTCTTCTCATTAAGAAGAAGGAAATGGGAAGGTTGTGAGATAAAAATATAGTAAAACAACAGACCAGTCAGCAAACACTTCCATGAGAGGCTGAAGTTCAGTTTTTCTTAGCCAGTGGAGAAAGGACACACTGAAGAAACTAGATCAGGTTAGGCTTTGTGGCTTTCATTGATGGGGAAGAGAATGCAGACACAATGCAGAGAGGAGCATGCTCTGAAAATACTGGAGCACACTACAGAAGCTACAAAACTGCTTGCAAAAGGTGAATTTAATTGCAGTTGGATAGCCATTCCCCTAGTACAGTTTTTGTACAGTTAATTCCTGCCTCAAGAAAGCAGTTTCTTTTATGTGTTTTGAAATAAAAAAGAAAGAGCTCAGCGGACTGAACTCCTCCTACTGCTTCACTGAAAATCTTGATTAAGGGGGTTTGGGATTGATTGTGTTTATGCCAGGTTTTACACAAAATAGTTTTGAACTTCTCAGTAATTCACATCACTGTTTCTGTTGCCCTCCCAAAACAGAGAGCTTTATCAAATAGTAATGTTAAAACATTGTTAAATAAACTTCGAGTTACTTTCATTTTAAATAAACAAGCAGCAATTCTTTTGAAGATCTTGTTATATTTTTCACATTGCATAGGGTTCCCACACAGACAATAATGACAGGGTTTTAGGAGGATGAGAGTTACTTCGGACCACTGGTTTTGTTTGGCAGCCTAGTTTTTAAATAATAATGTTAGCAGTAACAACAAAATATAGCACTGATTATATACCATTTCATCTTCACTAGCTGAAATTAGTTTATTTCCCTTGGTCAAGAGACGCCAAAATATTTCTCTGAAGAGAATGCTCTGAAGAACTCCAGCAAAGGTGCTCTACACAATTTACAAAATTCACTATTTTCTCTATTTAGCTGGGTGGCAATTAAAGATGTTTAAAATCTCCAACAACATGCCCTGAACTTATTCATTATTCTCCTGTCCTGTTTCTAGTTATATTACCCACTTCAAGTAAAAAAAAAAAATCACATGTCAAAAAAGCCAAATTATTGGATTCGGTGTGCATACTTCAGTGCAATTACATCTCTGCAGATCCTGGAAGCAAGATACATGTGTTTAAGACCATTTTTATATGGACACATTATTTTAAAGGGGCGGGGGGGGGGGGGGTCTCAAACTCTTTTCCCAAGACCACCCATTAAGCCTCTCCTGGTGCACCAGGCAATGGCTCTCTCAGACTACCCTTAGTAGTGCTGTAGCAAATATTGAAATTGGTTACATAGGACAACATATTTCATCTTCTAACACAGCTTTAGCAGCTGGAAAGGAGGACAGCCAAGCCCATGTGAGCTGACAACACTACAAGGACCACCAAGCAGCATACAGAAGATAGTTAAAGATCCACTGAAAAACTAAACAAAACCCAAAATATCAGCTGTGATTCAAGGACACATCAACTTACAATGGGATACTCATCAGATAAGACCTGCAAGCACTTTAAACATTTAGAGAAGAACATGATTCACTAGAGCATAAAGCATTTTTTATTTGGTCTGTATTGTTAGAGGAAATTTCTAAACATTATTGCAAAACTGGTTCTTGGCAATCTCTCTCCCTGTGCAATGCACAACTGGTGTTCAGCCAAACAGTTTTAAGGACTGCAGCCTCATGCAATCCTGACTAGCTAATGTTAAGCAGATAAAATCTCTCCAGTCTGAACCCCCACATCTTCCTGACCTCAGGAAAGTTCTCACCCGAGCTTTTTACAGAGGTTAAAATATACATGTGATTTTCCCAAAAGCCGTATACTGTTCACAACCACTTGTTTGTTCTTCTGAGGCTTCTGCTGCAATTTGCTATTCAAGAACCACAATACACATGACAGCTTAAATACAAATATACCATCTACTGGGGATTAGGGAATTGGCTTCAGACAGACACCACCAACAAGCTCTGGAAACTAGTACTTTGAAAATGGCTGCTAAACTGAGCGTTCTCCAATCTCACAAGTCAACTTTTACCTTTGCTGCCAGTCAGAGATTAGAACCTGCACTGAACTCCAAGGGAGTTTAAACTGACAGTTTCCATTAATGGAAAAGCCAAAGCTCCCAAGATACAATGAAAACCCCACTCTAAATGAAGACAGTAAACCCCACAAGAAAGGTGAAAACTTCCCTTCTCTAAGAACAAGTAGGCAGCAGTACTTCACAGGTCTGCATTGGGAGGTTCGAGTCCAACACGGTGCCGAAATGGAGGAATTGGGAAGCAGAGACCCATGGGCATACACATGGGTGATCCACTGGCACCACAGCCAGCCCCCAATCCTCCTCTGTGTTAAATTAAGAACAGTGTGACACAAGGAAGGCTCTCACAGATCCCACACACCACCTGCTATTTCAAGATGTACCAAGCAGCTTCTGCAGACCCATCACAGCCTCTTGCACTGGGGATGATCACCTCCTCCAGCTGTACAAAGCCATGGTCTTTGTGCTGCTGCCCCTAAGAGTGAAAGATGCTGTAAGCATCTACACTTTATAACCCTGGGCCAAGAAAAGTAATGGTGTGGGTAACCTCTAATGACAAATTACTTGCACAGAAGGAAGAGGAGTATTACTTTATAGCATTTCTCATGCAGAAGCCCATAGTGCCCCTACCTCTGCCAGAAGCTCAGTTCAGAAGTCTCTGACAACCATGTTCTGAGGCAAATCACTCAGCAAGTCACTGAGAAGCTATCATCATAGAAATAGAGATTCTTATCACAGGCGCATTCACTTCAACAGCAGGTTCATTGCTTTGTCAGTGGGGTTTCATGCTCTGATTGAGGATTCTTTAAAGTACCAACCTGCATTTTGCCTAATACCATTAGCTTCACCAACAATAGCTTCAATTCCATAACAGTGTTCACCATATTCCACACAAAACTTACAACAGTTTTCTTTGTGAGAATTAATATGGCACTCTGCTTGTACCCACAGAAGTGGGAAACAGTCTGTCCATTGAGATTTCTGATATTTTCTGATTTTAGAATAAGCAGAAGTGGCACTGAAGTAGTCTCTTACACAATACTGCTGTTGGGCTTTGCCAAAATGGGTAAGTGCAGAAGGCAGTGCTTAAAAATAGGGTTGGGGGATGTGACAGGAAAAAAATATACTTGGATGTTTCACATTCTGTGATGCAGAGTACATGGCAACAATTTTCCTGTTGTTATTCTAAATGCAATAGGCGTGGATTTCCCTCTGCCCCCATGATATGCTCAACAATTTTAAAACTGCAGAGGAAACTAAAGATTTGTCCTACTTCTGCATAAACTGGTTAAGAAGAATGCAGACAAAAGGGTGACTTCCTTGAACATCTAAACATGACTTTTTCTGGGAATAACAGTTCAGGTCAATCCATGAATGGAAAAAAAACCCTGCAGTGTCCCCTTTTTAGATTCTGGATGTGAATGGGAGCAAGGTTCTTTTCTGTTGTTTTTTCTTTTTCAGTATTCCTCCTTGGTTTGGCAGACAGCTGTCTGGCCAATAATAGTAGATTACACAGTGATGAGGGTTCCAAACTTTTAATGGATAAAATAGTGGTTCTATATAATTCGGAAAACTTGGCTTGCAAATTTTATCCAGGACTTGAACAAATACAGGCTTGACAAAGGTATGCTTGTTTCTGATCTGAATTGTTTCCAATTTTTAGTTCCAGTTCCAGATGTTAACTCCAAAAAACACAACTCTTTAGAAAGCTGAAAAAAAGTTATTTTACTTCTATTTCCACCAAAGGTACAATATGTACTGTATTTGTAAATTGCAGAAAAAGAGACTCAGAAATAGCATGTGCTGGATTCAGCTGCTAACAAATGTTACTCATTGGAACAAAAAACACAGTCAAGTCTCAAATGTAGGCTCCACAATTTGTCGTGGTTTTCTTCTTACAGTTAAGAATATTCCCAAATAAAACCACCTTGTTAAATGCAACCTGCTACATGATACTGAGCTTTAGAGGGTGTAAAGTTAAGAGAAGTTTTTAGTGCCAAGCTGTAGACAGGATTTCTGGGTTTTGTGCACACTATGTTCCAGTCAAATATTCAAGATTTAGTTTTTGTGAGAGCTTGTTAGGAAGGAGGAAAAGAGGAAGAGGTGAAAAAGGTTATTTCAGATAATGAAATCTGTAACCTTGTGCTTGTACTTATATCACTGGAACTTAATTGACTACCTCGAAGGCAGCAAATAAACAGAACAACCTGTTCCAAGCTTTGCAAATCACTCCTTGCAGAAGACAACTCTGCTTTAGCCAAGAACACTGATGCAACCAAATCAATTCCTTATGGCTCCTTTTATCTTTTTAAGGTCAGTATTTGTCATGCAAGCTATCTGGAGTCTTTGTACCGATGGAACTACCAAAAGTAAGCTCTTCTGCTAGCTTAGCTGAAGAAACATAAAATCATCATCTATGTTATTTGCTTCTACACAAAGTAGAATCTAAGGTCATTTCCAGAAAACACAGTTGTCAGCTCAAATCCTCCAGAATAAAAGAGTCTTCACATTGGGAGAAGTGTTGATAATATTCAAAAGAAAGAAGATTGCATTAGCTCTGTACCCAAATTTATAGACTGGTAGTTTGCATGTGCAAGAAGGGAAACATGTTTCAGAATTCAGCCCCAGAATGCCTCATTTGGTTTTTGGAAAAGGTTTTGAGTCTAGGTAATTATTTAAAAATTAAGAAAATCTGAGAGGCAATGGAAATTTGGGGCTTTAAAAGGTAAGTTACATAGGAGCTGTTTAACATTTTTGTTTTGTTGTTTTTACATTCAATTACTGCTCTGTATCATCTCAAGATAATTAACCGGTCACTCTCCTTGGTGTCTGTGAATTCTGGTGTTTGCAGAATTGTGTGACATCCATCTACTGATAGTGTGGTATATAATCAAAGATAAAGAACCCAAAAAGGAGACTAAAAACAATATTAAAGAAGTGCTGCGGTGGTGCACCAAGGGAAGGCTATAAAACTGCAAAAAACCAGAAACTGATCAAATCAAACTGCAGCTACACTGTGTTAGGAGGCATCTTGATTTAAATCTGCCCTTTCCATTGGGCTGGGTCAGATGGGTTTTGTTTGGCTGTCTGATTGAATTGGCCACCCATTCCTGCCCCTCCCCAGTGTTACTCCCCATCCCCCAGTCTCCCACTACACCACAGACGTTCTGGTGTCCTGAAATCTGCCCTTTTAACTGCACACACAGTTGCTTTCCTTGAGCTGATCCTGCCAAAAGGATCTTGCTTTTAAAAGGTATATCGATTTTATAAAAAGCTTTAAGGCAACCTCTGCCCAGCTCAGCTGCAGACAGAACATTACAGACAGACCTCCAGAGCACCTTTGCTAGTGCTGCTGTGTCTTGTCCACACACTGCTCAGGGGAAGGAACTTTAGAAGAGGTTTCGTCCTTATAAAAAAAAATACATTATTATGCCCAGGTCTGCTGTACACTCTTATGCACTAGGCATAAACCTAGCCATGTACAAACTCCCAAACTAAAGATTTTTAAATATTTCCATGTGGAGCTATGACAAATTATTAGCTATTTTTCAAGTTAAGTCTTATTTGCCTCTTGAAATTTTCATGTAAGCCTCAGTAACATCTTAGTGGCATAAGAAATGAACTGTACTGCATAGGCAAGAAAAGCTGCCACAATGTCATCAAACACTCATATTACAGAAACATAAACTAGGAGAGGTACTAGAAAAGCATGGTGCACCTCAACTTCGACAGCAGGTTAACTCCAGAAAGAGCTAAGAAATAACAAGAAAAAAAAATTATTCTTTTCTTCCCAGGTCGTTTCAAGACTTAATTCTTCCTTTTCCTTGCACATGTGATTTCCCCACCTGTATAAACAGCCAAGCCTAATTATTGTTTTAACCCAACACATATCTGCCTTTCCCAAACAAGAAAGGAAATGAATATCTAAAAAAATCTGAAATTCATTATATAAAAGCAGGGGGAAGGAGGGGGATCAGAAGAAAGTCAATTTTGTCCCTGCAGAGAAACGAGGTGGGGTGAAAAAAAAATGAAAACAACAAACTTTACACAACATGAATTGTGGTCATTCATACTGTGGAGACACCTACAAGCCAGAATTGTGATTTGCACCCTGAAAGACTCAGTGTGGACACACTGGGAAGGATTGTCACAGCTGACAAACTTGCTGTCTATCAACACAAGGCAAAGAATGAAAGGAAACCCACAGAGGACCAGGATTAAGGGTCATGCAGTCCACAGCACAACCAAGGCAAGAGCCCAGCATGCTAATCAGGAGCACAGCAGAACCATAGCCAGTGTTTCTTCCCAGACAAGAGTGACTTCTGTCTTTTCATACCTCCAGCTACCTTGCAATTCTTTTTTTTTTTTTAAAGGCATAGATTTTACTACAGTGAATGGTTTAGAAATTATCTCGGCCACCCCAAATCCTCCATTCCTTTAGCAGCCTAGATAAAGTGTACTGCAAATAAGAAACAGGATTCCTGATAAACAATAGGATTGCTTCCAAAGGAAGGGCACAAGCCTGTTAGCATTACACAAGGAAGCAGCATCATGGAGGGCAGAACAAAATGCATTTGTTTATACTACAACTCAAGCAATGTGTGGCCATGAGTGATCTGATCATCCTGTTTTATGCACCATATTGCCTTTCCCCACCCTGCATTTGCACCACTTGGCTGAGCCTTCATTGCTAAAGAGAAAGATGTAGTTTTTCTATTGAGATAGCTGTTTTAATGTAAAAGTGCCTGGGGAGAACTGGAAATTTTACATCATGTAAAAAGTCGGTGGCATTATTTCACTCCTCACCCAAGATTTCGTAAGCTGCACAGAATTGCACTGACTCTATCGGGAATTTTACATCAAGATTGCAGCATCAGTGTACTAATTACACCTGTTTCAGCAATGAAGACATGACCCAGGACTTTTCACAGCAGGAATGTTTCTCTCTTGGTGTCTGGAAAACATCCAGGGCATTTCAGATGCATGGTATTCCAAACAACTCTTCCAACCACACACAACAGTTGAGAAAAATTAACTAATACTGCAGTCCTTCAGAGTCCAGACTGGGAGCCTGAGGTGGAACACATGTAACACACTCAGCACTGCAATGCTCTGCCCAGCACTGAGCACACTCACAGCTGGACTAAGGATCTGTGCCATTTGTCCTCTGTCTGGTGAAAGCCTCTTAGCACAGTAAGCTGATTACAACCAGTTTTACACCTCGTCTATTTCCAGCTGTTGCAGACTGTTTCAGAGTTAAAATTCCTGGATTCCTATTAAACATGTTCATATCCTTTTACTTATTAAAACCACCACAAAATACAATTGTTATTACAAAAAGCTATGTAGATCTCACAGCCTAAAATCGTGTTTCCAATCCAGAAATGTCAGACACTTAGCACACTGTCAAGTAAAAACTGCATTTTAACTTTTTATAACTAAGACTGTGCAGCAGACTGTTAATAAATATGAAATGCATGCAAGAAATGAACATTTACATTTAAGTAACTCCCTCCAAGTATGAATGACAATGACTAAATACAAAACAAACATCTGCCCTCTTACAACACAATAGGGGCTTGTGAATCCAATTTAACCCACAAATTTACATGCTCAGGGAAAGGCTTTTTTCCTACATACTGAAGATGGAAGATTTGCTTAAAAATATATCATGCCCCAAATGTAAGGCATATGTGAATAGTTTCAAAAGCAAACAGAAGACACCTTAAATTTCATCTGTGAAAGACAAGAAAATTGAACATGTTGTCTGCATTCACCTAACCTTTGATGCACTGCCTCAAAGGGAAGGCTGAACAGCCAGAGTATTGTCAAACCAGAGGAAAAATCTACCTTCTCTAAAAACTAGGTATAAACTAGACCACAAAAGTATTCATTTTTTATGCAAAACTGCTTTCTCCTCAAAAACACAAAAAAGCATCTACCAACAATACCAACAAAAACACCCCAAGCCACACCAAACAAGCACTAACTCAAAGCACATTTGACAAAAGCCCTCCTATACTAAACTTGGGTAGCTCCTGTAACTAAATAATTGCCCAGAGTTAAGCCAACCATCAGCTTGTCCTTACAGAAAATACTGTAATATTGCAACAATAGTAGTACCAAGTGGAAATAGGGAAGTCCTTTATCAAGCTCATCTGGTACAGAAACGAACCAAGATGCAAATGAAAATTAAAACTTTTTATCCTTTAAAAAGGGGACATAAATACATGTTATGACCTCTGCAGCAAGGAGATTCAAAAACACCAGCTTACTTCATAAAAGCCACCCAGGGGGCAGTAACTACAAGTCATTATCACCCATTCACTGTTGTGCATCAAGAAGCTCTGAAATGAAAGATGCTTTATTTCCCCTATGTTATTATCAACATATGATATACATCAGCTTTCTTAAGTTTTACTTGGAGGAAGTTAGGGCATCTAAAACCTTTCAAGGATGTGTTCCACTGATTATAGCACTAAGTTGTTTCCTTTATAAAACCTCACAAATCAGAGGACATTTTTATATATACATATATACACATATATATGCACTTAATGAGGTAATAAGACTTGACATCAAATGACACCAAACATTTCTAAAGACTACTTAAGCCGAAATTTCAAAACCAAAAAATTCAGCTCATGCATTAATTGTCCAAGGACACCACAACATCAAAGGAGAAAACATTTATCTACTCCAGAGAACAGTTAATCCATACAATTAACCCTCCTTCACATCACATCACACTATAAATGCGAACACATGCTCCATTTCTGCATTGCTCTGAAGATTCTCCAAGATGCTATTCTTGTCACTAATGAGGTGCAGCACAAACAATTAAAGACTTGCAAAAATAACAGAGAGCTTTATTTTTTTATTTAAAAAAGAACACCTAAAACAGAGAACGTCCCAGGCTGTACAACATGTGAATTGCATAGAAACATGTGGCATCATCCTTCCTTCAAAGCTGAATATGTTAGACCCATCAAATCCTTGATCTTTCAGTATCACAGTTTTATTAGACTAGAGAAAATTTGATTCAAGTCATATTTTAGCCTATGTCATAGATCAGTCTTGCTCCTTCTCCTCTCTGATGCAGGAATTTATTAATAACATGTTTGACGGAAGGGGAAGAGTGACGAAGAACAGAAGGAAGTTAAAGCAATAAAATAATAATTAAAACTATGAGTAAGGATAAGACATCCCACAAAACACAAGGCAATTAAGCAGGTTACTTTCAGGCCTAGTTTACTACATGACCACATATTTTTGTGCTGTCACTAGAAGGAGAGTGGAATTGAAGCAGAATGCTGCTTCGACTAAAACCACTGGACAAAACAGTCCATCTGAAACACAGCCTTGTCCTAATCTACACCAGGTGTTGCCAACAAGCTCCTTCTGGCTTAGCATAACACCATCAGTTCCAAAAAGTTCCCTGTAGGCTCTAAAACACATAAAATTTGTAAATTCACTGAATGGTATTACATTGTTGCAACTCCATCAGCATGATCTGTGCCTATATATTGTATTAGGGGGGGAAAAAAAAAACATACACACAAAAAAACCCCCACACAACCATTCTCCAGGATTAGGAAGCAGTAAGAGAATCAGTTGTTGAGTTCTGTGTCAAATAAGCCTCTGGGGATGAGTAAAAAAATAACTAACACCTAAGGAATAAACTGCAAATAAATCAAATTCAGGTCTTTTCTGGCAGTGTGAATCTTACAGCTGTACAGAATGATGTGCTTTGAGGTAGCCAATAGATGAGTTTCAGGAAACCTTGGGGTTTTTTTTTAACATGCATTTGCAGCTGTCTGAACTAGGAAGTTTTATGCCATTTCAGACACTGGGAAGAATTTTGAAACCATTACTGCTTTGCCAGTGCAACAGGTGGAGCTGAAGTTGGGAGATCTGTAGTATCCAGCAGAGTCTGACCATATACTTGGCACATGCTCAGCCAAACGTGGGAGAAAGCATTCTGTGCCTGCCTATTCTGTACACTGATCTATTTGCCAGGGTTTGGGGATCATCCCAGAAAAAAAATCTTCCTTTTAGGATTAAGCAATATTTATGACAATGCTTTGAATAAATTAGCATTCCATGCTTCAAAGTCTTTCTGAATAAAGATAATAAAACAGACAGTTATGTCTGGCCACATACACAACAGAGATCTTACAAATGACATCATACACATCAATAACAGCAAAAAAATCCCCAAAAAAATCCAAACAAAAAAAACAACCAAACAAAAAAAACACCCCACACTGATTGTTCTTCCCGGTCATCTTACCTTCCCAGTGAAGGCCAGAGTTTTGGAATTGAATTTGAATAGCTTAAAAGCTAAACTTTCATTAAAAGAAATGTTGCCAAGCACACTAAGCAAACACAAGTTACTCAAATACTCACAGTAATCTGTTCCCAGTGTCCTGCTGAAGTTTAAATACGAAAATAACCCCATGAAGTCCATTCTCTTTTATAAACAGCCAACATTAGTTCAGACTTTATAATAACAAACTGGTGCTAAAATTTCTTTTTGCAGTTTTAAGTGTGTGCACATAATGTTTAAACATCCCCCACTGTGCTTGACTGCTCTGTTCTTGCATACAAAACATTTTAATTTAAAAAGAAAAAAAAAATTATCAAAATTAGTTCCTGGAGAAAATCGGAGGTTTTTGTAGAATTTGGCATACTGCTTCTGCCTCACGAAGTGGAGAACAAGTTAAACAGGAGAAAGCACTGCATGCAGCTGTAATTCAGAGCACAGCAGCTGACAAATTATATTTTTATCCCTGCAATCTCCCCACAATCTCCAGTTGATGCCCAAGACTTGAAAAACCATGCAAAAACTTTTCATTAGTACTGGAACATCATCCCTGAAGTGCTGAGAAGGTTTACTGACCCACTGATGAGCTCCTGCCAACACAGTGGTTTGCAACAGCAATGGCACTTGTGCATCAGCAAAGGGACACCTGAAGTCATTTTAGTTTCCAACATACACCAAGGTTTTATGCATAAAACTTAAATAAGTAAAAAAACCCCCAAAAACCCAAACAAAACAACAAAACAAAACAAACCCTCACACAGTAAAAAAACCAAACAAACCTGCTGCTACAGTTTCAAAATAAGCAGGAAAGAAATAAGCTAATGGTCAGGGATCTAAACGCCTGGAGAATTGAACAGTAATTAAAAAATAGAACAGCAGAATTTACAAGTGAATGAATTCCTACCCCACACTAGTACACACGAGTTGAGTGTACCTGTCCTATAGCATGGCTTCCCAAGCAAATCAATATTTTTCCTGTTGTCCATTCAAACAAATCCTCCCACCTACTTCTGCCTCATTGCCAATCAACGGCCAAATGTGTCTGAAAGACACCCTTGCCATGTAACCCAAAGCGTTCCCACAGACTCCTGGAAAGCTTCTGCCCTCAGAAACGACCACTTGTGGACAAAAGAGTCCTAAGAGGCTATCAACAAGTGTATGGAAACGGGACATGTTATAAACAACCATGATAATGAAACAGTTTACATCAGGATGTGACCAGCAGATGCTCAGATTCAGTAACATGAGCCTGTAACTCACTCTCAATCCCCGCAGTGTGAAATGAGTTCCAAGACCAAGACGAATATAAGACCATAATAAAGTATTCCAGAACTAATCTTTGTAGGGAAACCATTCCAAAATACCAGCACCCCGGGGGAAGTAATTGTGGAATAGCTGTTAGATTTTGAATTCATATTCTACCTCAAACAAAGCAAGTTTTGTTACCCTACAAAAGCCTGACAACGTGTACAAGGAAGGAGATTCTAACAGGCCCCAAGTAAGTCCTCAAAGATGAGCACTTCAGTACATCTCCTTTAGAAAGAAAACTTTCTTCTATGGCCCTGCAACAGTGACTGCACAGACTCCCAGGAGCCAGAAAAGCACAAAAGACAGGCCCCCAGAATCTTTATCTGTATCTACCAAGTGTCTTCTACAGAGGTAGAAGCAGGCATTTTTGCACATATGACAGCACCAATGTCAAGAAGCAAAGACTGCTTGGAGGACCAAGTCAGCTGTACCAAGAACTTATAGTACTCCACATCCTCCCTCACTGCCCCCACACTTCCTCAGGAAAAAAAAAAAAAAAAAAAAAGGCAAAACAAAAACAACCAAAAAACCCAACCAGGCAAGAGGCCAACACTCACAAAGATCCCATAGCCATTGTTCAGAGAAAACAAGTCACTTGCATCATTCCCCACACGCAATAAGCTCTGGGCTGGCTGTATTCTGCCTCTGAGGACCAGCACCAGATGTGCTCTATCTCCAGATGCCAGGAGTTCCACAACCTGGGAATCAGCAACCAGAGTTATTTCCACAAACTAATTCAGTCACAAGACTGTAAAAGACCAGATGTGTTAAGGTGGTTAATACCCAAGGTAAATGAATCCTAGATCACTTATATCTTTCGCAGGTAACAATGAAAACCTTAATTTGGACCGTGCAGGTCAAGAGAACATCAACAGAGGTCACAAGCAAAGTATTTCCACGTGCTCATCTTCTCTCCATTGTGCCCTAGACTGGATGAAAAGCAGCACTCCTCAAACACTCAGCTGCAGCTTCTCCAGTTGTACCAATTCTGTCATGGGCAGACAAGGTTAGTGGAGCCACATGCTGAAAGGACAACAGGCAGCTTTTCCAAACTGCCAGAAATAGAAGGGTGGTTTGGGGCTGGCTTTTTGTTTTGTTTAGGGTTTGTTTTTCTGCCTTTCATTCAATGATGCTGCCTCATCATCCTACTTAGGGAAGCAACCTAACAAGTTCCCAAGAGCTCTCTTGACCACTGGGTAATAAAAATTACCCACCTACAGACATTTCAGCCTTCAGCAACCCTGGTTCTTCACAGTCAGTGGAGTGGGGGGAACAACGCAAAGGAAGCAGGCAAAAGTTTTAAAAACAATATCCAAGATTTCTGCCTAGAAGAGCTTTCAAGTGAAAAAGATATATTACCAATATAGGAAAGTGATATAGCATGCAGAAATTGTAAAGTAAAGATTGCAAAAGGTGTGGAAAGTGGTTACGCAAGGTCAAATATTTAGGTGCAGAACACTGATCAGGCATACAATTTTGATGAATAAAATACTCATTGCCCTGCCTTTTAAGGAATATCTTACCTATCATCCTGTTAGTCTGAGACTTCATTTCTCTCTAGTGGAACAACAGTCATTAAGAGAACAATGCAGTGGAGTCAAACAAAGCAGGTTTACATCTAGATGGTTATTTAAAAACCATATGCACAGGAGAAGATTGCTCTGAGGTACTTCTTGTGTAAAACACTCCAAGATGCTTTCAGAGACCATTTCTGCATCACTGTCACCTGTTCTCAGACAAAATGCTGAGAGTTCACAGCCTTCAGGGCATGCTTTGGTAACACCACCAAAACAAACCCAGGTATACTGAATTCCAGTCCCATATTCAGCAACTGTGAAACTCCTCCTTAAAATTCTCTATCAACTCATAACATCAGGCATTCAAGTCTACATAAAAAGTACAGTTGTGGTTTTCTGGCTTATGGAGTTTGGGTTTTTTTCAGAAACAGGAGGTTATTCAATAACACAGCCATCAGAATGAAAGGGGAAAAAACAGAGCAGGAGAAACTGGTTAACCAAGTGTGCAAGCATGTGAGAACATAGATATTTATTGTATACATCCTCACACATAGATATATGAGGAAAACATCCCCAAAGTCTCACTTACTGGTGAAGTAAATACTTCACCATAAAATAGCCAGGACCTTGCAAAAGATTACTTCTGCCTAGGTCAGCATTTTTCTAAACTAGGAGCAACTCTGTCTCTGCTCCAGGAAAACTGAATGGTCTGGTAGCTACACACAAGCTACAGAGCTCACTTGAGCTGTCTGCAGCTCTTACAGAACACCTGCAGATCATGGTTTATTCCCTGCAAATATATCTGACACACATTTTTGCTGATGTCTGTAGATTCTTCAAATTTCACCATTAGCTACAATGTTCACAGAAACTAAGTTATAAGAACCCTTAAGAATTCAGTCACTCTATCCAAAAAGTCTCAAGAAATATTTCCCCACTCTTTAGAGGACGTGTGGTTCCTGCTGTTAGTCACCACACCTGGATTCTGCAACTGAAAAAAGTGAAAAGTGCACCTTTTTACCAGGATCATAGAAAACTTTCTCCTCCTGTGCACAGATTCCCAAGTCACAGCTGACATCGAGTCAGGGGGTTTTGTGGCTCAGGATGGGAGATGAGCCAGACAAGATGAAAATTCATCCAGCTTCATCCAGGTTTTAAGGGCAGGGAAAGATTGCAAATGATTCCATTCCAATTTATTGAGGCTCCATTATAATTTTGCCTGCATTAGCCACACCCTACCTGCTCTCACTATGTAGCTTGCCTAAGTAAGTCCAGATGCATAACTGGAGTATGCCCTATCTATCACTGAACACCTGCAGACTGGAGATTTAGAACATAAGTAATAGTCTACCACATTCAGACAGTAAAAAACATACTGTTAAAATCCAGACAGACCAAAATTCCCCTTATGGACTTCTTTTACTCAGCTTTTGAAGATGCAGATAATGTATAGATTTTTTTAAATCATCCACAGCTGGGCAGAATTTCTAAGTGGAAAATGCCACCCATGTGCATTTTCATCCTCTTAGCTCTCACCTGGGAACAGAAATAACACAGCAGTTTAATTGCTGTTATATCTTTTGGGATAGACACATCCAGATAAGTCAGCAATACAGATTTCTGAGGTTAAAACATTTTCCCTTTGGAAAAAAAAAAAAGAGCTGCTTAAACCTCATACTTTAAGCTGCTGAATTTCAAACAAGGGAAGCAATCAGGGGAAAAAATCTAAAGCAAAAGTAAAATTATTTGTATCATTTATATCATATTTTATGCTGAAATTCATTCCTATAGGGTAGGCAACTCTATTCTGAGCTTTTTCTAAAACTAGAAAGTTTTCAACAAATGAAACCAAAGCAAAAGGTGACAGAGAAAATAGGAAACTTAGTGGCCATAAGTAAACATCCTTAAAGGGGAGAGAATATGTAAGTGACACTTTATTTGAAATAACTAGTTACACAAAGCCTCCAAAGCCCTTGGAACAATGTGCACAATGTAAGTAGGGACCAATATACATCTAACACTGGGTAATTTATGATTCAGTGGCCAAAGGTGACACCTTCTATAAAACAAAGGATTAGGGTTCTGGCTTTTAAGTTCCGCTGCCTTTAGAAGTCCAAGAAACAGCATACTGACTTTTGTATTAGCTTCAAGTGCTATCAAAGAATACCAAGCATGTTATATAGACATTCCCTAGTTATACCACACAGAATAAATCTCATAACCTCCCATTCCTTTTCTTCCTTGAATCATTCACTGTCATCAGCAGGGATGGCTGATATCCAAGAGGCAAACTCTTCCTCTATAATGAAATGTAAAACAGATAAAAAGATATCTGTATTTCAGAATATGCTTTCCTGGCATCAGCAAGACACTGGTCTAAGTGACTGAGCCTGTACTGGGTTGGTGTGCAATGTTTTGGTAATTGAAGGGGCTAAAGGGGTGGTTTCTGTGAGAAGCTGCTGGAAGTTTCCCCCAGAGCACCAATGTGGGGCAGCTCCAGCATGGACCCATTGCTGGCCAAGGCTGGGCCCATGGATAATGGTGGGACTGTCCCAGGGGGAAATTAACAAGGAAAAAAAGTACTTGTGTACATAACAATGTGTGGTGAACTGACTGCAGCCACCTTTCCTTGTCACCCTGCACAGCTGGCAGGGAGGAAGGAGAATATCAGGAATAAAATTAAGCCAGGGAAGGAAGGAGGGGTGAGTGATAGGTATTTTTAAGATTTTGTTTTACTTCTCATTATCCTACTCTGATTTGATTGGTAACAAATTCAGCTAATTTCCCCAAGCTGACTTTGTTTAGCCCATAACAGGTAATTGGTGAGTGATCTCTCCCTGTCTCTGCCTGGACTCGTGAGCCTTTCCTTAAACTTCCTTTCCCCTGTCCAGTCAAAAAGGGGAGTGACAGAGCAGCTTTGGTGAGCACCTGGCATCCAGCCAAGGTCAAACCACCACAGAACTAAAAACAGTATTGCGAAGACAAATATGCAGCAGAAACATTTCCAAATGCCACGGCTCTGTGATTGTCCTTCTAAAACAATCTTTTTTTTGCCCCAAAAATCTTATTTTTTTATCTGGACAAAAACTTGTAGAAACTGGCCCTTACTAGTTATTTGAAAATAACCCTTGAACAATAATAATTATAGTAAAGACATAAGGCCTTCCACATTGCCTTGAGTATCGTGTATGTTCCAAATCTAGAACTAAAACTAGAGAAATTGGCTTAGATGACTTTCTAAAACTTGACACACTGAGATTTCAACACTCAACAGCCCCTTCAGACAAAGTCTGGTTACACAGGAACGTGCCACAGCTTTCACAACACCCTAGAAATGATGGGCTGAAGGAAAACAACGTGACAAAGTGCCCAAGCACCCCACGGGGTGCAAGGAAGAGCAAACCTCCTAACAGTAAGGCAGCTGGCAGATCACTCACTACACGTCACAAAAAATACCCTTCAGTCTCACCTTAAGGAAAAGATTTTAAGGATGTGTTATTTAGGAAGTCTGAGAAACGAGAACAAAAAATCCTAACCACAGAGAAATCAAGATTCAGGTGGCATAAGCCAGAAAGCCTCCAGAGATGTGTCATGGTGGGAGCCCTCCAAAATCCTTACCTACCCCACACACAGCCCAGCTGTTTGCTTCAAGAGCACATAAAAGTACAAACAAGGTAGTTCTGATCACCACCATCATAAAAAGTCCACTGAAAAAGCATTTCATCTCTTACAGGAAGGCCAAAAGGAAGCAACTTGACCTTCTTGATAGCCATAATCTACAGTGTAATGTTGTGCGATAACAAAAACCAATCAAAACCAAATAACACCATTTAATTACATCTCTTGTGTTCTAAAGATTTCCCCACCCCCCCTTCTTAAGCCTGGCTAGTACAAGTTCAAGAAGAGAAAATAATGTGTTTGTGCAAAATTAATGAAAAATAGAGCAAGGACTGGGAAAAGCATCCATTAAACTGGAATTACAATTTCTGCAGAAGGCATGCTGAAGTAATTGACCAGGATTTAAGTATATTACTGCTGTTAGGCATAATCTGTGCCTAATTCAAGCCCTGGCTTAAGCCATAAATACATACAGAATTCCACAGGTGTTCTCAAATGATGTATCAACAACCAATCGATCACAGCAGCACAGTACACTTCCATCATTTGAGTCTTCTCAGATTCTCTACTCCTTTTCTTTTTGATCTAGTTAAAACCAGCACTGAACAGCAGAAAAGAAAAAGAACATCTGCAAGATCACACTATAGCAACAGTATTTGATTCCCAAAACCAAGAAGTTCACTAAGCAGGTTCATTCAATCCACTGCTACTCCCCATCTGCCCAGAGGTGCAGAAACACAAAGCAGACAACGCTCATTTACACTCTCTGGCCTTGATTTATGCTTAAGAACACCACAGAAAGAAGGGATCAAGCTTCTGTCTCTATTGACTGTCCCCTCCTATCTCCAGTCTAATTCTTGAAGGCTGAGGATCAAGAATCCCCCAGGGCTAATTTATCATCTTAGCAACCATGTGCAACAAGTCACTTTCCAAAACCTGTATTAAAAAATGTACATTTAATGCAACAACATGGTGAAATGAACTAAATATACAGTAATGCCATTTAAAGAAAGGGCAAGAGAGAACCTCTGGAATCACCATCAAAATGTTATCAATTCTGAGCCACATAAAGAGATGTCAAGATAAGTAACGTGGTCATTTATCTCCCTCTCAGACACAACTCAAGCAAACAGGTGTCTTGTAAGGACAGAACTACCAAATTAAAAGCACTACACTTTCACAGAACACCATATGCCCTTTAACAAAAATTCATGAGAAAAAAAATTAAAATCAACACTTTTGTGTAACCAAATAAAAACCAGAAATACAATTTCCATCTTTCTACTTTCCACAGTAGAGGGGAAAGTTACACCCTAACACACTTGCAACTTCATTTCTCCAGCTGCATCACCTTTCCCCACAGCTCAGGAACACCACACTTGATTTATTGAACAATTACCTGGTTTACGTCTGTAGTAAGACCAGACCTTCCTCTGTAGGAAGACCAGAGTTCAAAAATTCTGCCTGCCACAGACAATTTTTGTTACTGTTTAAAGTATGTGAACTTTAACTCACAATTAGCTCAATTTCCTTATGTATAATAGATAAATAATAGATGCCGTCCTCGCAGAACATTCAGAATTAGCTAAAAATATATACAGCACTTCAGAAAGTAAAAATGCCCAAACAAAATTCAAATATTATATTGTTAACCAGGCACATTCTTAAACACACATGCCAACATTTGAGCTTCTCAGACTACTGACAGTCTCACCAAGAACTTACTACTGCATCTGCTGTCAGTGCTGTTTATTGCAGTAGCAAAAAGCCTTCATACTGTGAAATGAAGACAATTCTGTAGCTGATTTACAGTCAAGAAATCTCTTTTCCCAGTAGGCTGTTTCCATTAAGTTAATCTAACACACCACAAATTATTTATTGGCTTGAAAACAGTTTTGATTGCTTTAACATTTTTATCATACAGAGCAAGCACACCAATTTAAATCAAGCACGTGCCAATCAATTTATTGGCATCCTTGCAAAAGTTGCCCATGGATTTAATATCAATACAAAATGACACGTTACATCTGCCTGTACTGGGAGGCAAAGTGTGAGCCAAGCAAGAATAAAGGAAAGAACAGCTAAATTAAAAATCTTGTTTATTACAAAGACCCCCAACACCCTTACCAGCCCATCATCCATTCCTTACACTCTTTGGAGCTTCTCAGTAGAATCATGTAACTTAACAGATATTTTCAATCTTTAGTAAACAGAAACCACAAAGATGAGACACTGCTAAGTTCCACATTCCATTTTTTCCAAGGGAGATGAAACCAGAAGAATTGTTGGCCCATAAGCTCCTAACAAACAACCATACTGAACAATACTTTGTGGGACATCATTCCTATTTTCTTTCCTGCTCTCACCACAACTGTTTCATCACACAAAATCTCAAGAATTGCTAAAAATATCCTTTGACTCTATCATAAGCTTTTCCATAGCCTAACTTAAGGGCAGTAGGACTCTCCAGAACTACTTTTTCCAGTTTAGAAGTCCCAAACGTGAGCTATCAGGAGATGGCACATCTTTGCCTTCTTCAGAAAAACCTCTGTGTCCAAACAGCACGTGGGTTTGGCTAGCCAGAATCCCCAGCCATCATCTTAAATATTTGCTCCTGTCCTAAGTGAACTTGAAATGTTATTAGACATGTCCTGTCATAAAGGATAGGGGGGGGAAAAAAGAACTATCCACATGTCCCAAAATCTAAGGAAAATGCTGTTTTCCACTGTGCACAGTAGAGCTGCACTGTTGCTGGCCTGTGCCACAAACTTGGGGGGATAATTGTTCTACTGTCATTCCTCCCCTGAAGCTCAGGCTGGTACCTATTTGAGTTCTCCACAGAGGTCTTGAGCAGAAAATAGCATCCATTTCTTTCAAGTGTTCTCAGTGTTGTGGGGTTTTTTTCAGCCACATCAATGCCCAAGAGAAATTCTGAACTTACAAAAGCCAAACATTCTGAATGTTCAATAGCCCTTGGGTTAAAACATAAGGAAAAAAATAAAAGGATTTCTTAGAAAGAAGGTATTGTAGGTAACTTTCTCTTCATTCTAAGAAGAAATTTAAAAATTATTGTCCTCAGTCTCAAGATGGCAGGCTGCTGTCATACAATACAGCAAGTTCACAAGAAATACTGCTCTAACGTGAAATTAAACCTTGTCATTACAGCTGAGCACCACCGATTGAAATTCACCAAGTGAAATTTATTTCTGTTTTGACAAAAAGAGAGACAATTGCTTTGAAATGTACACTGCTGGTTAATTTTTAACTAGAAGCAGAGTTACAGTCGACACCCTAGTAAGTCAGGTGTGTCTGTATTCCAGAAGAGGTTTTGTAACCTTTATTTCTTGTTCCGATGCCAAATCTTACCCGAACACTAAAGGATAACAAGTTCCCAGAAACAATCTTTGTTTGCTAAAAAGTTACCTTGGCTTGCCTTATCCAAGAAACATGCACAACTGAGAGAATTTACAGCTGGGACAAACCCCATAGCCTGTTTTACTAACAACTACCTTAACAAATAAAAAAAATTATATATATATATATATATATATATTCTTAAGCTAATGCAGCAAGAGGCAAGGGTGGAACTTACACTGGGGTGTCGATGAGATACATTCACATTCTTCTAAGTACTGACTTTGTGTGTGTTATGCCAATCTATGTATTTCTGACATCTACAGTATGAGTGATTTTAAAGCATCTGTGTGCTTTAAAGTAAATTTAAATAATTTAATTTAAATTAAATAGTAACAAATTAGTTCACATACCATACCTAAAGACAGCTGAACCCATTTAACTTTCCCCGGAGAGAGAAGACTCATTACTTTGAAAGTATCAACTTAAACTGCAGAGTCAACCTGAACTTTCATTATTTCCTCACTATTTCAAGAGGATTTATGACCATAATTTGTGACAGACCCTCACATCATATTAGCAGTAGTTACTAGGAAAATAGCCCCCTAAATCAATGACAGGCTGACTGAAATGGCACTGAAATGCACTTGAGGACTCCTACACAGTACATTTCCCTGTCATAAAATTAGTAACTGATTTTTCCTGCTACGTTCTACATTTAACCACAGCAACAGGTTTCACTAGCTATAGGTTATCTCAGGAAAACAGTATGGAATAAAAGTCATTTTTAGGGTTGTGCTCAAATGCAGTTTTTATTTCGTGCTGCATCCCCAGTTTCAAAGATTTGTAACCCTCCTGCTTCCCTGTGTCACATTTCTCTCTTCACCTTTCTGTATCCGGTGTTTGCTGGTAACAGGCAAATAGTTGTTACATTAAAGAAAACTAAGATACAATTTCATGATTTTGGGAAACATTCAAGTGCATGACAAGACACATTTAAGCAAGCATTTACAAGTTTAAGTAGAAATAATTCTTGCTCGAGATAGTTGTTAAGCAAGAATTATCTCAACTTACTTGAACATTTTAAGACCCCCACATGAAATGTCCACTGCCAACAGTAAGACTCCAGAACTTACAGTATGTTCACAAAAATGAAAAAGCATCAAATACTTTGCATGAGCAAGAAATTTCCCCCCTTCAAGGAAGAGCCAAAAGCAAGGATCATTTTGTCTTTTCACAGTGAAAAGAGTCAAGTACAAACTGTATCTGAAACAGGTTTATCATTATTTCAAGCCACATAAATAAAACCACTCCTGACACCACTACATACAGAGCAAGAACTCAGCTCTACAGCAAAACTATTCCACAGCCAAAGTATTCAAGATCTCTTGTAACATGCCAAACTTCAGTGAAGCTTTAGCACTGCAGAAGCTCCAGCAGATCCCCAACGGTGCAGGGATGCATTTACATATTTGTAAGATATGCACATCAAAATACTTTTAATAGCTAAAAGTCAGGCATCTCCTTACAGAGTAGGGATTCTCAGAAAGGCAATTAAATCCATGGAGAGCCTCTCACAGTACATCCGTGCTCCTTCTAAAAGGACAGATGAACTGTCCTTAAAAGTACTGTCCAGCTCAACACAGCAAAACCTTCCTACTGAGGAGGCAGAACAAAGGCAATGTCATTAAGGTCTATAACTAAGACTCCTTAACTAATTGTTTAAAATGGTACATTTGTGGCCGGGTTCTTCCATGCATGTCAAAGAAGGTGACTGTTCATACCAAACATACACTGTGTTAAATGAATCACTGTCTCTCCAATGAGGTGAAAGAAAACCAAACTCCAAGTTAGAACCTAGTCCTTAGTTTTATCATGAACTCTTACTTTCCTAAGAATTACAAATGCAAAGTTATCCTTTTTAAAAAATAACCCTTTCTATTAGAGCCTGTTAAGTAAATGCAAGGAAATCCTTTAAGGAGCCTTCATATAAGAATCCCAGAAGTCGATTTCCACCCTCCAACCCCTCAAAACCTACATTGGCTTCATTCAGTCAAGCAGGAATGTGAACACCTTTACACAAACATAAGTGTTCAGAAAGGAACAAACCATATTTCAGGTTTTCAGAAACATTTTTAAAAGACTGTGGCAGTGTGTACAGAGAAGGTGGACCCTGCAATATCTTTTTGATATAATCCAGACAGAATAAGCAATACATAATACACACCCACACAGAGCTCCAACTAAAAATACAGAATGATGATGCCAGCAGAAAATGGTTGGTTCTCTTGCTCTAAATGACAGTTCTAATAATTACAGGAGGTTTGAAAAGGTGGGTGGCCTAATAAAAAGAGGCCCTGAGGTGATGTTCTGACAGCCTTGGCCACACTGCCGAGTTTTCTAAACTCCCTAGGAAATCGCAACAACCAGGCTCCGGCTTGCTCAAGCACCGGGCTGATGTATTCAGGCAGACCACATGCAGCAGCAAAAAAAACCCAGAAGTGTTGCACATGCAGCCCGGACTGCCCGAATCGGGCCAGACAAAGTCGGGAGCGGAGCCGCTCGCAGGAGGAGCGGAGGAGAAGGGACACCGGCCCGCTCCCCTCGGATGCTGCCGGCACGGCACCGCCTCCGTTCATTTGTGATTTGAAAGGGTTAGCACACTCAAAAACGGGAAAAGCGGAGGGCAGGCTCCGTGCCCGGGACGGGGCACTGGGGCTGCAGCTCCGGCATCGCCCGCGGGGCT
>VWZU01005073.1:1321138-1380084 GCA_013397095.1 Sterrhoptilus dennistouni | reverse complement strand
ACGGAGCGGCTCAGGCGGGCTCCATGCTCGGGGCGCTGCGCTCCGCCAGGAGGGAGGCGGGGAACGGGGGAGGCGCTGCAGCCGACCCTCCTCCTCCTCCTCCTCAGGCCGCCGCCAGGGAGGGGGCTGGGATGGAGGATCCCGACTGGCGGCGCATCCCGGCAGCGGGCGGGGGCGCCCTGTCCTGTCCCACGCGTGGGAACACCTGGCCCAGTGCGGGGCGGGGTGCGGCTTTCTTCTCCGTCTGTTTAACTGCTTCCTTCGGCAGCAATTCCTCCGGAACCGGCCGGGAAAGATGGCTCGCTGCGTGTTCAAAAAGCGACCTTTCGCTGGTGGGTTTGGAAGCGAACAGAGGGGACGCCCGCCCATTTTTTTGTGTCCTGGAAAAAAAAAGTGGTTGTTCTCTTCCCGAATGGAGGTTCGTTCTTGCCTTTCTCCTCCCACCAAAACAAACATTTTATTGAGTCGCTCTTCTACAAAACACTAGTTTTCAGAGAAAAATGCATTCAACAACAGTCTTTGTTACCTTCCCTCCCTCCCTGTTAAACATGCCACCTGCTCCTACAAACCAGGGAAGAGGCAGAAAGTGCCCTGTGACATGGGGCTTGCATTGTGCCAGGGCCAGGTACAGAGGGCTGGGCAGCACCCGGCTCACACTGAAACATCCCGCACCTTTCACAGGCCAGACACTGCCCCTGCCTCCCTCACAGGGATAAAACCAAACGGCATAAGGCAAAACTTTCATCTAAGTGCCCATTTTTGGGCATCAGTGTTCTCGTGCTGACACTGATTTGACAATAAGAAAAAGGATTGCTAGATGGCCTTGTATAGAGGTGGAAATCACAAGGGTCCCCCAGGCATCCCCTTTAAACGGTTTTTGCGAGTCTCAGAGCAGGAACCATAAATCACAGGCAAGCACTTAGCAAATGGATGTTACATTTTAATAGTTTCATTACATTTCAGAGATGAGTGACTTCCAGGTTGCCCTGTTGCCTCGTACTAATTTATCTGCCTTGCTGTAGATGCTAGAGCAACAGCTGAGATTTCTTTTTGGTGCCCCATGAACCCCTGCCCAACTCGAATACCAGGAACAATTATTCAAGAATTGCTTTAGGTCCTATTGGTTACTCCTTTGCAGACGTCCCCTGCAAGGGAAAAGGCCCAGTGTTTTGATTTGGTTTGTTTCAAAAGTCAGCAATATTCAACTCAGCTCAGAAAGCAGCTTAAAAATTCAAGGGGCTAGAAAAGACATTAAAGATCACCTATAAAGGGGAAAGGAAAGGTTTTCTTCTCTCTCTTGCTTCTGGTTTAACATATAGAGAGCATGTATTTTAAAGAGAGCTCATTTTAGGTAATATTTAAAACCTAGAAAAATCTCAACTTCCTTGAAGGCAGGAAAAGCAGATGTTGGTCTTTGGTGATAGATCTGTAATAAACTGGAACCCAAATCTAGGCTGCTGTAAATCATTAATGGAAAAGCTGTGTGTGAACATCAGCTGAATGAGGGTTTTGTTTCACATCTGCTTAAAGAAATTGCCCGACACCAGACAAATAATTGGAAGAAAGATTTCTTTGTTGAGGACAGTGATTGGACTTCACTTTTGATCAGTCTGACCTCCTGCGTGGTGGAAATTACCCAGCAGTCCTGGCATCCCAGTAAGTGGGGTTAATTGAAGCTAGAGGCAGAGAAAGGGCACATGAAGCAGTTGCACTTGCAGCAGGCAGTGGGGAACAGTGGGGTACACATCCCATCCCAAACCCTAATGAGCTTGGGGGGCATATATACAAACTGGTTTGTGTGCCTGCAGGGAGAGCCAGGCTGTGCTGTGATGGCCCCAATGGCACCAGGGCAATTGGGTTCCCTGCCCTTCCTGCCCCTGGCCCTAACAGTCAGGGATCAGCTGCTGAGATGACCTATCCATCGCTCCAATGCCAGCACCAAGCCATGTGGAGGGGTGAGTCTGCCCACAGGCTGCTGGAGGGCAGCAACAACTTCTCTTTCAGCCTGCAGCTGCTCCCAGCACTTGGTAACTTGGGTCTAAGGTTCCATACTAGGATGCAATAGGCCTGCTGCTATCCCTGCTCCATCCAAGCGTTGATTATCCCCCTGTCTGACCTTGTCAAACTGCATGATCAAGTTAGGAATGGCAGCAGTTTGTACCAAAAGGGAGAGATAGCAGCGTGTGAGCAATTAGCAGATTGGGTAATAGACTGACTCACAGTCTAAAACAAAATGAGGAGAGAGATCAAGCCATGGAGGCAGGCCATGGAGGCAGTAACTAGGGAAGAGAATCTTACCAGAACACATATTTGGGGCTTTGACCATAACACCTCTGCTAAAAAAACACTACAGACATTCATCTAAAGCAATGGCAAATGCAGTAGCAGCCAGGAACACAGTATCTCTCCAACCCAGAAGATGGCATCTTAAATTTAGATAATATGTTGTAAGGGGAATTTGGAGGAAGTTAAAGTTGTGCAAATCTGAAGTCATGAGCTGAGCAAGCTGCCTTCCATCTATTTTCCAGCCCTGCAAAAATTCCTCCAGCAAATCCAGGGGAGGCATAGCTGTGATGTTCCTGAAATGTCCGATGTACATATTTTTGCAAGAAAGTAAAAAAAAAAAAAAAAAAAAAAAAAAAAAAAAAAAAAAAAAAAAAAAAAAAAAAAAAAAAAAAAAAAAAAAAAAAAAAAAAAAAAAAAACCTCCAGTTATCAGGATAGCCCAAGCATAGTTCTATACTTCATTTTAACTGAAGAAAGAAGGATCTCTTTTCATACTGCTCCATCTCACAGTGTCCAAGAATGCAAGAGCAAAAAAAGCCAATGCCCCATTTAATCGAATAATTGAGTGATTCTGGGCAAGTCACAGTCTAACATTTCCTCAGTTTCTCTTCCTACAATAAAAGGAGCAGAGGGAATAATTTTCCTAACTTCCATAATTTGTCTTTATAGTTTGACAGAAACTGCATCAAGTTTGGAGTCTGATTGTCGGAAGCAGGAAAGGGAGGAAATCCAGACTGGGAGCCCAGCCCTCCCCTGCCAAGGTGTAAATGGAGGTCAGCTCCTGCATTCTTCCATTGCCATCCCTGATGTGGAAAGGAGGGACACACAGAGATAAAGGAGGGAAAACAAAGAGCTGTGTCTGAGCACTGGGCTAATGTAGCCATCCCACCACAGCTGGGGAACTTGGTTTGACTGAAATACTCCAGATGTTTCTGCATGTTTACTTCTCCTGGATTTCTCTTTCCTACCCCAGTTTACAGTATCCTTCTCTCCCAGCTGCCAGAGCTGTCTGAGCTCCTGTGGAGCTAACATTTAATGACAACTGCAGAAGGCCCTAAAGTGAATCTACTGTTTTACAGCTGACACCCAGGTCTATTTCATGGTGAATATCAGTACCAAAACACACATCTTTATTCCTCTGGAGCCCTGCAGTTTAGCCAAAACAAAGTCACTAGACCCAGATAGACTAAGGCTGCTCTTTGGTGCTTTGCAAAGGAAAAGTAAAGCGATCAGTAAAAAATAGGGGCACCAAAACATTTTCCTTCTTTACTTTTGAGGCCATATGACAAAACAATTTTCTTCTACCCACGCCTCAAATACACTTCTTCACCCTTTCACTCCCAGCTTCCAGCTAGAAAGCAGTCTCCACCTAATTATGTGTATGGACCTCTATTCTCTACCACCCTGTATCAGAAGAGAAAATGTTTACAGGTAATCTAGAACAAGTCAGAAATTATAGCACAAAGTATTATTTGGATACAGGTTCCCTCATCTCCTCAAAGAAATAGATGCACTGAGAAAAACATATCTAGGCATTCAGCTGTAGTTAGGATTGCCCCTCCTGAGCAGAAATCTGAAGTAGTCTTGGTAAGGGGTGGGTTTGCTTCTGAGGCTGCATGGGGATTTGAGTGTTGCTTTGAAAAAGGTGGAGTTTTAGGTGCCAAATAATACTTAACATGTAAACCTAAATCAATGCACTGGCACTAATTAAACTGCCTGAAAGGGTGGGAAAGTGTCACCATCACCATCTTCTTATCCATAAAGAAAATGACTGTAAAAAAATAATACCTTCATTTGTATCATGCAGTTTCCCTGGCATTGCATAAGGACAATAGCCTAATTTTTTCAAACTAATTATTCCCTGAAATAATCAGCAACCCAACTTTGTATGGCAGTTTTCTTCCCCTTCTTTCTGCTCCTTCCCCAGATCAGCTCTGACATGAACTAACAGTTAAACCACCACACTGTGCCATGCAGACACAGATTAAAATCAATGCTCTTACAGCCTGTGGGTTGTAAGGCCCTTTTAAGGCAGTCCTAAAAGAAGCTATGAAAAGGAAGTCAAACTTCAGTGCACTTAAAATCTCTATACAGAACTTTTTATACTTATTGGGAAATCTTTAGGGTTGAAAAAGCTTGAAAATCTTAGGGTGCACAGTGGTTTTTTAAAATAGTTATGGCATGTTTTAAGTGCTGCAAGTAACCTAGGTGGGACCACCTAGAAAGAACAAGAGAGAATGGCAATCTCTCAGCATTTGCCAGTGCTTGAGATTTTCTTCAATAGCCAAGGCCCATCTGCCAACAGTTTCTGCTCCAAGAGGGATAAATGGGACATACATACTAGTAACTCAAATACAGGGAATTCAGGAGACACTGCAAGCCAAGGGAGCAGAATGCTACGGGACAGAGGCTTCCTGGCAGAAAGGAGTTTAAGGAGAGAGATGGCTCACATAAGTTTGCAAGAGGAAAACTAATATTAAAAAAAAAAAAAAAAAGTCTGACAAATGCCCTGCTGCTATCTCACTTTAAAATCATTTAAGTGAGACAGTGAGTGTAAAGAGGCTGTTCCCAAAGCCTCATGCTGGCCAGCAATGTCAGGAACAGAGGGGCTGACACTGCCTGAGAAACAAGTGACCATAAAAAGTTCTCAAAATATAAAAATAGTTCAGTGGGTTTTTTCAGTGGTGATTCTTGGACTCTGAATGCTTTTCTGGTTACAACTACACTCCCTGCTACAGCTACCAGAACAGCAGTAACTGCATTTCCCTGCACTGTATGAGCTAAAGTTTTTCTTTAAAACCTCCATGACAGCAACATTTGCAAAGCTGCCTGAAAAATTAACTATTAGTCATCAAAGTTCTTTATCAAAAAGAGGAAATATTGTGGAGTGTGGAAATTGATTTCAGGGAAGAGAGAAGATGACCATCTTCAGTGCCTCAAAGTAGGAGTCTTCTTTGTCCTGTAAAGACAAAGTTGTGAAGGACCATCTTTTCTTACAAGCAACATCAATATTTCTGTAGCAAAAGCAATAGCAAAAATTAAAGAAGTCATCACAGAGATAAATACTGAAAAAACACTAAAAATATCCCAATATGAATAATAGAATTGTTTGGGTTGAAAGGGATGTTTTAATAATTATCTAGTCCAATATCCCTGCAATAAGCAGGGGTAACCTTCAACTAAGCCAGGCTGCACAGATCCCCATCCAACCTGACCTTGAATGATTCCAGGGACTGGGCACCTACCACCTCTCTGGGCAACCTGTTCCAATGTTTTATTATTCTCATTATAAAACATTTCTTCCTTATATTGTGGTGGTTTAACCCCAGCCTGCAACTAGTATCATCCAGCTTATTTCCTCCCACTACCCTGTGGGGAGGAGAATCAGAAAACAAGCAAAACTCATGCATTGAGATAAAAACAGCTTAATAAGTGAATTAAAACAAAGCATAATAATAATAATAATTATAATAACAATAAAAAAAACTAATAATAGCAATGAGAAGGAGAAAGAGGAGTATACCCCAAGAAACACAGGTGATGCACAATACTACTGCTCCCCACCTGCTGACCAATGCCCAGCCCATCCTCCAGCAGGGATTGGTGGCTCCAGGCCAACTCCTCCCAGTTTCTATACTGAGCCTGACATTTTAAGGTATGAAGCATCTCTTTGGCCAGTTTGGATCAGCTGTCCTGGCCATACTCCCTCCTTTCTTGTGCACCTCCTTGCTGGCAGAATGTGGGAGACTAGCGAGCCTTTGAGTTAGAGTCACACTATTTAGCAGTAACTAAAATATCAGTGGTATCACAGTGTTCTCATAAGAAATCCAAAACACAGCACTGTACCAGGAAGAAAATTAGCTCTATGCCAGCTGAAACCAGGACACTTACATCTAGTCAGAATCTATCCTGTGTTAGTTTAAAAGCCTTACCCCTTGTCCTATTGCAACAGGCCCTGCTAAATAGGCCCCATCTCTCTTAGAAGACCCCTTTAATATTGAAAGGCTACAACAAGGTCTCCCCAGCCTTTTCTTCTCCAGGTTGAACAACTCCACTTCTCTCAGCCTTTCCTCATAGCAGAGGGGCTTCAACTCTTTAATAATTTTTACAGCCCTATTCTGGAGCCACTCTAGCCAGTCCAACAGCCTTTCCTGTGCTTGGGAGCCCAGAGTGGGATGCAGTACCTCAGGTGGAGTCTCACCACAGCCCAGGGAAAAGGGTAGCATGAGGAGCTTTCTCCAAATGCAGTGTTCATCAGACAGAACTGCCTTGAGGATACAAGAAGAGATGCTGAATGGGTCATGGAAAATTGATGTAGGGTAGCATATTTACATGCCCCTGCACTGCTCCAAACATATCTGCACTTCACAAGTGTCTGGGTACTGAGGAGAGCAATGAGAGGCATTTTTGAAGGAAGAACAAACACAGTTTGTATTCACATAACTGTCGGGTTCTGTCTCACTTTACACCCCAACCAACTGTGGTTGATACACACATGTCAAACAGCAGTGCATGTCACAAGTATGTGACTGTCATATCCATTCATACCTTCAGTGGCAAAGCTCACTTCCACCATTAAAAACATCAACCAAGTAGGACTGGAAGATGTAGAAAGAGTATCAGAACAACCTGGTGCTGTTGTGCACCCTTGAAATAGATTACTGACAAGGTCACAGACTGAGGTAAGCTTTTTGACATTCTCAGCATTAGAAGTTTGTTTTTCTTTTGAAAGCTGCTCTTTCACTCTTTGAAACACAAAAAATGTTGTAGAGTAGGGGTAAAGCTGTGCTCAGCTAGTTACCATCTGACTAATTTTTATGGGTGGTTAAGATGCCAGGCAAGACTTGCTCTGTCCCAGCCAGATAGAAATCTTTCCACTGTATGCAGTGGGAAAGGCCCTTATGATATGGCTCAGTGCCATGACTGTTTAGATATTAAAATGGATGTCGAAACCAACCCTGAATGCAGTTACATCAATTCTACCTGCCATCTGCTCACTGACAATGCTGGGAGCAGTCTTTCTGGGATTACACTGCATGCTCTTGGTGGCTGCCAAACAAAGTAGAAGTTAAGGGAGGGGAAAAAAAAGAAAAAAGTGACCTGTGGGACAAAAGTGTAACCTAGGGCGGGGGGGANAAAGTGACCTGTGGGACAAAAGTGGCAGATTAGTGTAACCTAGTGGGGGGGAAATCCCTACAAAAATCCCTTTTTCCTACAAGATTTATGTGTTTCTAGATGTCAATACACATGAAAACTGCATTTAACATTGTCTTGAACAGTACCTGGTCTGCACTTTGTAACAAATAAAAGTATATAGAAGCACAGAATGATGTGGGTTGGAAGCAACCTTAAAGAAGGATTAGTACCAAGCCCCCTGCCATGGGCAAGGACACCTGAGGCACCTCAGAGCCCTGTCCAGCCTGGCCTTGAACACTGATAGGGATGGGGCATCCACAGCTTCCCTGGGCAACCTGTTCCAGTGCCTCACCACCCTGACAGTATTTTTTTTTTCCTAGTATCTAAACTAAACCCTCTAAACGTTCTCTTTTAGTTTGGAGCCATTCCCCCTTCTCCTGTCACTACATGCTGTGATAAAAAAGTCCCTCTCTATTTTTCCTGTAGGCTCCCTCAGGTCCTTGAAAGCCAGAATGAGATCACTCCAGAGCCTTCCCTTCTCCGGACTGAAAACCCCCAATTCTCTGAGCCTTCCCTCACAGGAGAGGTGCTTCATCAGGAGGTGTGCCTCTGATCAGGAGGTGACCCTCCTCTAGAGTGGCTCCAGAGGGGTGATGTCCTGTCTGTCCTGGGGCCCCCAGAGCTGGACACGGTGGGGTCTCAGCAGAGCAGAGCACAGCACAGCAGAGGGGCACGATCCCCTTCCTCGCCCACGCTGTTTTGGATGCAGCCCAGGGCACGTTGGGCTGTCTGGGCTGCGGGTGCCCATTGCCTGTGCCGGGTTTGCAGTGTGGCGGGTCTGAAGCTCTCCCTGCCCGGCCGAGCTGAGCTGGCTGTCCCCGCAGTGCCGCAGTGTGAGGCCCCGGCACAGGCAGCACCTGCAGGCGGCAGCCGCAGCCTCGCCCAGCCGGGCGGGCACCCACGGCTTCAGAGCGAGGGCTTGCCACGCTTTTCCTTGTGGAACACAGAGGGGGTTTGCAGCATTAAGTTGCTTTTCACGCGTGGTTTGGTTTTTTCCTTATTTTTTCGTTATTTTTCTTAATTTTTTCCTTATTTTCCTCCTCTTTTTTTCTCCTTATTTTTTCCTTATTTTTCTTAACTCTTTCCTTATTTTTCCCCATTTTTTCTCCTTATTTTTCCCTTATTTTCTCTTTTATTTTCCCCCTATTTTCCTTATTTTCCCCCTTTTTTTCCTTATTTTCCCCCTTTCTTCCTTATTTTTTCCCTTTTTTCCTTATTTTCCCTCTTTTTTCCTTATTTTTCCCCTTTTTCCTTGTTTTTCCTCCTTTTTTCTTATTTTTTTCTTAATTTTCCCCTTTTTTCCCCTTTTACTTTCCCCCTTATTTTTTCCTCCTTATTTTTTCCCTTTTTTCCTCTTATTTTTTCCTTATTTTTTCATGATTAGTTTTTCCCTCTCTCATCCCTGTTGGACAAAGCACACTGAACCAAATCAGAGCTGTGTCAGCAGCTTGAGGGAACTCCGGTCAGTCATAAGAAACTCACTGCAATGGGCAGTATCCAGCTATAATAAGGGTTGCTGCTACTCCTGGAAGAGTCAAAATTCAAGGTAAGTTAGGAGCCTAGTGAAAAACCAGAGCTCCTATTGGTCTGTCAACACTATTTAAAGAATGTTCATTTTCTTTTACAGGCAGTCCAGGATTAATTATAAAATTAACAAACTTTTGTGCCTACAGAACTACAAAACCTGTTCTCACTTCAGAGTTAATTTGAGTTTCAAACTGTCATGTGCCAGCAGGTGGCTGTTGAATTTCTGTTGTGAGCAGCATGGGGGAACTGAACAGGTTGAACCGTATGCACCGTGATAAGCAAACACAACAACACTATTTCTGTGAGCTTCTCTACCCTCTAAGCATCAATTCTTACAAACTGGCTTGGGGGCTGGATTTTCTGCCTCTGTTCAGTTCTTGACATATTTTGCACCTTACAAACCTATAGCATCCAGAAGAGAAGCTTAAAGTCATGATCAGGGCTATCATCCTGTTGGGGGACTTGAAAAATGGCATCTGCTGGAAAAGTAGCAGAGCAAGCTGTGGGAGATCCAGGAAACTCTTGGAATGCATTGAAGATAAATTCTTAAGCCAGGCAAGCCAGGTAAAAGACATCCCTGCCAAAGGAGATGGAATACCAGGCCCGTTATTCACCAGCACAAGTGAACTAATTGGTGACATCAAGACTGAAGTCAGCCTGGACTGCAGTGATCCTGCATTGGTGGAATTCATAATCCTGAGGAATACGGGTCAGGCAGAGTGAAGTCAGACAACTGAATTTTAGGAAAGCAAAATTCCTAAGTTTTGCTTCCTAAGTTCGATTCAATAAGACCCCCTGGAAACTCCCCTTGGGGACAAGGGAGCAGAGCTGGCAGATCTTTAAGGACACTTTCCACAGAGCACAAGAATTCTGGATCCTCACACGTGAGAAAGCAGGAAAAGATGGCAAGAGACCACCATAGATGAGTCAAGACCTGGTGATCAAAGTAAAAGAGCAAGAAAGAATGCACAGTCACTGGAAATAGGAAGAGGTATCTGGGAAGAATACAGGGATATTGCTTGTGTGTGTAGAGATGGGGTCAGGAAGGCCAAGGCGTGGCTGGAGCTGAACTTGGTAAGGGATGCAAAGAATACTCCAAAGGGCTTCTACAGGTGTATCCGCCAGAAAAGAATGCCAAAATTGAATGTCATACTACTTCTGATGAACATGACCAGTGAACTGGGAACAACAAACCAGGTGCTCAATATTTTGCCTCATCACTCTTCCCCACACCTCTTGAGTGGGGCAAGGCAGGAACCAAGGGAGAAAAGTCTCTCCCACTGTAAGAGAAGATCAAGTTTGAGGCCACCTGAGGAACCAGCTGAAACATCCATAAGTCTATGGGACCTGACAAGATGCGCCCTAAAATCCTGAGGGATTTGGGTGATGTGGCTGTAAGGCCACTCCTCGTGATATTTGAAAAGTCATGGCAGTTAGGTGAAATCCCTAAGTTAGGTGAAAAAGAGAAACATTGCACACGTCTTAAGAAAGGGTAGAAAGGGAGATCCTGTAAACTACTGACCTGTCAGGCTCACCTCTGTGCCTGGGAAGATCATGGAACAGATCCTTCTAGGGCTTAGAGCAACCTGATGTAGATGAAGATGCTCCTACTCAATGCAGGGAAATTGGACTTTATGATCTTTAAAAGGTCACTTTCAATCCAAATAATTATATGATCAGATACTGGGCCTATTCTGGACCTGACAGTTTTCCTCCACCCGTCTTCTTCTGATAACAAAGGTACATGTCAAAAATGCAATATTTGCATAACACAAATTCATGTTAGGCAGGATTTTTGACAGAGTTATACAGCAGGCACACACAGGCACAGGAACATGAAGCTGAAACACCACTCAGGAGATCAGAATTTATGCACAAGAATTTATGTAAGGCTCGTAGTTGTACTAATGAAGTATCAGCATGGCCTCAATCCAATTAAAATAAAGAACACATGATGTTCTGCTTAGGAAACAGAAGGATTAAAGTTTCATTACTTGTTGGACTTCTATGAGACGAAAACAACTGTTCCAGCCAATGCAGCAGAATACTCTGCTGACAAAGAGGACGTGATTGAGTTAATGTCTTCATCCTCTTCACTCAAGAGCAAAATGAGGTCTTTACAAGAAACTTCTATCAGCTCTGTCTTCACTTTACTGACATCCCTTCAGAAACAGGCTAGCCTTGAAGTTAACTTCACCATGCTGATTTTCACAACACATCCACCATCTCTGAGTTTTCTTTGCTGCTCTCTTCCCTGAGGGAGTTTGTAGAACAAGCATTTTAACTCCCCAATGTGGCTGGTAAATTGGAATAAGATCTGAGGGAGAGGGCAGAGATGGTTGGGGTAAATTCAGGCCATAAGAAAACAATTTAGAAACCAAATTATGAGACTTTAGCCAAACTGAAACATGACAGTGGTTACCTGTAGTAATCAGGGGAAGCAAGGAGTGAGCTGAGACGAGCACAGGCTGCTCCACAGGTTGTTCAGCCATATGCAAGAAGAAATACTGTAGATGCAAAATCTCTGAAATCACTGAGGAGTATTTGATGCTGACTGTAGTGAAATGCAGTGAAACAGAAAACCAAGGAAGAAAATTGGTAGAGAAGGAGCAAACTATAAAATCTCAGAGTCTTAGGAGAAGAAAAAGTGGGAAGAGCAAAATAAGTTGTTGAACATGGAATTAAATGAAAGAAAAAAAAAAAAGTCAGCTCCAGTGAGGAAAAACTCCATAGGAGCCTCCAGTCCTTAAACAAAGCACACCTAACTCTCAAACTGTCCTAATGCAGAAATGGCACGGACAAGGAGACTGAATCTTATGGTTCTTCAGCAACCTCCTCCACAGAGAGGAAGCATGTAGATTCTGGAAAAAGAGATAAAAATTACAAGCAGTGATAGTACAGATGTACAGAGAGGAAAATCAGAGAGGCCATGGCAGAAAGTAACATACAACTGACAGAGAGAAAAAACCATGTTAAAGCTCACATTTGTAAAATATTAGTAAAAGGAAAACAAGTGATGAACAGATCTATTAAGAGGTATTGGAAGCTCTTATTAAACATCATTAAGCAAGGAAGTGTTTAATGATTTTTTTTTTGCTTCAATGTCTATTAAAAAACCACTACAGATCAAGCAGTCAACAAAATTAATACCAGCAATATCAGTAATATTTAACCTCAGGTTAGAATTAATAAAGAACAAAATAGATAAGCTATATAGTTTTTAGTTGAATGAAATGAAACCAGAGGAATTTAGAAGAATCTTCAGAGCCATCAGAAGTGGTATCTGACAGCTTGTGCAGGACCACGATGCTTCCGGAAGAGTTGTAAAAACAACGACCATCTTAGAAAAGGGGAAAGGGAAGAGTCAGAATTACAGGTTGTTTCGTTAAACTTTAACTCTGAGAGAAAACAAGACTAACAAACCATGTGGGAGCATCTACCCAGTATTTGGGAGGTAGTTAAAATCCCACCCATACCTATCACAAACAGATCCAAGGAAGTGTGTTTCTGCCTGTGACAAAGACCTTGTATAGAGACCAGGCAAGCACAAAAAACCACATACACTGACTCTGCTGAGAGCTTTAACAGTGTTTCATGTGACCTTGGCAAAAGCAAACTAGGAAAAATATGGTCTGGATGAAAACATTACAGAGTAACTGGGGTATTCATTGTATAAACTGCACCAGAAACTGCAATGCTCATCAGCACTGGCAGCCTAAAGGAAGGAGGACTGAGAGGAGAGGTGAGAACAATATTTGCTGCTGTAAAGAGGAAAAGAATAACCTACTCTTCATGCCCTTGGTAAACAGCTGTAAGTACAGACATCAAATCACAACAAGATGCAGGCCTGAGGTTTTTATGAGGAATAACATTACAATGTTACACATTCCAATGTTTTCTATTTTCTCTCCAATTGCTGTGTGAGCCTTGGAAAAAAAAATCAACAGATATCAACATTAGTTGCCAAATAGCCCAGTCAAGGCATAGTTCTTTGGCATTTTTAATCATGCTTGTGCATAAACCCTCTCCACTCAGGGAAAGAAGAAGCCACAGGTCTGAGAGACTGGAAACTTATATTCTGGTTGTATTCTCAGTTCAGCACCTGATTTGCTGAATAACTCTTACATGTGCTTTGGTTTTCCCACCTATAAAAGGGTGGGAATTAATCTTGCTGCAAACTCTGAAATGCACTCAATTCTACCAGTAAAGCCCACTATAGAACAACTGCACACAGGTTCCATCAGTTCCTCACATGAAAATCAGCCTGTCTTTACCTTTTATGCAGTAAAGAAATTTCATGACGCACTGCCAGCTCACAGGAATGGGCACAGTGGGCAATACTGTTTTGCTTTATGCAGTCTGTGCCACAAGACAAACCATGCTGACATCTGCTGCTATTGTGAGAAGACACCATAACTCAGAAAGTACCCAAAACCAATTGGCAATAAGGAGAAAACACAACAGGAAATAAGATTCTTAGCAATTGGGCAATAGCAAGCGGGAATGGAAAGTTTAAAGTGGCTGCTTGCAAAAAAAGACTTTGCACTTTATCTGCCAAGACAAAAAAAAAAAAAAAAAAAAAAAAAAAAAAAAACCACCTCAATAAGGCATGCCAGGGAAAAAAGCATCATAAAGGGGCAACAGCTTTGTACCTGAGAGTATTCTGAGAGTATTAGTAGGTGTAGGCTGTAACAGGTTATTAGGCAGCTTGGCATTGAGAAAAGCCAAATGTTTATTTCCAGACCTCTAAAAACTGCAGGCTGAAATGGGACCATGTGCCTACTTACTATAAAATACGAGGACTCCTGGGGTTTGAACTAAAAGGTATGTCTTATTCTGTGAATAATTTGAAATGAAATGAAGGCAAGTGATGGGTAAATCTGTGACAGTTAACTTAAGCTAGAAGCTGTGAGGAGAACCCAGTGTAGTGCTGCTTGGTCAAAGGGGGAAAACAGGGAGGCAAGCATAGGGAAATCTGCCTGTGCCTCCTCTCTGAAGTGCCTGCATTTGGAACATGAAGGTTTTGCTCCCAGAGGACTAGAGAGGCAAAAATGAGAAGCCACATCCTGTGGCATTTCAGCTGACTGGGAAGCAAAATCCAGACCTACTCTTCTTTGCAAGTTTTGCAGACTGGGGAGCCAAAAGGAAGAGAGATCCAGAGAAGCAACATCCAGGCTCAACTGAGAAGTGTTTCATCACCACCTTCTCCTCTGCCACCGTGGCTGGCACATCTTCTGCACTGTTTGCAAGAGCAAGAACACAAAGCCCATTGGTTACCTTGTGCTCCAGCCCAAGGTGAATCTGCATGTGAAAAGTAGAATACTTGTTCCCATTTATCACCTTTATTTTTAGCCCTTGTAAGTGATTAATAATGGTGATGTGGGACCTAGGGTGGGAAAAAGGGAAGGTTGAAAGAGGAAGGATGGGAGAAAAGAGAGAGGAAAGAAAGAGGTCATCTGAACAGACTTTTTTGTTATGGCAGAAATTAAAAAAGCCAAAGGTCTTAGCACTCAAATTTCTGAGAAACCCAGCAACAAACAAACAACAAACAAACAATAAGAAAGTATCCAAAAGGATTGTGGCAGAGCTTAGAAATCGTGGGCACAATCCACTCTGCAAGAGGTGGGAGCTTTGTATTCAGACTAAGCTCATGAATAAAATGATACCCCTGTATGTTGGGATATTATCACTGCTAAGAGTGTCACTTCAAGAACTGGCAAAACTCATTCACCCCTTCTGTCTAAATAGGAGGACAATTAGGAGAAGTGAAACATCCTGATGACATGGGCTCTACCTGTGCCTGTCTGCTACCCATAAGTTTCTTTTTCCTCCTGAAATATTTTAAAACTCTTTGTCAGTCTTAACAGAAGAAGTGAGGGCTCAGAGGTACCAAATTTGCACGAGTTCATAGAAATAGGTGCCTAGTATTCCCATAAAGAGGAAGGGAGAGGCAGGACCAAAACTCTTCTTAGACACCAGAGGATCTCTACTGGTCAAGACCCTTTATTGGGCTCCCATGTCTAGGTAACTTTTCAAATCAGATCTCCTCTCTTATTAGCACTGAGGGCTTCAGCTGATCCATAGGAGAGCAGATTCATTCTGACACCTGCCCAGGCAGCTACAAGCTAAATCTCTTACAAACCACTGGCTGAGTTGAACAAGCAATGTTCAGAAGTGCTTCAGCATTCACTTCTTGAGAGCAGTCTAATTTAAATTAGACTGGCAGTCAGAGAAGCATCAAAATAAAGGGCTGAATATCTTAAACATCTGAGTGCACTAAGTATGGACAGATTGGTCCTGGGGGGGTCACACTTGAGAAACGTGAGCCCAGATGCTTTGCATTCCTAATGTCAGGATAGCAGAGAGCTGACCACACTCCACTAACTGGGGCACAGGAAAGTGTCCCATGTTCCCCTGGGGAAGGTCCTTCCAACAGCCCAAGCAGCCCAGGCCCACTGAGGTGAAGTGGGTCACCACTGAAATCCAGTGAAGCAGCAGCACAGGAGCTCATCCAAGAGGTCCCATCCAGGAGGAAATGCACAGCACAGTTAGAGAATGTCTCAGGGTCAGTCCTGCTGGACAGCTTTGGTCTAACACTAGGACAATGCACTGAGAACATCCTGTGACTGCAGTACCGTCATTTCTGGTGCCCCTGACCCTCCCTTTGCCAAGCACTGACTGGTGTTACTGGTACAGGACCAAACCTTCTCAGTACTCTGGGGGGGAAGAAGAGAATGAAGGTGTATTTCTCTTCTGTTTTCATTGCAAATTGCATTCAGTTTACATGAACACATCCTGCAGAAAAAGAAGCTGATGCTCCACATGGAGGAGCAGGGAATGGAGTAGGACACCTAGTGCAGAGTCAGCAGGAAGGGCTGAGACCTGGCTGCACTGCTCATGCTTTGACAGCAGCCTGTTGCCTGGCCCTGGACACGTTATTTCACACCTCTGCCTCCTGTGAGCAGCAGGTGATGGTGCTGCCTCTGTACTGGCACATTTCTAGATTGGACTCACAGAGCTCTCCTGCACACCCCTCACCTCCCCTTTTACCCTCCACTCCCTCTGGCAGAAATCTTGATGGAAACCCAGCAGAGCAGCCATAAAAATTAGCACTTCTTCCACAATACCAGTTCAAGCTGGCCTGAGAGCAGAATTTAGAATAAAATTTAAAAAGCAAGCATCGCATTTTTAAACACAGCCCATGAAAAACAAATGCCCGGCCCCTGGCACAGCTGGGAATTGCACTGCAGTTACTGCCAGGTGAGGTCAGCAACTTATTATTTCAGTGGAGATAGGGAAGAAAGGGTGGGAAGAAATGGTGACCTTATGCCAAATTCATCCAGGTGTCACCTGGACTTAAGAGATTTCCAGTGTCCTCCAGGCTCCCTCCACACTCATCTCTGGCTGCCTTCCTGCATCTTCTACACCAGCTCTACCATAGTAAACAAGGTTTCCTTGTCACCAAGTCCTTCTCTTGCTCTCTTATAATGAAAAACAGCTGTGGCAGGCATGTCCAAAACAAAGCTTTACACATTCCTGGTGGAACTGCCTCCTCACCGCCAAAACCCCCAGACTTTATATTTACTACAGAAAATTCAAAACACAACCACTTTTCCTCCTCCAAGCTGTAATTTCCTCCTTGACAGGCCTGTCAAATTTAAGATTTCACTTACTATTCTTATCTCAAGTCTCTGCTTCCCCCCTGCCTCACCACTTAGCAAAGTTGACAGCTCTCCAGCACCATGAACATTGCTATAAGTAGCTTCTGTGGAGCAGAGTAGGACATTCTCCCTTTTCTGAAAAAACTGCAGAGGGTGGTTTGAAGTAGAGATAGGAAAATCACCATGACACAACAAGAATCCTCCTGAACTGTACTAGACCTTCTCAGCAGGTGGACCCCTGTTTAAAAACAGCCAGGTGGCTGAACACCTCTCCTTTCCTGCAAATTACTTTGCATTCTGTTTTCTGATAGCTCTTCCAGAAACTACTAATGCAAAATTCAGAGGGAAAGCCTGGACTTTGGATATTTCAGGCCTGGTTCTGCAAATTGAAGCAGTCTGGGTAATTCAGCTTCAGTTTCAACACAAATAAAAGGGCATCCTGTGAAGCAATGAACATTTTACCTCTTTGGTCTCACTGCGAAAAGTCAGGTCTTGAACTTAGCCTTTGCACACAAAAACAATTAAATTCATTTTTGCAGACTGCACTCTGAAAAACATGAGGACAAACATGCAAGGATCTGAACGACTCTACAAACCCCATTGAGTGATCATCTGTAAATCTTGCTACTCACAAGAGGAGAATCCATTTTGTGCAAGCCAGTGACATAGCCAAGACATACAGGATGAGTTCAGGCACTAGCAGTACCTGTCAGTGTGTGCTGTTGTAATGAAGTGGCTTTAAGTACTACAGTGGTCTCTGAGTGAACTAGATCGAATCTCCCACAGCCCTCAGCTGCCACACAGGGGTTTTAGACAGGTCCTAGGATTCCCAGTGGGGTATCTTTCCATGGATGATGATTGGTACCCACACCACCATTCTGCTCCTCTTCCTCCCTTCCAGCTCTTCTCAGTCACTGCCAAGGATGAGGTCAGTGATGGAGCTTAGCAGAAGCCTCTCATGAGCAGGATCCAACTCCACCAGTCACAGGCTGCAGTCTGGAAATGGTGAGGGGGCACAGGGATGTGTATTGGCACAATCTGTGCAGCCTTTTGCAGAGAAGGTTTCTTATGCAGGCTGGTCTCACCCCTTAGTCTGGCCTGAGCTTTAATACATGCTCCTGCAAACTGCTGCTGAGGTCTTGTTTGCCTTTCACTGCTCAGTTCTCCTCCTACCCAGCAAACTTTGTTACAAGAACAAAGGCAATCTGAGCTACCAATGGCCTCAGTGATAAGGAGAAGGAGTGGTCACCAGCTAAGGGAAAGCAGTAGCACCACACTTTCTCTCCTGACCTTGTTGTTTGAGCTCCAGGCCAGCAATTTAGGTTATTGAAGTTTGCTCCAATGTTATACAAACAAGCAAGGGGAAGTTTGAAATCAAAACCAAGCAGAGGAAGGTCAAAAGGTAGCCTCTCCTCCCATCAGACCTTTGAAAACATTATTTCTTGAGTAGCCAGGATGTATTAAAACTACCACCACAAGGCTTGCTCTCCTTCAACCTATCTTCAGGCAACAATTTCCATAACACCAGAATTCTTGAGCCTTAGAAAGGAAAGTCTTCTGCCAGCTTGACTATCAAAAAGTTTTCCTGCCATTAATTCCTACCTGGCTCTTCTCAGTCCAGCTACTTCGCTACATAGGCAGCATTATAGATTACCTGCTATGGAGAGATCATTCCCCTGCCACCTCCTCCTTGCTCCAGATGACCAGAAAATCACTCAGCTACCCCAGGAAGCTCCATCTCACCAGAGTACCTAGAGGCCATTAGTAGCAAACACCAGCCTTCATGGGACTCTCTGGAGCTTGTACCTCCAGCTATATTTTTGTTAAGTAGGGCAATCCCAGCCACATCCACAACCATCCCAAATTCCCCCTCCCAGTGAGGTCTTTGGCCAATTTACTGCAGTGAGTTGATGAGTCTGTTGGCGAAAGTCCCCAGAGGGATAGTTTGGAAACACTTGCTCCTACTCACCCTCACAACAGATTTTCACAAACAACTGGCAAGCCCAGATACCTGCACTCTTCCAGCAGAAAGAGGTAAATCGGTACACCCAACTCTTTAGTACCACAGCACGTACAGCATTCCAAATTTGTTACCGAATACAAATCTACCAATAAGAAGGAATCAGCCCGTTCTGTGTTGGCAGGAGATGCTCACTTGACCTTTGGCTAGAGCATTGCTGTGGCCACAACCAGTCTGGCTGCTCCAGTGCCTCTGAGCCACCAGGTGGGTGGCCTTAGGGAAGAACTGAATCAGAGACAGCTTCCAGTTAGCAATCAAAGCCAATCTCAGCAAAATCTACATAGGATGTGGTTGCCAATATTTGGTCTATGATTTCCTGTCTTACACACAACTTTATTACCCTCTAGTATAGATGCAGGGCCACTGTATGATTTCTACACCACCCTACACTTACCAGCTCCAGCACCCAGCTGCGCTCTCTGGAAGATTCCTCGTAATTTTTCTGAGTAAGCTATGGAGAATAAGTAGGAAAAGGAAGAGAAGAAAAACATTTTCATGGTATCTATAGAGACATCTGTACAGCAATTACTTTTTTACTGAATCAGACCTGTAACATTACTGAAGCAGGACAATCAGGGTGGATCTCTTTTGGGAAGAAAGTGTGTGGGACCCTTCTGTGCAGGAAAGAAGTTTTAGATTGGGTAAAGGAATAGTCAAGACATGGGGAAAAAAAGACAGCTTTGGTGATTTCAAACTATAATCATAATATGCTTCTTGATCTTTCATTACCCTCCTGAATTACAAAAAAAAAAAAAAAGTGCAACCTCTTTTCTAAAACCTCATAAAACCCCATAAATATATTTACTGTGCTCTTCCAAAAACAGGACTTGTCTTGGCACAGAACACTGCAGCACTTCAATCTTCCAGAGCAGCATTAAACCTGCAGGTCATTTCAGTCCAGCCACAATCCTGCAGAGCCATCCCAGCTAACATGTGGACCAGGTCTTGCCATTCTGCTGTTTTGGAAAAATGTATGTATTAAATACATGCAAGTAAGAGTGAATGCTAAAACACACCTAAAGAACAGGGAAGACCCACTATTTTCAGGAAGGAAAGGGGAAAAGAGAAGAGGTTATTACATTTCTCTCACCTGAAGGCTGCCATGCTGCTTTGTTGAAATGCAAGAACTCCCTTTTACAAAGTGCTAGAGGCTATATGGTCACACCCAAAGCCATTAATTCAGGTCATGCTTGGAAGGGAGGCAAGAGGTTATGGTAACCCTTGCTGAGGGGAGCTGTAATAGTTTTAGGTCATCTAGTTTCAGAACTTGTTCTTGACATGTACAAGTACACACAGACATGCAATACGTGCAGAAGAACCCCTCCATCCTTGGAGCACCATGCAGGGGCACTCCTCAGCCTACAGCAGTGGCCTGGAAAGCTTGCAGACAAGCAGGAGAGTGCATATGAGATCCACCAAGAATCTTTCCCTTCATCTTCCTCTGGTGGCACAACATAGCACAGGGACACCAAGGCTGAGGGTGCTACCAGGTGACAGATTATCATCCAACTCCCAGCCGGCTACTGGTACCCAACAGCCCACATGCCAAGCAGTCACTGGCTCCTGGTAGTGAGACCCTGCAAAGAAGGGTTTAAGTGATTTACAGTGCACTACTAAAAATCAAATTTTTGCATTACCTCCTCCCTAAGCTTTCAAGAAATCAAAATTTTCCAATTATTGTTTTAATTGTTATTTCCCAGCACACCTACTCATCCTTAAATTTTCAGATTAAAGCTTTGATCCTTAAGTGATCATCCTCTTTGTTTAGCTGGATGGAACTGTTAAGGTGAAGAATTGGAAGACTAATTTGGCCAGGGACCAGCATTTAATATTTACTTTCTCTTGTAGAACCATGAAACAAAGCAGATGGAAGAGGTTCTTGGTCTAGGCTAGTAGAGCTACTAATAACTTCTCAAAGTTCATGGCCCATGTGACAAGAATGTGCAGTAACTGTCCAAAAGTGTGCTCTCTTTCCCTGCCACAGATGAAATGAGCCCATTTACACCCTGAGTGAAGGCAGGCTGCTGCTTCTGTTCCTACAAACAAAGATACGGGACAACTCCAAGCTGAAGTGGACAACACCAAAGCAAACTTTTGGTTGCATATCTTGTTAGAGAAGAGCCAGGAGTGCCAACCAATTATCATAGTTTTTCCAGAGAAGGTGTTCTAGAGAAGGTCCATTTTATTCTAGGACTCCGGGAGTGATCTACTTTTGTTTCTAGAAGAAAGCCACTCCTGTCACAGGTCTATGCACACATGCACGATATGGAGGACACTTGCTATTTCTCAAAATGCAAGAGCTGATGGGGGATAAAAGGGGGAGGGAGCAGTGGTTAAGCTGCCAGGCAAACACATCTGAGACAAGCTGTGGGAAATACGTTTTTCGTGTGCATAGCACGTAAATTGAGGAACTCGATGTCACCAGATGCTTTGAAGATTAACCATAAAATTTGTCTAACCTCTTTTCCAGTCAATTGAACTAGCCCATCAGGGTCTATTAAATGTGATGATAGAAATGCAACCTCCAGTTCAGGAAGTTTTTAAACCACTGATTGCTGAAAGCTGAGTGTGCCTTATGAAAGAAGCATATCCCAAATTTTTAATTATTTTTCCTATTCATTACTGGACATATGACACCCACCACTGTTCTGTCTGAGTTGGTATTAAAGGGTCTTTCTACAATTATAGATCTCTACCTTACCAGAGTTTTAACCTCTCTCAAATCTCTCTCACTCAAAATGTGATCTAGTTAAAGGAAAATGAACAATATTGGTAGTTTAGGAATTATGACCAAGAAAAAAGTTAGAAAGAACACACTTGGTTTGCCTCACAGGAAGAAAATTAGGACTATATGGTAAAACACCATAACTATGAACTTTTAAAACTAAATTGCATTGTTGAAGTTGTTTTCTGCCTGGAGGAGAATATAAAAGGCTACATCTATAAAAATCAGGACTTCAGTTAATAATTCCAATAAAATTTCTTAATTATAAAGTTAGTTAAGCATTATACTAGAAACAGATATAGAATCCTCTTCATGTAGGATCTTTGAGAACACGTGTAGACAACTCATTGTCAAGATGACTTGATAAGGTCTACAGGGTGGTCCAGGTATGTTGATCTGACATCTGCTCATAGGAAGAATTGCATGATTTATCAAGTCTTTTCCAGCCTACATGTCTAGGACTCCCATGGATTCAAGATGCCAAGAATGAAATTAGCAAAGAGTAAAGAATGCAAAGTATAGATGAGGCAATACACAGGGGAATCAGAGTTGCCCTTAGAAAACTATATATTTTATCACACTGGCATTTCTAAAGCCTGGGAAGAAGGTGCAAAAAAATTGCTATACCCTATTTGGTAAAGACTCAGCAGTAGGAGAAGAGGGAAATCTACACTGATGATGATAAACTGCTCTGATAACAGCAGAATTGATACAACTCTTTTTCCAGTAATGTATGTCCAGTGCTCACTGTGATAGTTTCACAGTTAAAAATCCTTCACCTCCCCTGGTTCATGCTCACCAGGCAAAAAATACTGCTTTGCTGCTGTTGTGTGTAGGCTGATCATCTGTCTAGCACATGTGCTGGGCTGGCCAGCCCACATCATGTTTGTTTGGCAAAACAGATCCTGGGGCAGTGTCACAGCTGAGTCCTGCCAGTCTTCTCCTGGTCAGGGCACAAATCTGTGCTCCTCACTTCTGCCCACCCAGGAGATCCACTGAATTTGTAGACACTCAACTGCTACCCCTGTTCCAAGTCCTCTGCCTAATTTGTCATCAGTGGGCATCACTGGAATCATCGCAGGAAATTAATTATTCAAGTAGTGATTGGTTCACCTACCAGTTTCAGTGGGATCCAGCTTTCCTCTAAGCTGTTTAATGGAAGGGGAGATATGACAATAGTTTAGATGAACCTACTTTTCAAAATAGAGGGCTTGCCATCACCACTGACAGGGATATAATAAACACAAGTTGTCACATACTAAAATCATAGAATGGTTTGAGTGAGCCTTAAAAACCATCTAGATTGAACACCTCTGTCATGTGCAGGGACACCTCCCACTACACCAGGTGCTCAAATCCACATCCAACCTGGCCTTGAACACTGCCTGGGGTGGGGCTTCTCTGAGAAACCTCCTCCAGCGTCTCGCCACCTCCAGAGTGAAGAATTTTCTCCTACAATCTAATTTAAACCTACCCTCTTTTAGTTCAAAACCACTTCTCCTTGTTCAAAACCACTTCTCCTTGTCCTACTGCAACAAGCCCTGCTAAACAGTCTGTCCCCACCTCTCTCATAAGGCTCCTTTTAATATTGAAAGGCCACAATAAGGTCTCCCTGGAGCCTTCACTTCTCCAGGCTGAAGAACACCAACTGTCTCAGCCTTCCCTCACAGGAGAGGTGCTCCAAACCTTTAGTAATTTTTGTGGCATTCCAGTCATTTTTGTGGCCCTCCTCTGGACCCACTCCAGCAGGTCTGTCCTATGTTGAGGGCCCCAGATGCCATATCCTGACTAGCAAAGGAGTGCACATTTTTAATTTTATCCCAGGACTCTTTATATCATCATTTCTCCCTTGCTGTCACTGCAAATTGCCTTCAGAGAAATATGCACCAGACTCAAGTGGACATTCTCCCTGTCCTCCAGCCACCTCCAGTTTCCCAACGTCAGAAATGTCTCATTTCTGGCACAGGTTTCTTCCCCATGTTGGCAACAGTGGTGCTTGTAGGTAATTATCTATTAGCTAGAATTAAAAAACAGGTGCTGCCTTGGGAATTGGCTGCTATAATCTGTTGTATTAAAAGGATGAAAACATCATTTTGGTCAGACAGTTTACAGGAGAGGACATGATTTACAGGACAACAGATTAAATTACGTGCAATTAAATAGCTGGATTAAGTCTCAAGGCTTGATCCAGAAAGCAAAATAGACAAGAAAGCAAGAAAGAAACCTTGTCATGGTCCCTCTCTCTGCACAATCTGCCATCTCTACTTGAGGCTGAGATCCACATAGATTCCTGCTCATCCAGAAAGGAAGATGTCAAAAATTGCCAGCATTGCTGTGGGCAGTGGTGCTCTAGCCACTTACAACAAAGCCAAACAACAGGCAGCTTTAGATATTAATGGCTGCAAACACCGACCCTCTCACCACTGCTGTGCTTGCTGCAAATCTGTATCATCCTCTGCCTCCTTTACTGAGTGCAGGAAGGATGTGGTTCACCAAGAATCATTTCCCAAATTCATCCCAATTGCTCTATTAATTACCCTTTAGCTTCAACATAAGGAAACAGTTTCTACCTTCTGCAGCAGGTCTATTTTTAGTGAAGCATCAATTTGCCTCTATTTTGTTATCCCTCACTGTTAATCCTGCCCACACAACAAATCTGGCATTGATCACTTGTGGCAGACAAATTTTTTTGGCTTAGGCTACGAAAGAGGCATGAGGAAGGGTGTAGAAAAAAGGAGTCTTAATAACCAGGAAGAGTATCATTAGATACCAGAATTCATATGGAGAAAGCAAAGCTAACAAAGAAAAAAAAAGAAGGGTGGGGCAGAATGTGTTTTTAGTATGTATTTGTGAATATAAATCTACAAAAGTGACAAGAATCCCTCAGCTTCTGCAAGTGCAAATTCACATCAGCAAATACAAGTTCATATGGAAGGAGGAGTCAGCGTTGGATAGCATTCCTGGTGTTTCAAAGACAGCCCTGCCTGCTGCCCAAGACCATCCCTTCCTACAAAACCATGGACCTAGCTCAACAGAGGAGGCAAGACTGACAGATCATTTTGCTCAAGAAAATACTGCTCTGAGGGATGGGCCTGCTACTTGAAAGGGGAAAAGGACAGAACAAAAGAAAACATCCTCTTTGTCTGCATTCACCGACTTTGTAGTCTCAGTCTCTAAGTCCATGTTCTGTCCCTCACCCAGCCCCATCTGACCCCACCTGCTTTCCTTAGAGAAGGTCTGAAGATGAATACAGAGCTGGACTAGATGCAGCTGATGAAGGTGTCCACACCACAGTGCTCTATTCCATCATGGGGATTAAATCATTAAATGATAGAATTGCTCAGTTTGGGAAAGACCTTTAAAATCATTCAGTCCAAACCATTGAGTCACCACTCACCTTGTAACCTAGAGCCTCTTTGGGACAGCCCAAACTGGGGAAGGTGAAAAAAGGCAGCATGACCAGCTCCCTTTGACCTGTATGCTCTGTAATGGTGAAGGGCAAAAGACACTGAAAATGATAAAACTAGCTGGAAAATTTATCTAAATCTCTGTGTTTGTGAGCTCAGCCTGCTTTACACAACCCCATCCACAGCACTGGCTCTCTGCTATGGGCTGTTAAGAGTTTGAGAGCCTTGGAGCTCCTTGAGGTAACTGCTGCTCCTAAAGCCCAGCCTGTGAGAGGCAAGGGGCCTCCCAAAATTAGGCAAGCCAAAGAAAGCTTGAAACTTGATGGCTGTAGTTTATTGGACTCGAGACAGCAAGAAGCAGACTCAGCTCTGCCTGAAAATATCATTAAAGTTATAGGTCCTGTTGTAGACTGAGGAATCCATAGCACAGTAGGAGGCAAAGACAGAAACACCAGGAAAGGCAGAAGGGACAAAACTATTCATAAACTGGTTATTGCTGTGTGCATACATGCCTAATACTTTTATCCTTCAGTCACTATTTTGATCTTTGCTAGTCTGGGATATGATCTCCAGCCATGGAGTGTGCAAGAAAGGAAAATAATCCTCATTTGATCTGGAAATCTCATATTCCTGACTCTGACTGCTGAAAGAAACAGCTCCCAGACAGGCCAGGTGTTTAAATAGCTTGGAACTGGAATTTACTGCCCTGAGCCACAGTTTAGCAGTTGGTAAACTTGGACATCTGCCAGTGCCCTAGACTATTAACCATTCCTGTAACTCCATCAGCATTTTTGTCATCTTCTTCTGGAAAACTGAGGAGCTTGAACCAGACAGACAAATAAGAGAAACTAAATCTCAGAGATGCCTATGATGAGCCCAAACCCACCAGCTGCCTACAGCTATGAGTGTCTCCACCCCTTCAAATATAAACCAGAGAGAGGGAAGCTAAACCTTGTGGCAAGACATTCGTCTTAGTGCTGTGGTCCAAAAGAGTCTTTAGGAAAGAAACACATTTTGGGAGGCAAATTAGTTACCCAGAACAGCTCCCAAGACTGCTGTCAGAAGCTAGGAGGAGCAGGAAAGGAGCGTTATGAGGCTCCACCTAGAAGTCTGCCCCAGAGCCCAAGGCCAAACGCTGCTGCCTCCCCTCCACTCCCCAAGGTGTGGCCAAACCCAGCGCAGTCACCCTCGCCAGCTCTGTGCAAGGTTCATGGGCACTGCTGGAGCCCTCTCCCATCATCCTCCTCTCTACAGCAGCAAACAAAAGCCCTGAGATAATACTGGCACAGTATATACTGTGGAGGATAAGCCAGGCCTCTCAATACAGAGGTAGCACACACTGCTCAAGGGAGGTTGCTCAGAGGCCTTCAGTTGAGTGTTCAATCTTGGTCCCCCTAACTCTTAGTTCTTCTTACATCCTATTCTTCCTCACGTGTGAAACAGCAGTAGAAAAATCTCTCCTTTTTTTTCTNTTTTTTTTCCCTGGTCAGATACTATATCCTAGAGAAGTTCAGGTTGTGGTCTTAGTTAAGACTTGAGGCCATGGGTTCACAGTAGAGCTGAGCTTAACCCAACACACCAAGGGAGGCAGACAGAAATCTCTTCTCACCTTCAGATTTGCATTTCTCTTCTCCCCAAGGAGCAGCACCTATGCAGATACATCCATTCCCACTGTGCTATTGCTGCTAGGAGGAGGGAAACTTTCTGGAATTGCTCTCCCTCTACTTCAGCAGGGCAGAGATGTTTAGTCTTTGTTTCCTCCACAAGCACCACACCTAAACTATAAATCATATTTCAGAAGGGGGAGGATTTTTTTGGAGTTCTTTTTCCCCCATTTTAACCTTTTGCTAGGGTGTGGAAAGTGAATAATCCCAACTGAGCATTCCTTACTTAACAAATGTACGGTTGGCTGCTTAATTAGGAATTTAATAAATGTGACTTAATTATCTCTTAATTAGATTGCTTTATTAATGCCCATGGCCATAAGCCCTTAGGGCTCTCAATCTTGTTAGATCTCAAAAGCTAGGCTGAGTCAACACTTGAATAAACAGCTGCCAATAAAATACCGGGTGCTGCCAAAGCTGGCATTTGAATTTTACTTGATGATTCCCTTCCTAGGTTGAACTCTGTACCTTTGCACAGTGCCAGCTAATCTTTGCTCTCAGAGACTTCTTTTCTGTGTAAGACGCAAAGTAGAGAATAGACCACTTTTGACAGAGCTCACAGCAAACAAAGTTTTAAAAATCTTACTGGCCAGGCCATATTCCAGCTGCAGTAATTACAATTCCTTTTACTTCATTCAATTTTCATCAGAAACCTGTTTTCTCCACTTCTGAAGAGCTGTTGTCCAATGCTGTCTTATACTGTTAAGGCCTGTCAACATGACAGATTTTTGGCATCTTCCTAGGTACCTGAAGTACCTATAAAACACTCCTTGACCATCCAGAACTCTCATTAGTGTTAATATTAGAAGGGAAGCACATATGGACAGCTCTCGCTTCTATCCCCAAGTGGCCCTTTTCAGTTGTAAGCAACTTCAACCTTTTCAGGTGGAATTTTGCCCTTCTGGTTTTTACCAGAAAACTTTCTGGAAAGCTTAGTTCAGCTGTTTTTTAGTTTTAAGGGAGTGAGTAGGCGGGGGAAACACAACTCTTGCCATGATTTAAAAGTTAAAATAAATATTCTGTCACCTTGTCTTGAGCAATCCCTCACTTCACCAAGAAAAGGGAACCTTAAAGTTGGCTCACAGATGCACTTGTTAGTTTTCCAGTGAAAACACATCTCAAATTAACTGAATCACATCAACGCCTACTGAGCTAACCTACCCAGAATCTGCTACTTAAAATCCAGGAACAAATCCAGAGATGAGTGTCTTAGGCAATAACCACTCAATAGCAGGAATGGTGATAGAGGTCATGGCCCTTGAATGCTAGAAAAGACATTTTTCAGAGCCTGCTCTCGAGGTCAGAGGAAGGCGATTTGAAGGAAATATTGCATCCAGCTCCTGAAGAGGGGAAGATGATGCTGGAAAAAAACCTGTACCTGATTTTGGTTTGAAAAGGTAGAAAATCAATTAACACCTACCTCCAAAAAAATCCAGTACAGAATAGAGCACAGAAATAGCTGAATCAGTGCACTGCAGATGAGGCAGCAATGCCTGGTAACAAACACCTGATGAGGTGACACCTTCAGAAGGGCCTGTGGCTGACAGAACAGCAGCATGAAGCTACAGGTTCAACACAAGTCTCTTATCCAGCTAGCAGGAGGAGAGGAGATACCAGACAGTGAAAAGCCCCCTGTTTTTGTGATGGCTACCCCCACTCCAGAAAAGGTTAGAAACAGATCTTTATGAAAATCCATGGATTTTAGGTCCTTGTACTCAGCAGACCATCTCTTGTTCTTTCAGGGCATACTGAGCCTTGGTTCCATGTTTTCTCTCCTGCAATGTGAAATACCCATTGTTTCTCACATGCAAAAGCACTGCAGGCAGCCCTCCACACATTTTCCCCTGGCCTGGCAATAAATAAAGGTGTGTTTCCTGGCAGGCACTTTGCTTCTCTTCCAAGCCACCCTCAGTGGTCTGTTCAGCTTTACAGCCAATGTGGAGTGCTGTGGCACAGCACACCGAGAAAACATCCTGAACTTTGCTTGGGGTTGACATCTCTGACAGGGAGCCAGTTCCTCGTGGAAAGCTGCAATGAGGGACTGACTTTACCTCTAGAGCAGGACAATTTCTGTTTCCTTCCCTCCTTACCCCAGATCCTTCTTGTGTTAAAACAGGGGAAGCTGTATAGCCAGGAATGGAGTGGGAAGCAGGAAACTGGAAATGAGAGACCCAGACACTTCTCTTGACTTCACCACCCTCCTCCTCTCCCTCCCTAAGTTGGTTGCCTCTTCTCCACACTCACTTTCTGTTGTACCCCAAAGCTGTCTAGGCTGTACAGGTCACAAGCTCTTCAATCCATGACAGCATCTCAATCTATGTATGCTTCCAGCCTAATGCAATGGAGAGCATGGCTAAAATATTATAAACATTACGTTAATAAATATTAAATATTTAAACATTTAAAATATAGAACATCAAATAATAAACTCGATATTGAATAGGGAGGGGCTGGTCAGCTTTTCTTCTTTCTATGCATTTGAAGGGTAAATGCTTTGTAGCACAATTCTGTGCCAGCTAATCTGGGAAATGCAACATTAAGGAAGCATCTCTTACTCCTTTGCCCCTAGCTGTAAAATACCTCTGGCCTTTGTGTGACAGCCACAAAATGCTGGTGGGCAGACCCCATCAGTAAGGTGTTTCAGAGCATGAGCAGCAAGGCTGACTCTTGTCATCAGAATTCACTTGTCACCCATTTCTCACCCATGGGGAGCCCTTCCATGCTCTCACCCATCTCACAGCTGCTGCTTGGCCAACTGTCCAGGCCCACACCTCCAGCCAGTCTCACATGCAAGGGAACCTAGTGCTCTTCATCAGCCTGTCCATGCAAGGACCACTCTTCCTAAGCAGGCAGCCAAAATTCAACAGATGGGGTGCTTGCCACAAAACTCCAAGGACCTGTCTCCTCTTCTTCCTGCTCCCTTCCTTCTACACAGCTTGCTGAACCCTCCTTTGTTCTGCCCTCCCTGACTCTGGTGAGTAAAGCTATGAGCCACAGGGCGAGAACATCCACCCCTCAGCTTGTTTTCAGTTCTCCTAACCCCTTCTCTTCTGAGTCAACAGAAGGAAGTCTTCCCTGACAACAAAGTTAGAATATTAGTGACCTCCCTTCTGCTGCCTGTACACACAGATCACCCAGAAAGCAGTGCCAAGGACAGCCAGTAGCTCTGGCCCCACAAGTGCCAGGCCACCAGCACAAACACACACACACACACACACACACACAGGGAAGAGGAAGTTGTTATCAGGCCCCAGTAACACAAACCAGCTGTGCTTGGGTAGGGCAGCCACTGCTCACCCCTGCTGGGGGCTGACAGCAGCTGTGCTCCAGAAACCTTCTGCTTTAGCTTGTGGTGAAGATCCAATGAATAAGGAGGCACCTCAGGAGGTCCCAATGAAATCAGCAGCCAAAAGTCCTCATTTGCCTGAGCTGTTTCAGCAAATCAGCCCACAGACCTTACTAGCAGAGCCTTTCTCTGAAGACACCCCTTTCTCCCTGAGTTTTGCTGGCCCAGAAAAGTGATGCTGCAGCACTTCCCAGCAAGTGACACTGCAGCACTTCCCAGTAAGTGACAGCTGTAGCTNCCAGGAAGGTACAGCTGTAGCTAAAATGCATTGGCCAGGCATGCTGAAAAACTTGAAAAAAAAAAAAAAAAAATCCATCTCAGCTTTCCACTGCCTTGGCACCTCAGCCAAATCTCAACTTGCAGCACAGGTTGCTCTAACTGTCCCACACCCTTGCTCAGCTCCAGTGCAATTCAAAGCCAGATACTAAAGGTCTCTTGTGAAGCCTACATAAGCACCCAACAAGAGGGATCTGCACTGGAAAAAGCCTTCAACAAGTTGTTCTAGCTAGGAGATGGGCAAAGGCAAGGCAAAATGATTTAAAATGCACCCTCCCCAGTGGTTTTGCTGTCTCCTACCCAGTGACTTTACCTGTCAGGAGCACGGGAAACTTGCAGAAGGACTCATGCCCAGCACTCATGCAATTTCCTCTATCCCAGAGTACATAGGTGGCCCAAGCCAAAAGGTTGTACAGAAAATCATTTTCTCAATGTCAGAGGCTAAAATTATCTGTGTAGATATTATAGCAGTAGGTTAACAACACAGGGTGCATCCCCACCCAGCCCACACAGTATCACAAGGCAGACAGGTCAGCTCCAGCACAGGTTTCAATTAAAGAGCACATTGAGGTTAAAACTGTCCCTGCCTGCTTTGCTTTGGGGTTTAAAGTTCCTCCACAATGCAGCTGCTTTTAGTGCAGATTTATTATTAGTCTCATCTACATTATGGCCTCCTCAACCCACTGGAATAACCAGGAAAACCATGGAAGAGAGAACAAACAGATACCACATGGCAGTCCTGCAAAAAGGTACATGGTCATTTGATAAGTGGAGCTTAGAATTAATTAGCAGTGCTAAAGGGGGATTTGTAGAGTAACAAATCTCAGAATAAGAATTAGCCTCCCTCTGGCACTTTGCTGTCCATTTTTGCCAGGAAATAGCAAGACATGAAGGAATACTCAACCTCATAGTTCAGGTCTGGAGCCAGATTCAGAGATGTGGAGGAGACACCTCAAACTTCTTTTTGTTTGTTTGTTTTTTAAACAGGAGAGATCTTGCATTTTCCTTTTAAAAGAGCTACGACATCTGTGTTGGCAATAGGTGAAGAATTTATACTTCAAAGTTGTTGTGGGACAATTCCTAGACCAAGACATGCCCACATGAATGCACACATTGAGGGTGGGAAGGAACAGCCACAGTGGGCATCCACACACCACAGTGGGGACATGAGGCAAGCTCACCTCACTCTGCAGCACTGTCTCTTTGTGACAGGCATCAGAATAGCTTTAAAGCTACATTAAGAAAAGGACATGGTAATGTAGCAAACCTTTACCCAGCCCTATAGCCAGAAATTGGCTCTGTGACTCTGCCACATGGATCTGCTCAGCCCAGTGTTTTCAGCCAGCAAATCAACAGGGAGACAATTGACTTGAGCACAAATATCGCCTCAAAGAATGTTTCTGTTCTGGCTTTTAATTCCCTCTGCAGACAGTTCTGTACAAATGCATTCAATGGTATATTTTGCTTTTATCTGGCAAGCAATCACATATACCCAGAAGCATGAAGAGCAATAGCCCAGATGTGGAAGGATTGTTCTTCATGGAAATGCCTGATCTTCCTTTACCTGTAGCATGCACACAGATCTCTTCAGCTCACACCATTCATGACTTCTCCACAGAAGAGTTCTCAGGCCATCCTTTCATTGCCAGGACTTTTCCTGTGCTACATTAAGTCTGTAAGGATTTTAACTCCTGTAGGGATGCTAGTCCTTCCCTTGGGAAATCATTACAGGGTTTGACAGCTCTCACTAACATTTTCCAGCATTTCCCACTGTCAAATAAAACTGCAAACATTCAACAAAAAGTGCACTCTACCAAGCCTCACACACACTGATGGCAGAACCAAGGCTCACAGCTGGAAAAAACCACATGGGTTGTCCCACTGCAAACTATGTACATCTGCTGCCCTTGTGGAGCCCTCCATCCCTCTCAGCTACTGCTCTTTCCTGCTTTGATTCATATGGATGTGATTTTCAACAGGTGAGATCATCTCCTGAAAAAGTTTTGTGTTTGGCTATAAACAGGCCCCAAGACTGTGTGAGGTTCAGGAGAGGCAAGGAGGGCGTGTTCATGAGGTTCACCATGCCCTTCCAAATGGGATGATGTTCACTACATGTCACTAGCTGCTGGTGTATGAGATTGCTCTTTCCTGCAGAAGAGTCTCTCTACTTCTCCTTGCAGACTGAAGTAGGATGAAAAGTATAAAACTTTCCACAAAAAATTCCCAAGGCATTTCTGCACCACAGAAACCTGCCTGACCCTCTGGGAGATGCTGGGGACTTAAACCCCAGCTAAGGAAAGCTCCATTGAAAATAGAGGGTGCCATCAGCGGGGAAGCTCATGGTGGTCTGAAGATCTTTAGCCAAATACTATTTCAGTTTAAATACTGAAGACATGTAGGTATATGTAAAACTCAATTAATTGCAGAAAAAAAGCTGAACACAACTTGCCTTGAGCTCTTACATCTCTGCAGTACGCTTTGACCCAGCAATCAGGAGAATGAGATAGGACAACTGGATTTTTTCCTGCAGATCAGACAGCTTTTTGCCTGGAACCTGTAGGCACTGGCTGTAGCACACACAGCACTGCTGCTGCTCTCTCACTGTTGGGGAATACTCACCAGGATACATGTAGGAGGAATCAGTTTAGAGCTGTCTTCTACCACCCACTGTCTGCCCATAGCTGAGCTGGTCAGAAGTACCCAGCTCATCCAAAGTCACTTCCTGTCCCTTGAACAACCCTATTAGCACCTCCATACATAACAAGCTTCACCCAGTTCCAGTAAGTCATCAGCAAGGATTTTTCATCAGCAAGCTGCTCCCTAACTGTTCTGCCCTGTGCAGTAATACCAGCAAACCTTCCTCCCTGAACACACACTCTTTTCTGATACTTTACAGGCTCATCTGCTCACTGGCATCACCTGGATCACACAAGGTACCACACCATACTAAGGATATTCTTGTCACTGCCTGATGCCACAAGGGTGCAGGACCAGCTGGCAGCCCCTGTGCACATCCCCACTCTACTGAAGTAAAAGGTTTCAGTTTTGCAAGAGCAGGGAAACTTCTGCTCCATGGCACAGCCCACGTTGGTCATTAGTCAGCTGCTGACTTCAGCTTAACTGCAGTGACCAAGGATGGACAAAGTTGCTCAGGAAAATGCCTATAGTGGGTGCAGCACTTGTGAGAAATCACAACAGAGGTACTTTTGAAAATTCCCACTGTTTAATCTGCAGCAGTGACTGTAATCTCAAGATTTGAGACCAGAGATTAAATTTAACTGTAGAATGTGATTAAATCTTGATTTTTGTTTTAACTAGCCATGATAGTCACTTCTAAATGTGAGCTTTTCCCAGCTGAATAAATCCCTCCCTCCTTTCTTTTCTGTTCCTCAATGTTATGAGTTCTGTGAAAGATGTAACAGTATTCACACTCACAAGCTTTGGCTACATCATCTCCAGTAAAGAACAGGAACAAGTTGCATAAGTCCATGACCCGAAAAAAAGAGTAATTGGTTTCACCTGTCCCAGCTTGAAAGAGTTAAAATTATTTAGCCACTTTTCATGAAGACAAGTTATTTGTTTGCTTTTTCAAACAGATTGGTACAACCCAGCCCAAACAGCTTTAGCCCTTTTGATTTGGACCAGCAGGATGCCAGGCAAGTTCTGCGTGCTTGCAAAGGATCTCTCCTTCAAACATCGTAATACAAACATAACTCCAGCCAAAGCACAAGCTGAACATCACCCAGGGCTAACCAGGAAGCCCCGGATCAGGCGGAGACTTTTTCCCAGATCCTTTGGGGTTTCCCTGCCAGAGGGAGGCTGAACAGACGAGCTCTTGTGGAGCCCCGCAGCACAACCTGCTGGCATTTCTCAGCCAAGGCAGGGCTGCTCTAAACACATCACCCAGCCCAGCAGCAGCACAGAAAGACAAGATCCAAGGACGTGAAACTACAAGGACCCCAAACGCTGTAGAGGAAAGACCACCTTTCCCCACAATAACCAGCTATCCAGCAAGCCCAAAGAGCCAAAGCAATCCCTAACCCTGAACTACCTAGTCCTTCCAGCAGACAGGAATCAATACAGCTCTGGGCTCTGCTGTTCTTCAGCCTGTTTTCTCCTAGAAAAGCACAGTCTTACAAGCTCCTACTTTGTGCAAGATGAAAAAATTTGCTTTTGAACCCACGGGCCAACTTCAGCCAAGCACAACAAAGGAAATTAAGTTTCATGAGACTCAGAGGCCATGGAAAGGAGGTAGCTGGAGTTGCTCTGGTTGGGGAGATGTCGCAATCTGAACTTGCTGTCACAGCTTAACCCCAGCTGGCAACAGAGTACCAAGCAGCTGCTGGCTTGCAACAAGTAACATATCAGAGTATTGTCAATGTTTTTGTCATACTAAATCCAAAACACAGCACTGTACCAGTTACTTAAAGGAACATTAACTCTCACCCAGCTGAACTAAGGACACTTGCCTTTACTGCATACCAGAGAACCCACAGTGGAAAAAGCCCTCAGAAATGCTTCAGCAGAGAAGGGCTCAGGTTTCCTTTATGGATGCCAAAAATAAGCAGCCACCAGACAAATCCAGAGAAACCAACTTCATGATACCTCCATTTCCAGACCTTCCTGAGCATTTTCCAACTACATGCAATATCTGCTTTAAAGGTCCTGCTAAAGAGTTCTGCATATGCTCTTTAATTCTCTGGACACTACATGGCATATTGCAAACTCACATTTGCAATTGCACAGTTCTTGTTTCCTACTATTCCTTTAAATGTTTTAATATTCCATTATTTCTTGTCTAGAGCAACATCCTTCTAGTACAAGTAATTAAACAAAAGGCAGGTGGCATTTAGAATTAATCTAATCTAAATTTTAGATCTGTTTTAGGCCATACAACAGGTTGAATCCCAATATGCATCAGATATGCTTCACAGCAGAATGTTTTTCTTGGCACTTCCTAGGGAGATGTCTTCTAGATAACCTGGTAGGACCCTATCTATTGCTATATTGGGAATTCTGCAAGCAAACCTCCAAAGATGATGCATTTTCTTCTTTAACATCCTATTAACTATTTCAACACTATACCATGAAATGCAGTAGATGAGCCACCATTTGCAGCCTCAAAAGCAAAACAAGGGAAGCCATTCCAGGAGGATGATTTTAGCCCAGAGAGGAACAGGGTGGACACAGAAACAACCAAGTGGATGTTTGCTGCTACTGACCTCCAGCTCAAAGAGCCAGAAGGGAAGAAATCCTAATTGCTTTAGATTTGCAGATCAAGTCATCACTACAGAAGAGCCCTTTAGAAAAATGCATATGCAACCCATATTTCACAGTCCCACTGCTCTCCTTCAAGGCTTACAAGTAGCTGGACACAACACATCAAAGTTGACAAATTTTTATAACCAGGTCTCAATGTACAACTCAGAAAACACACCTAGACTTGTAGAGCCAAGGCTCCAGCATAGGTTTTTATGATTTGGGGTTTTTTGTTTGTTTGTTTTTAAATGCCTAAACTGAGCTATTATGAGACCATTAAAGAAAGACCTGCAAAGAAAAACCTACTTCAGCTGGCACTGCAATGTGTGCACCATTGATAGGACAAGCAGTAATGATTTTAAACTAAAAATGGTAGGTCTAGACTAGATATAAAGTAGAAATTTTTCATTGTGAGGGTAGTAAAATACTTGAACAGGTTGTTCAGAGAGGTGGTGGTTGCCCCATCCCTAGAAACCTTCATGGTCACGTTAGACAAGGCTCTGAGCAACCTGGTCTAGTTGAAGATGTCCCTGCCACGGCAGGGGGGTTAAAACTAGATAACCTTTAAAGGTTCCTTCTAACCCAAACCATTCTATGATTCCATGGCAAACAAAGATCTCCACCTTGTGTGCAGGAATGCACTGAGGTAAGACTCATCCTGGTGCTCAGCCTTACACTGAAAGGCTCAGTTTCTGTTGAGAAAGTAATTCAGACCTGGAAGTGCAGTAACTCAACTAAGAACAAAAAAGACAGGCTGTGCCAGTATCTGATGAGGAGACCTGGATGTAAACATACCAGGGCTGTGGGAACTGCATCAAGATTCTGATGAGTACTCACCTTCCTGTAAGGACCTGCTAAAAAGCCACAAAGATTTTTATAGTGGTGGTTTCATTTGGCCATGGTGTAATATTCTCACTATATCCATGAGAAACTCCCCAAGACTCTTGTAAATAGAGTTGTAACTCAATTCCAGCTCTCATAATTATATCATACTCATGTAAATTATCCCTGAAGGGTTTTATTTGTTTTTAATATACCAATCTTCAAGTTTTAGAAAAAAATCAAGAGTTTCTTTTAAGTAATGTTGCTTTCCTCTCCCTTCCCTTCCCAGTCTCTCAAAGAAATCAATACATGAGTCTAATACCTCTTCAAAGAGGAAAATTAATAGCAATGCAACTTCACAAATTTCCACTCCACAGAATCTGGTGTTAAACTTCAGCTCTGTGAATAGATCCAGAGAGACCAAAAATATAAAATGCCACAGTGAGTGCAAAGTTCATCAGAAATTGCCCCATTTCCAGGACAAGCAATAACAAGTCTGATGATCATAGTTTGTGTTTGTGGAAATGGCTCAGGCAACTTAGATAAAAACCCAAAAATACTGGGGAGAACCAGCACAAGAGCTACAACACTGACTCTTTATGTAGGAAGGCACTTCCTAAAGGCAGGAATTCACTACATAGGTAGGGAAGGAGGAGCACTATTACCTGGATTTGTCCTATCAGAATGCATTTATCATAGCTGCCTAAACCAGGGAGAAAAGAAGTGAGCTGAGTCTGAGGTAAAGCTCATCTCCCTACGTGGGAGATGGCAGGGAGCCAGCAGACAGCTCTTATCTCAGTATCTGGAGCAGAGCTCAAGACCACATGCTTAGGTGTGTGGTTAGTGACTCACCTGCAATTAAGGTGAAACCTGAAATCACTACATAAAGATAAATCTCTGGACTTGGTGGATGTAGAGCAGCATCTGCCAGACATCTGCTAACTGCTCAACACAATCCCAAGCAGGGATCTTAACAGGATGCAACTCTCCAGCTGTGCTGGGGGATGTTCCCAGCACCTTGTTTGCACAGATGCTTTATACGGATGGCTCCTGGACAATAGGGAAATCAGCATTCAGCTCCCTTCTGCTCAGGGCAAACCAATTAATAGTAATCTATTAATTATTATTCTATTAATCCAAAATACAATAAAACTGAGACCCTCAAAAATTCTGTTCCCTCTCCCCACCCCAGGAAACACGGAGTAAATTTTGTGGCTTATACTTCAAATTTCCAAGCAGGTAGTCTCTCCAAACCACACTACCCCTTTACCCTGAGAGATGCTCTAACCTATTGCCTACTGGCATGCAGATGAGGTCCATGCAAAAGTACTGCTAGATGCACTTTGATGTTATCTTACTTCCAAAGCAATCTCCTTCCTCAACGCACTCTACTTACTGAAGTTTTGCCCTCAAAATTTGTGTTGGGTAAGATTCAGGAAAATCTCTCCAGCCTATTTTGTTCAAACAACCCCTTGGCTGTGCTGCTGCTCCTGCTCTCTACAGCTGTTTTCACAGCACTTTAAGCTGACAATGAAGTCGTTTGCAAAGTAGCCTCTTCCAGGGTAAAGGCTCCCTCCAAATTCTAAACAGCCCAAGAATTTGAATAAATAATCAAACTGAAACTCAGCAGCTCAGATTCTGAGGTTTGCTTTTTATCACTCTCACCCAAGATTACATGCAAGCTGCATTAAAGAAGAGCCAACTAATTCAAAGTGAGAGACAAACCATAAATATGGTTAAAAAGACCCCAATACACCTCAATCAAACACTTTGCTATTGGTATGTACATGACATCCAAATAAGATGCATTAATCACTGAAGAATACTTGCCTAAAAATCAAGTGTTTTCTACTCATTCCCTCAGCTGCAGATCTTGGGAGGCAAGTTACAACTGCATGTGCAATTAAGTTTCCAATATACTAACAACTCTGTGCTGGTCCTAAAAGCAAAAGAAAAACCAAAACAGAGGCTGATGCTCTAAGCATGAAATATAATAAGCAGTAAGTGGGTCTCCATACCTGGGAGACTGGCAGCATAATGGTTTTAAATTATAGAAGCAGTACTCTGGAAGATGATCAGTATCTTCTGTGACACGTCCATGCTTTCAGCCAGGTCTTCAAAACCCCCACACTTGGAATACTGAAGTGGAGCTAATTTACTTAAGCCCCAAAAGCCCATTTGCTTGCTTCTGAACTGGCAGAGACAGCAATGAAACGAGGAACACAAGAAGATCTGCCCTTCCAGGGCCCCATTTATTAACTGAATATAAAAATAAGATTATTTAAGTGCAGAGGCACAGTAATCCACTCTGTGGTGAAAAGATACCTTGGGTTAGCAGTAAACAGAGTTTACAATACCTTGTAAACAGACCTCTTCATAAGCAAGAAGCACACTGAAATATGACACACACTGAATTAAAAGTCCCCTGTACTCCACACTTCTCATCTGGCTATTTGGGAGCACTTCACAAAAGGTGACAGCATCCTTTGCTCTGTTTTCAGAGGAGCACATGTGAAACAAATGAAACACAACCTTCACTGTAAACAGCTGAAAAGCGCTACAGCATTTTCAGAGGATGGCAACTTACACCTTGTTAGATTTGTTTATAAATGAATTATAATGGCCAAAGCTACTGTACATTATGAAAATGTTAAAAAATTATTCCTTTTTTTATGGTTTTACAGCAACCTGTTGCACAGTTGAATAAAAAATTATTATTTTTTCTTAATACAGTACATGGCATTTCTCCTCAATTGCACTAGAAATAAATTTGGAAGCACTTTCAATTTGTGTCATAGGCAGATAGAACAGAAAAACAAGTCAGGCAGACTTTGAATCTCCTTTCCATCTCTTGCCCACTATTTATCCCCACCTCTTCACATCTCTGAGTCCACATACATTCCATTGATCAGGTAATCCACTTGTGTGTAATCTTTCTTCTTGTAGCTCTCGTAGGCCTGCATGAGGAAAAGAACTATAACAGTTATGAAAAAGAATGTACCAACTAAAAGCACTGCAAGTAGTGAACTTTTATCCACTAAGTACTGAGTCAGGGGCTCGGCAGCAATGAGAACATACTCATTGTCTGTGTCCTGAGTTTCTGTGAGGCCCGAAACTGTTGTTTTGGCTGCATCTGTTGGAGCCACAGTTGTTGAAAAGACATCAGATATTGACTTTATCCCATGTTCAGTCGTAGTTTTTACTGTAGAGGCTGTTGTTAAAACCACAGCAACTCTTGTAGAGCCCAGAAGAGAAGTTGATTCATTCAAGGATGCTGTGGTTGCATTTGCTTCTGGGTTTAGATCTGGCAACATGCTACCATTCACTGGATTCATTGAGTGAGAACTCCCTGTTGGAATGGGTGCTGTGGAAGCGTTGGAAGACGTTCCTGCATCCTGTGGGATGGGGGTGCTCAGTGTTGTGTTCAGTGTTGTGTTTAGTGCATTCAGATCAGCCCCAGCAGTAGTAGGACTGTCAGGGTGAGGAGCAATGGTGCTGGTGATACTTGGGCTAGGCTGCTGTGCTTGGGTACCTGCTTCAGAAGCAACAGTGAGAGGAGCAGAAGTGGGAGACAATACTGAGACAGAACTACTATTTCCTGATTTTTGGCTGGTGGTCACCATCTGGGTGACATGCCTGGAACTAGAAGTAGAGATGGTACCATGAAGGGGAGAAAAGGTAGAGGATGACATGGCTTTAGTAAAGTTATCAGAACCTCCAGAGGTATTTGAGGCTTTGGCAGTTGTTTCATAAGCGGTAGAGAAAGTTGCATTTGTAATGTTTGTTGTTATGGCAGGAGTAGTGGTGGTATCATTGCTTGCAATTGATTTTCTTGATTTTCTAGTTGAGACATCTCTCTTCTCAACCCCAGACAAATGCCTCAAATGAATACTGTGAGTCTGAGCAGTTAGAGAAAACTTGTTTTCCACACTGTGTTGGTCAATCCGTGCATTCAGCACCCCCTCTGTTTTCTGCGGATGGCTCTGGTGGTGAAATAGGGCTGTTTTCCATTTGCCGCTGACAATTTCTTCCAAAAGACAAAACAAATTAGTTTAGTAAGAATAAAAAACTCTCAAGCTCAAATCTAACCTCAACCCCCCAACACACAAAGAAGAATACATATTCTGCAGTACACCCAGTACAAGTGGAATAAATCAGTCCTGAATTCAGCAAGAACATGAAAACTCAAGACCCCCCTGCCTTTATTGCACATAATCCCTCTGAAGTTTTTCCATTTGTTTTTTTTCTGCCACAGACCTCTAGTATTTGCCCAACCAGGGAGTTAATTTCACAAAAGGGGAGTAACAGAGAGCTACAATGCAGAAGCACAGTATCAACAGGAGCAGCCTTACAAATGTCAGTTTTTGAGAAGAAGACTCATGCTTTCAAAGCTTCACATCATCGACAAAGCCTTTGTGCCCAGATTCGTAATTTTCACTTGTCAAAACTGAGCAGAAATTTCTACTTACACCTTCATACATCAGGATAATTTCTTTCAGAACTAAGTGAGCTAGATTTATAGTGACATAAATCCCATCTGCTTATCACAAGTCCAGTTGTTACATTTCAGAGAAACCTTTGCCAACCCAAAAGAACCATGAACGAATTCTTGTTTTTAAACTCGGGTACAGTGAATTCTTGAAACAAACTTTAGAAGATTGGAGCTTATTTATAATTGGGAAATCATTTTGTTATTGTGTCACTTTATTAAAATTAAATACCCTGGCACTGGAAAGTCACCATGAGCAATTGCTGCTCTGATTAAAGAAGCAGTCTGTTGACTCTGGAACTAAATCCTGGCAATCTGAGAGAAAAATAATGCCAGGACATTTTCCTTTCCCTGAAAAAAGATATAAATACATCTGTTATGCCTTTATTTTCACTAGGACACCATGTGGCATGCAAATGGATTGAATGAATGATGCCTTCAACATGGAGACAAACTGTTTCTCAGTAAGTGTTACAAAAGCTATTCAAAGACACATCATGCACTCATGCAAGTGCCAGAGTCCCTAGGACAAAGTGAAACAGTTATTCCAGTGAACTGTACCTACAGAATCACTCTGCAGACATTTCACAACTCATCTTCCTCAGCTGAAAGCCTATCAAGGGTTAAATGTAGGCATTTAAAGCAAAAAAAAATCAGGATCCTGGACTTCCCAGAAGCCTGAAACATGGCTTTACCTGCAAGCAGGTCTTTGATGTCTTGTTCTCCAGCATTCTGGCACACGCTCAGCTGGTGACACTGCAGGAGGAGGCAGTGATTCCGGTAGGGCACAGACCAGTTACAGTGGTGGCTCCCTGAAAACAGGGGAGAAAATGGATTGCTGCACACAGGATACCAAACACACTGCTTCATGCCTCTAATTAAAGAATTGAAGACAGAAAAAAAAAAAAAAAAGGGAAAAAAAAAAAACCCAAATCACACAATATCTAGAAGGTCTGTCCTTAAAGGATGCTGACTCAGCCTTAGTGCAAATAACCAAAGAAAGCAAATGAAACCAATATTGCCAGTGCAGCCTACCCACCTGTTTTTCTTCTGGTACCAGCATCTCCTGACAACAGCCATTCACTCACCCAGAAAGGGACAAAGTGCACTACAGTTAGGACCCATGTAAATTCATCTAGATGTCTTAATGAGGAAAGTGACCATTAATGGTCATTAAAACCAGCACCTTTATTAGGTTCCTAACCATCTGAATGTCAGATACTCATCTACCTGAGCCAAGGTCTCATCTTCACCACAGCATCACCAGCTTTTTGTAGGAGCTACAAGCTTTCTCATCTGGCTAGACAGCATTGGGGCTCTCATGAACTCAAAGACTCTTTTAGAAGTTTAATTCTTTGAAAAGACATCTCTGGGGTAGTGAGAAGGCTTTTACCTCAACAGATTTAACCCTGTGCTTGGTTGCAGGGCCAAGTGGTTTCTCCTAAGGCAGAAAACACACACAAATACCAGGGAGCAAAGATTACTCAGTCTAGTGCAGCTGTCTACAACAGCACTGCTCACTTGCAAACATCTGGCAGCAGGGAATAATCATTCTTCAATTCAAGTGACCTAACACTGTTTGCACGCTATCAGCACACACCAGCAGCACATGCTGTTTCTTATGGAAGCTTGAAGGGCCCTGGGAAGCAGTTGTGCTGGATTCAATTTAACCAAAGCTGTCAGAAGTTATTCAGCACCACAGCACTGCACAGAGAAGCCATAACTGTAAATGCCTGTAAACAACTGGTATTAAAAAAGGAAGTCATCAAAGGAGCAGCTGAGACCTTCAAGGAGCAGGAAATGTAGCTGGAATTCCATCCAAGGGACAAGAACCTCACCTGAAGCACCTGGGCTCTGACAAGCCTGCCTGCATTGCTCTTCACTTGTAAGCCTGTTTATTTGCACTACATGGACTCCTCTCCCTCTCAGGACAGAAAACTGGTGTTCACATAAACAGATGGAAATCAGCAGGAAGAACACAATGGCAGTCCACATCTTCAGGGTTAGCCTTACAGGGAAGCTTCTCTTCCCAGAAGAAATTCTCTCCTATATCAGCTTCAGATCCACTGCAATATACCTATAAAAAAAAGAAAAAGAGCAATTTATATCCCTATGAGCAGGAATGGAAAACAAAAATATACAAAAGGCAGGCAAGTATCATTACACATCACAAATAAGCAAGGGCTCAGAGGCAGGAGGAGTAAAGATCTTCCCAACTTCCTAGAGAAGCTCTTTCTTTGGAAAACGTACTTCACTCTCCTTCCCTCATGTCCCAGTGGAGAACAGCTTAAGTCAAAAGCCATGTGCACAAAGTCAATCTCCAAGCCCAGAAACATGTAGCAGCACAGATATGATGCCTTTGGACTCCTTCTGGGACCCTTAAAGTTGTGCCCAGGCTCAGCAGAAGGGTTTTCACCAGTTTGAGCACACTGATAATAAGAGGAACTATAGTCCTGGCCTTCCTTTACACCAAGTCAGTCAAAACCAAGTTACCAAGGTTGATTTCTGCTTTGGTTTTCATGCTCATTACAAAAAGCTCAAAGAAATTTTGATTGAAAACAAGCAAAAACCACTATTTCAGGTCTTCATTACAGAGACACATCTGTTACTGAAGAATATGCACACCCACAGTTAGCCTTCAGTTCCCCACATAAAACAAGAGATAATGTATTTCCTTCATCATTAATGCACACATATGACTTTGACCCAATGGAGGGGCTTTCATCACTGAAGACACTGAAACACTCCCACTGATATCAGAGCAGATTAGTAGCTTCTATCTGGGTTTACCCTCCTGGTGTTGAGGTTTTTGGAGCTTTGTATGAGCTTCCAAACAGTTCAGTCTGAACTAGACCTATTGTAAACATCTTCCCTAAGTAATTTTTAGGGGCAATCCTCTTCCTCATCACTAAGGCAAGCTTTAGTCACTATCCTGAAGTTATGAAGAGAAATGTGACAGCCTTCAAAGAGTGCTGAGATTCAGCTTTGTGTGACATCTCCAAGATGAATGTGATGACTGCAAAGGCAGTTCCCAACACAGAATGAGCAGCATGTGTGAATGGTATAAATACCACAGTGAAGAACATCTAACAGTCCTCAGTGATGTGCGTAAGACCCTAATTTAGCCATCCAGGCTAGAAGTCTCAGTTTCAACCAGGAGAACTCCAGTTTCAACCATGCTTGTGAATTTAAGAATCTAAGAGCCATTTCTCCTCCAAAAAAGCCCCAAAAATGTTTGTTAGCTGTGACTCAGATTGCAATATTATGATGCTTTGTACCATCAAACTTTTGTTTCCAATTTTTCCTTCTGCTGTATCCCAAAGCCCCAAACAGGACAATAGAGTTTTAGCTTCAAAACCACCCTATCTGAAAAGGGGTGAAATATAAACAGCTCCCCCAAGCTTCTCAGAGGACACACAATATACAGGTCCACACTGGACTGTCAAAGAGCCAAAGATGGGGACAAAACTTGATACTAAAATGCAGTGCCTCAAATTCAGTTTTCCTAGTCAACCTTCAAGTCCCCTGAGGAACTCAAGAGTCTCCTCCCTGCCTATTTATTCTAGTAAAAAGAGTTATTTTACCTGTTGAAAACAGATGGAGCACTTTTAAATCTTTTGCTCTCCCAGAGAGATGGGAAGCCCAAAATGACTGTAGGGCCCTTGCACTGCTGACTTCAGCTCATGTACCCCCCTGCAGCTTTTCCACTGGAGCTAGTGTGAACAGCATCACACTCATTTTGTGAGAGCAGGTTTCTCAATGCAGCCAGAAGTTCAAGCCTGTGTCATCTCACCTGGCAGCTGGAAATATTTCCAAATCTGACCTGACAACAGAAGTCTCGGCAGGGAAAGGCAGCTCAGCAGCCCCATCTATGTACCAGTGACTATGACCAGTGTCCAGCCAGCACCAGCTCAGCCTCTCTCCTATTAGACACTCTGCAACCACAGCACAGATTGACTTTGCTCTTTCCTTATCACTTCTTCTTCCAAGTGCACCTTGGCAAAGTTGAAAGAATCAGGACAGGACAATACCAGCACAGCCTTTGCAACACGCTATACCAGTACTGACTGCTCAGGAAAGCAGCCCCACATTCTCGTCAGGGAATTGACAATACTGATTTGTGTTGTTCAGCCAAGTCAATTTCCAATACTTTTCCTACTGTCCCAAACTGAAAGGCACTTTTACAAGTTTGTCTCAGCCTTTATCACACTCTTACTGTCACTCTTTGCATATGTTGCAGATTAACCATTGAAAGCTGCAGTTGATAAGACTGGGAGCAAGGGGGAAAGCAAGGAAAAACATTAGATATTCTGCCCATGAGAGGTTTTCCTAGAGCAGACAGCAAGGACTTTGAACCCCAAATCCTTCAACTTAAGTCAAGTGAATTGGGTTCCCTCAAAGACACTACAGGTACCTCACCTCAGAGCACTGTTTGGCAGCCTGCACTCCCACCACATGCTGCCAAACTAAGTGCACTTTTAGGTCATAGGCAGAGATTCAGAAAGCAGTACTTAACCCACAAACAAAAAGGGAAAAAAAAATCATTCATGTATTTTGCATTTTAAAGAGTGCGGCTTATGTCCCTTTTCAAGGTCCAGGGTTTATAAGGAGCATTATTTTACAACCTAAGAAGTGACCTGGAGAATGAATTACCCATGCAGTAATCTATGCATACACTGCTTTAAACAAACTAGTAAGGAGTAACAGCGATGAATACAAACACTAAACATTTATTATAGGAGGGTTTTTTACACCTTTAGTAATAATTTTGCAATTATAATAACCATCCTCAAGGAATAAACACCTTGCATTGCATTTTGAAACTGCAGATATAACAGCATTATAGATATAAATAAATACTATCAGTATTATTATTACCATTAAAATCTCAGTTTTAAGACAAATAAAATACTAATATTAATTTCAATCAGTCCAAGAACTACGTATCTTTGCAACATCAAATGATCACACCAGCAGCTAGAAGCTGTTGCATTAATATGCAACCCCTATGCAAAGAGATGTTTTGTATCCCCAACCACATCAATTCACTAGAAGTCCTTCCTATCACGGCTGACTTTGCTTCCACTTGACTGCAGCAACTGCAGAGCAAAACAAAACCCCAGAAAATTACTCTCACCTCTTCCAAAGTACCTGGGCAGCCTTTCTGGATTAGGCCAGCATTGGTTTAGGGGAGCATCCCAAGCTCATGCACAAAAGATTTGTCCCCCCCCTTTCCCTCTCACTAAACATGGTCTCCTCAGGGGCCAACTGGCAATACCTCCCCTAAGGCACTCAATACAAGATTACAAGCTTACAACACTTTTCAATGTCCTTTAGCCAATTATATCCCTTTGCAGACTGCAGAGTGAGTGTGTGAAGCAGACAAACAAATGCACAGACTGTGAGTGTATCAGACAAGCAAACAGCTCCTTTCCAGGACCAGTGAGAGGATAACCAGTTGCAGCCATACCTTAATGCAGTACAGATGAGGTTTGGGATGCTGTATTAAATATCAGAAACTCCAGCTAGAGGTGTGGTTTTTTGGCCTCTTGCACCTTAGCCAATTCCATTCACCCAGAACAGGAGTTAAAATTATTTGCAGATCACTTTTTCCAACTTAACAACTGCCCTCTATTATCCCAATAAATAAGCTGTATTTCTGACTTCCTGTCACACCTCTAGCCAGTCCCACATGGCTCCACCTGTACTCAGAGACCTGTGAGCATCCACCTCCACACCTGCATCCCAAAACAACAGTAACTAAACCTTCTTGTCCAAACCATGTTGATCCCTGTCTGGACAATACAGTGCAGAAGATGAATGTTGCTGCTCCCCTCAGAAGTAATTTTGAGAAATGGGGGCAAAATTCACTCCTTAAGCACTACCATCTTCACCTACAGAACACGCCCAAGGAAATTCAAAGCAAAACCAAAGCACAAAAGACAGCAACAAATAAAATCTGGGAAAAGACTACACTCTGAAAAATACAAAGTTCACTTTTGTTATCTGTGGCTGTAACTCAGCAGGGAACAAGCATGCTGGCAAACCAGAATAACTTTGAGTCAACAACTGAATGACTGATGACTTTGCAATGTACACACATATCCAGAGGGCACTGCCTGCTGGGTTTCAGAAGAGTTCCTTGCTTCTTGCTGATCTCACAGTGCTTAAGCCAAGGAATTTATACAAATAATAAAAAAACATTATTTCAAAGAACAATGATTTGGATGATGTTGCAAGCGCAGAGAGAAACCCTTGGAATATGTAATTCCTTGCCTCCATGCTCTCCCCAGCAGCCTCAGCTGTTCCTGGTTAAGCAGCTGCAAGGTGCACGCAGTGACTGCACCAGGGTGAAGACACAGACAGAACTAGACCAAAAAAACACAAAAAGAGGGAATGTGGGTGTTAGAGATCACAGGTACAAAGTGTGCAAAGCAAATAATTTAGGGCAACACATGCTCCTTTGAGCCGTCAATTGAAGAGCCAGTAGACAACTGCCTCAAAATTCATACTCACAAGTGTGCATAGACTAGGTATGAAATAAGGTCAGAGTTGCAAAGAAATATTCTACCTTCAGTATAACAACAAAGCAAGGAAAACAGGGGTGGAATACCTTTTGCAGACAACAATGCTACTCTCCCATCAAACTGAGAAAGCATAAGGCCTGTTTTCCACTTGCATTTGCTGCTAAACAATTGACATGTTGTCAGCTCTCTAAACAAGTACAACATTTCTCTCTTTAGAAAAACAGAATTAAACCAGATTTTGCTAAGGCAAGACAAGCACATCTCATTTTGTAAATTGAGGCAAGAATACAGGAGACAGGGAATTTGCACTGCAATTCTCAGATGAATTTTACTTCCCAATCTTCTCTCCGAGACCGAAGATGCACATGTATATAGATACGTTTGGAGATAGAAGGGACAACACCAAGGCACATGAGGCTGACCCCATGTCAGCTGAGTATGATCAGAGAAGTTATACGTTTCTCTGAACAGCAGTTTTAAAGCCATTAAGTTCCTTTGGCTCCTCAAGAAAGTTATTGACAATCTGCAAAGCTGTTCCTACCAGCTTTACCCATCTCCATCTCTCTGCTCCTTGGTTGCCCACTTGGTTCCTCTCTCAGGGCACAAGGCAGACAGCTTACGCAGTTGAAGACAATCCACATTGCCACTACTGATGCTTCATGGCCATCTCACTTTGCCTCTGAAGAAATAAATGTTAAAGCCTAAAACTCCTAAACCAGCATCACCCATCCATCAACCTTTCTCACCCATATTACTGCCATGTGCTGCAGTTCTGATGCTCAGAAGTACTACTCAGCGAAACATTTTTCTGTGAAAAATGATCAGACAGCTATTTGATTTATGAAAATGTGCCTTGTTTTGAAATATCTGAAACAATCTAGTTTTAATATACAGAAAAGCAAGCTGCCAAAGGCTAACTGCATAAAGCTGTGACTGAACAATAAATCTGTCAACAAAAATACCTTTAAGCAATAAAAATGTGTGCTATGGTTCAACTGCAACCTTCCCTAGTATGGTCTGCACCCGAGGCAGATAGAAGTTTTCAGACGTGTTGCTGTCTCATGGGAGCTGGAGATCATATGCAGGGCATTTCACACCATGTGTTTCAAATTAACCAGCTTTCAACAAGACCCTCAAAGGAGCCATCCCAGTGGGCTCCCACACGAACTCTGCAGTCCTTGAAATAACACAGAGCAAAGTTCACCAAGAAGGGTAAAAGGCCAGCTCCCGAGGTTGGTTTCTTTAAGTGCCTGCAGAAGCAGGTACTCTGCATTGCAGGTGCTTCCTGCTTGCTGGGGCATGGCATTAGAAGCTAGAACCAGCACAGTCCACATGCACAGAAATAAACTGTGCCTGAGGTGCTATTGAATCCAAAACTGACAAGCGTGGAGCTAACAGAGACTTAGCAAGCAGCACGTCAGCCTGAAGGTACAAATCACCAAGTGTTACTTCTGGAGCAAGCGCCAGTGCGCTAAAGTCTGGTCACCCACCCACCTCCTGCCCTGCAGAATTTTACCACACTCAGCAAATTCCTGGCAATCCAGATCAATTGAAGTTGCAATGAAATGCTATCTTTCACTCCAGATATTTCTGAGAAATCATTATGCTCCTCTATAGGTTCGTGTAGCTGAAATACTAGTTTTAGGTCCATGGAAACACAGGACACACCTCCATCCAGAACACAAGATTCTGCAACTTCACTCAGGAATTTAAGCCTGTGCACAGTTTTCAGCAGGGTTACATATAGCAGAAATGTCACCTTATGTTACAAAAGCATCAGGCAAAACTGTGGGAGCTCAGAAGCTCAGGAAAAGTTCAGAGTCTGGAAACAGCCAAAACATGACCCCACTGCAATGATTGAAAAGGAATGTCTGCTCAACCCTAAAACAACTGGAAGAAAGGGAAACATTTTTAGCTATTTCTCCTTTCTTCAGGGAAGTAAGATCTTTGTGCATATCCTGAAATATGGAAAATAAACACAAATTAAAAAAAAAAAAAAAAGCCAAACATATGAGGCTCCACGTCCAGTTATCCTCACTAGCAAAACAACCTGAAGGCTCCTAGATTATAGGAGGTTTCCTCTATTTAAGCAAACCGCTCAAATTAAGAAACAAAGGTAGTTTCACATGGAAGATATCCCAGGTGAAATGCAGCAAAAAGACACTCCAGCTTACCTCAATGCAATATGACACTGGGGAGGTTTTCACCATACATATGTTAGGACAAAGAGGAGACTCTTCCTAAAGTCTCCAAGTCAGAAATACATTTATAGGGATACCAAATAAAGTTTGTTGGCACATGCATCCCTGCTTTGTGATTTTGACAGCTTGAAAGGTGAGGAAATCACAAGGCAGGGTGGGTGGGAAAGCTTAGCCAAATCTATTTTTTTCCAAACAAAGAAAGAATCAAATGCAGTAGCGGCTCTCCTTGCTGGTTTTCCCTGTAGCAGATTCTTCTTAGCCAGCAAGTCTTCAGGTCATACACCAAGAATTTAAACCTATCTGTTATTAGAACCTAGAGGAAAAACATCCTTCCCTCTCCTTACTCATGGATTGCCAAGGCAGCATCAGCAGCAGTGCGTGAGCCCAGCTCTTGGGTCTCATCTCCTACACACCACAGGACAGCAGCTGTGCTCTCCTACCTTGTTCTAGGTTCTCTTTTCCATTTCAGAGTTCCTCTTTATCACAGTTTTGAGCCTTGATACTCAAAAAACTGACTAATAAATCAAAGCAAAATAAGCTGGTTTGAACTCCTCAAAGGTCTTCTAGTACCACAGAGCCCTCATTCATGGAAGAGGGACTACACAGGCAGCAGCAGGTTCTTCTGAACCTTTCTGAGCTCGATATAGAAGATCTGTCTCATGTGGCAAACAAAAACTCCAAAACTATTCCAGTGGATCACCTGAGTGTCATGGGCCTCTACAGAAAGTCAGCAGAGCAGCTCACCAAGAGAGATTACAACTACCATAAACATGAGTTTAACTTGTACCAAAGACACAAATGTGAAGTGTTCTGTATTTGACGGGACAGATGGGGTCACAAATACAGATATTTTCAGAAGCCATCTCAGATGCCTCTATGCTTACATCAGTCTTCAATTTTTGCTCAGCAGTACAGCAACAAACATAGAAAACCCACCAAAGTTGAAACCTCTCTCTCAAATTTTAACACCTGAACTTGTAACAAAACCAAGAGGTTATTCTTACTCCTTCAGAAGCTGTGACCTAAAAGCAGCAGGAAGACTGAACCTATTAGAAACGTGTGGCTACTGATTTTATGCCAAAGATGCTCTGATCCTGTAATGAGGGGAACAGTGAACTAGAAAAGCCAAACTGCCAACAAGATTGACTCTAGTTACAGCCTGATTCAAAGATGAGCTCACCATACATTAATTATCTAGGCCAAGACCTTCCCTGAGAGAAGCTGTCCAAGCTCGGAGAACAAAAATAAGGGAAAGGACAAGCATGTGAAAACCACACTACAAGAGTAATTCTCACTGTTTGCTTCTGACCAGTGTTCTGAAGACTTCAGCTCCAGTGGACTCCAGTACAAACCTGTCCAATATCATCAGAGAAGCAGAACACCATTATAGGTCACCAATCAACAGGTGGAACAGACTGTGAGTGAATGAAATCAGATACAAAACAAAAGATGTGCCAAGAATTAAATAATTCACACTTGAATTAACATGCACTTCTACTTATCAAACAATACATTTTGTTCCAAGTTGTTTGCTGCTGGAGACTCTGCAAGACTGGAACGAGAAATGGTGATAAACGCAGAAAAGTGAGAACCCAGGCTGCCAGCACTGAGGTACAACACTTCTTCAGCCTCATCCTTTAAACAAAGTTTAGGACCCTCAGAACTAGAGATCAGACTAACAAGTCCAACTTGGAGGCTGAAGAGTCCCATCAGCTGGCTGTAGGGACATCAGACCCATAAACCTGCCCCTGCCCTCTCAGCTGCTCTTGCTCCTGTTCAACTGTAATGAAGAAGGGGGGTTACATCCCACCAGTAAACTGTCTCAGAACACAAGGTGAAGTGGCACCAATGCTGCTTTCCTCAAAAGCTGCAGTTTGTACTAAACCAAGGACTGCCCTTTAAGCAGCAGAGTCATCCCTACAGAATGTCAGGAATCTCAGAGTGACACAATGAATGTTTGGCATCACAACTGCCAACTACTGAGAAGTGTGTTTGCTTCTTAAAATCATCCAGAAATCTAAAAGTTTCCAAAAGAGATCAGAGAAAATTCCAGACAGCAATGGGTCAGAGGACCAGAAGTCTTCTCTTCAGGTTCCCTTTCTATTTTGGGCAGTTTAGAACCAGCATCTTCTCAGGATGTAACAGAGAAGGGCACTTTCACTTCAATTGCCTGGAATTGTATCATGAGGTAAATCTGCCCAAGCTAACAACGGACCAGAAAAACTGCACTGCAGTGAGGATGATGTGTTGAGGATTTTGGGGTTAGTTTTTGGGTATATATGCCTTTTTTTTCTGACAGCGATCTGACAAGGATTTTGCTTAGCAAACCCTCTAGCACCTATAGGCCAAGATAGAAAATTCTCTACCTATGCAGATGCATATTAACATCTACAAAATTAAACAATCTCTAACCATTTTAACTGCATGCCCACCATTTCAGTCTTTGCTTTTTAAAGCACTTCCCTCCAGCAGTAGCATTTCTGGAGATGAGAGAAAAATACTGAAATAATTTTGTCCACGTATTTTATTTACAAATTCTCTCCTTCCCCCAGACATCTTTTATGTAGATGAATCTCTGTATGAAATCCTGTGTTACAGCTCTATGTTCACTGGATGGCATTCATAGTATCTTGCCAAGAAGCAACTGTAAATGTGAATGTCTGAGTCAGCTGTTAGTCACAATTCTAGTGCATGTATTTTAACTCCAGAAGGGACCTCTGCAGGTGTTATCTTACTGATTTACTGCAAACAAATTTGTCCCAAGACATGCAATAACTTAAGAGCTCATTCAGTAGAGGGGTTTGTTTTCAGTCAGCTCCCAGGGGGGAGGTTGCCTACTCCATAGTTTGCTTTACATCTGTTTCCACTTTCAGAAGGGTCAAAGACCAAATGCAGAACATACCACCCAGAAAGAACTCCTTACTAATGTTTCCAAAACCTGCAGGAAAAAAAAAGGCAACCAAAATCTCCCAACTCACCAGCATTTTCTGTTTCTATTTTATTTTTAACCTCTTTCATTCAGATATTCCTTAGAGGATGGATCATCAGCACTGGAAACTCACTTCTGCTACAGCTGTTAATTCACATATTTGATATCTCATTGCATCAACATATATCCAGCTTCTATATGTTACATGATTCTCAAAGCCTAGATATCCTTGCTGCCTTCGCAATGGACAGAAAAGCAACAAACAGGAATCTACAGATACATGGGATTCAGTCAAAAGCTATTTGCTAAACAGCAAACAAACACAACTTCCTGCCTTTGCTTACCAAGTGAGCTGGTAACAAAAGTCATCTGCATTAGAGCTCAGACCAGGCCACATGCTTCTCAAACTCAAGCCAGTGTCCCTAAAGAACACTATCAGCTATTCCTACATTAGTACATCTGTCTTAGGCAGTAACTATTCAAACACACAAAGTCCATGTTTAACTTTATATGTGAGAATAAGTCTAGAAGAACCTGTGGAACCTGGGACCTGCATAAAATTGAGTTGTGTAGCCACTGGTAGGCTCATGACATCGCATTCCCTTGCTGGCCTCACCACCCAAAATGCGCCCATTGGAGTCAGGGATATCCCAGACATTGTCAGTGATGCATTTCAGCCACAGCACATGACTACTCCAGCCACCTCAGAGATGGTCATTACAGCCAGAACAACAGGTCCTGCCACTTCCACAATGCAAATAAACTGCTGGTAATCCTTAAAAAAAACCATCATCATAGATGAAAATATAATTCATGTCTTAGCAATGAATGCTTACAGCCCAGAAAGCCTGGGCTGCATCAAGAGCAGCCTGGCCAGCAGGTCAAGAGAGGGAATTCTGCCTCTCTACTCTGCTCTGGTGAGACTCCATCTGGAGTGCTGTGTCCAGCACCTCTCCTTATGAAGACAGGCTGAGAGAGTTGAGGTTGTTCCGGCTGGAGAAGAAAAGATTCTGGGGAGACCTCATTGTGGTCTTTCAGCACTTAAAGGGGGTATACAAGAAAGAGGGAGATGGACATTTTACAGGGGAAGACAGTGACAGGACAAGGAGAGATTTAGATTAGATGCTAGGAATAAGTTCTTCACTGTGAGAGTGGTGAGACACTGGCACAGGTTGCTCAGAGAACAAGATACCCCTCTCCTGAAAGCATTTGAGGCCAGGTTGGAAGAAGCCCTGAGCAACCTGATCATCTCTGACCATAGCAGGGGGGTTTGGAAACTTGATGATATTTAAGGTCCCTTCCAAACCTAACCCTTTTATGATGGGAATAAATGCTCTTTGCTTACATATAGAGAATTTCAACATATCACTGGACATTTCTCACTTCTCAGAATTCCCCATCCTTAACCCCCTTAATAAGCTGATCTCTCTTTATCTTATGGGGAAAAAAAAAAAAAAAAAAACACCACAAAGCAGAAGCTTTCTTCTCCACCACATTCTTCTTTTTAAATTAGATACAGGAATTTCAACCTAGATGCTACTGCCAGGAAGACAATACACCAATGATGTAAAGTTCCATCAAAAAGATTGATGGCACAGAGGAGTTTTGCTGACACAAAAACACCAGCCCAACCTTTGTAATATGGGTTAGCCCATAGCACAACAGGGCATCAGTTCAAAGGAGCAGAGGCAAGATAGACCAACCCTCCCTTATCTCACTGGGTGGGAAAAGGGATGTGAAAGGACTGAGTCATTTGTGTACAGCTATAGGAGGAACTGGTCAGAGCTGGGAGTGAAAATAAAAATCAAGTCTCTTGAAATCCAGCCTAGAACACAGCTACAAGACAGTCAGCTTTTCCTATAAAAGCATGTACGTAGTGTGTCATTAGGAGCATCTTGGGAACATCCAGAAATACCTCCTGTGGGATTTGTGTTTTCAGATTGAGAGAGGGAAAAGGAGTATTCCCATAACATAAATTACAAAGATCAAATTCCTGTATCAATATTGATATTCAGGGCATGATGTACCCTGAGAAATGGGAAGTACAGAGGTAACACAAATGCATGAAGCAGCCTCCTCTCCAGTTAATAGTTGTAATATTTGTCATAAACTTCAACCAGTTTGCATTCAGACCACTTCTGCCTTTATTTCCTGTTCTCAAGTTTATTCCTGGTTGGTGAACAGAGATAAATTTTGCCCTCACATATCTGCACATGCTCAGCTCCTGCTGACTTCTACAGAGTTTCTCTCTACTAATTGGCTTCTTTCACAGCAGTCTCAAATTTATCCAGAGAAACTAAAAGCAAAAATAACGATTTTGAGTGTAGAAACTTACCATGCAAACACTTGTAACTGTTTTCTTGCTGTCAGGAATTATTGTGCCTTTAGGGAAAGCAAAAGCCAATAAAAGCCTGGATACAGTAGGACTACAGCTGAAAGCATAGGAAAAAATGTGTAAAATGTTATTGTATGCAACCAGAGACATATCTCTGAGATTGTCAAAGAATTTTCACAAAGATGTGGAAGAGTGGAAAGACTTATCCTGCTTTCTATACAGAGAAGCCAAACAAACAACAAAACAAAACACACACGCACACACAAAAAAAGAATATGATGACTCAGCAAAAGAACATGCTTAATCCTATTAAAATTAATGAGATTTCATCCTGGTCTCCACACACTAGTTGTAGTAGGAGTTTAACTTAAATGGATTTAAAACCAGATTTAGTTAAAGTGTTGCAAAGTCTCCTCAAGCCAAACAAATATAAATCCAACACAAACATACATGTAAAATTCAACACAAATTTTATCAGCCACTCTCCTTCACCTTTTCTTTTTCTTTTTTTTTTTTTTAAATCTGTAACTGGGACACCAGGACACATGAGAAATATAGACTGACATGTTTTCCTGGACTATTGCATAAGTAGTTCTCAGGGCTTGGCACCAAGTCAGAGTCAGGTGGAGCCAGGGGAGGCAATCCCAATGCCCTCCTGGACAGTCATTGTTAGCAGAAGCAGTGAAGGGGACTTGCTGAATACCTCAGTAAGTTAACAAAAAGGCTCTTTTACACAGACCACCTCTCCCTCCTCTCCGTGTACTTGGGAAATAACAGAGTAGCTATGGGGGCTTGGACACCCCATGGCCACACCTGCAGAACACAATTTAGTTGTCCTTTAGGGGACACAGCCCCGCTGACTCTCCCCAAGCAAAGGAGTCAGGAGCTGTGGTGATGCATAGAGACAATCCAGGCACACCCCTGCAACCCACACTGCCAGCACAGACTGAATTTGCTGCTTGAATGGGGGACCAGCTGGTTCCTCAAGCAGGTTCAAGATGTACAAATGGACTGTGGGTCCTGCCACCCTGGGGGACAATCCAGCTGGCTGCAAATAAACAAGTACCCACATCCCTGGCTCTCTGCCTTCTGTTCGTTTCTTCACAGCACATCATCCTGCAAGACAACAATCAACCAAACAAGCACCCAGCATGCTTCCCAAATGGTTGACAGGTTATGTGAAACTTAAGGAGGAAAGGACATGATGAAGAATCCAGCCCCACACACTGTCATTCCAGAGACCTCACATTCTGCAAAGTGTGTTTAAAGACCAGCCTTCCCACCACAGCAATGCCACCACTGGAGACAGGGTTTCAGTCCCATCCAGTTTGACAGCACTACACAGCACCACCTTGGTGCCAGTGCAGCACCACACCTACTGCTCTCAGCACTAAAACCCAAGATCTGAGCCTTGAGGAGGCTGTGCCCAGTACAGCAAAGAAAAATAAAGCCAGCAAAGGAAACGGAAGACTGTCAGACTGTTTTGGCACTCATGGTGATGGACATTCAAAACTGCCCTGAGGAAACCTCATTCCAGTGAAATCACAAGAGCAGCAAAGCAGAGCCCTCAGCTAAAAGCAAGGTTTTCAGCTACAGAACCAAAGCAATGAGCAAGCCAGACAGCAAAACACCAAGCAGCCAAGTGCTCTTTTACACAGCAAGAAAATCATGTGCTTCCACTGAGCATTAGAGCCCACTTCTGCAGTTCTTGCTACTTACTTTCATTGGATAAATTGTTTACAGGAACATGCAGAAATGTCCATGCAGACCATTCCTTTGAGAAGGGGGTCTCCACACCATGGCAGAGATAAGCTGTCCTGCTGTCCTTTCCTGAATGAATTGCTGCACCACAAGCACTCTGAGCACCTTACCTGCATGGAGATTCTCTTGGATTGCCAGCAGTCAAAAGCTGGAGGAGCTGTGAACCCAAAAGGCACAACCATGTCCTGCCTGCACTAATTTTCAGCATTGTCACTGTCCCTGCAGTGCCAGAAGCATCCTTAGACTCCAGCTGCCAATTCACAACTCCTTCACTAACACCCCCAGTCTAAGCTGTAGGAAAGGAACCAGAAATGACTGGAGGAATGAACACATCAAATGCTTGCTACCATCAAGCAAGAGAAGGTTCAACAGCAGTTTATTTCACAGGACTTCTTGGCTATCAAGAAAGCCAACAGCCCTCTGAGAGCCTTTTCGACATCCAGACAGACTGGATATCATTGACATGTGGGGTATGACAAAGGATTACACCTGCAGAACAGGTTGAAAGCTGGGAAGGGAACCAACCTTGCTGAGCCAGAGCACACAGTGTCAGATGGCATCCAGCAACACCACACACAGCAGGGATACTGCCCTCCCAGTCCTTTTAAGGGTAGGAGGAAAAAGTCATAAAGATCATCTTGTCTAGCTGCTGTTTCAGTACAATCCATGGAGTTTCACCCAACAATTACTGTGCTAGACAGGGGTGGGAAGGGTATCTCACAAATGAACTTTGAACCAGCTGTGTACATAAGTACAGACAGCTCCTTCAGAAAAGCATCCCATCCCAACTGAAACAAGGACAAATGGCCACTGGTGTGGGCTGTCATTGCTCTGCAATGCACAGCAGCTGAGGAACTACCTGCACAACCTAGTGAATTGACTGCTTTTTCCTCCAGCTTTCCCATGCACAAACATCTCCACTCCTTAATGTCCCTACAACAATTTCCCTTGAAAACTTAGCCAGTGAAAAGTCTGCTAGTACCTTTCCTGTAATGCAGGGTATGCATGCAGACATTTTAAATACATCACCAGGTCTTCAGCATTGAAGTTTTTCATCACCAAAGCTTGAAATTTTGCTTGCAAATTACTCCTGTAGCCTTCAAAAAGCCTGTGCCAGGAGACTTCTCTGAGAAGGCAGAGTCTTCAGATTGTGTGGATGTGCCAATAAGAATTTCAATAATAGATAACTAGATACATAGTCTGTTTCCCGGCAGATAGGTTTATAAATCCAGCAAGGAATTTGCAATAAAAACAAAAAATAAAGATGTCCTCACCAACATGTTAAGAAGCACATAGCCTGGATTTTTTCCCAAAAAAGTACTATATATGTGTGTATACATGCATTATATATACATAAAAGCCAGAACCAAGCAGCAAACATGCACAACACATGCACAAATCTACCACAGACAGGAAAGCTAATAAAAATTGAGATTCTTCCTAAACTATCCATTGCCAAATAATGGATTGCATTAACATACATAGTAGTGATTGATTATGGTAGATAGAGTAGAATAATACAAAAAATGCATACACTTTTGAGACAGAAACATTGCATCAAACTGCATCCTATAGCCCAGTTTCCAAAGCTACTTTGTTCTGTCACAAACCTTCTGAGGACTAAAGGGCACCAAATGTTCACTATCAGCAAGTTTACAATCCTCATCAAAACTGCACTGCAATCTGTCTTAGGGTGGGGAGGATTTCTTGGGTTTGTCCCTTCAGTAAGCAGCCAGATAACTCACTTTATCAAGAAGGAGCAGTGGCGTTGCATGACCAGGTCTGGCAGGGAATCAGTCAGCTAACACACAGGACAATGACAGCACATTACTCGACACAATCCTGCCACAGGAGCTTCCTTTGCCAATCCTAGAAAACAAAGTTTGGGAGACAGAGGGGAAAGTTAAAGGATTTGCTGAGTCCACCAGATGAAGATTCACTGCAATAGGATATCCCCACAAAACACTCTATTCGAGAGCCTGGTCAAAGAATGGTATTTAGTCTTCCTGCCATTTCCTGGAGTCCAGCTGACACCTTGCTAATATTGCTCGGGGTACAGTTAAACCTTCTGAAAACCTTTACTTAAGGTAGGACAAACTGAAGAAGATTTCAGCGCGATACCACAGGACGCCACTTACCAACGTAACCTCACTTGCACACAGGCAACATCATTTATACGCGATATATATAAGTATCAGTGATGCCGCGCCTAAGGGCGGCGACTGCTACAGACAGCGGATCTTTGAGGTGGTCCACAGGGCCTAGAAATGTTGCACTCGGGCGGTGAGTTACTTGCTGAGTCAATCACCTCCTCCCCGCGGTGAAACCCGGCTCTCCCCGCTGTCGCCTCCCCACTAACAAACCCAACTACAGACTGCAGGGGAGCACAGCCACCCCTCCCTCCGCTGCTGCGGGGAAGGGCTGCAACTTACTGCAAAATTCATTCGCAACTCGTGCCACGAATGTACTCGCAACTTCTGTGGCGGTTCAGGGGAACGGCTGCCCGGCCGCCGCTC